>CM021105.1:204221862-204559708 GCA_007115665.2 Sequoiadendron giganteum
CACTCTCTCCCACTCTCCCACTCTCTACCACTCTCAACCCCTATACCCCTATACCGTCTACCATATACATTGGGCCCTCAATCCTAATTGACCAACCCTATATAGTTAATCCTCTACCCTAAAAATTAAACCCTCTACCCTATAAACCCTTAAACACTCAACCCTAAACCCTAAAACCTTAAACCCTCTACCCTCAATCCTCTACCCTCTACCCTCAACCCTAATCCCTTAACCCTTAATCCCTTAAACCCACTTAGTAAACTCTCTACCCTAATCCCCCAACCCTCTTGACCCTTAATCCCTCAACCCCTATATCCTCTACCCTATATGTCAGACCCTCGACCCTAATCCCCCAAACCTATACACTCAATCATCTACCCTCTACCCTCTACCCTATACATTAAACAACCAACCCTCAATTCTTTACCCTCAACCCTTAATCCTCAATCCTCAACCCTCAAACCCTAAACCCTCAGCCTCGATACCCTCTACCCTATACATTAGAATTTTAATCCCAATCCTTCAACCATATCTAACCTCAACCCTAATCCCTCAACCCTATTCCATCAACCCAATACCCTAATCCCTCAACCCTATAGGTCCTCAACCCTATACCCTCTATCCTATACATTGGATCCTCAACCTTCATATATCTATGTCCCTCCCCCCTCTTCTCTCCTTCTCTCTATCAGTCCATCCCTCCTTCTCTACCCTAATTCCTCAAACCTAAACCCTAAACCCTTAAACCCTTAAACACTCAACTCTAACCCTTGACCCTCAACCCTTTAAATCTCTACCCTCTACCCTAAACCCTAATCCCTCAACACTAATGCCTCAACCCTTAAACCCTCAACCCTCTACCCTTAACCCTTAAACCCTAATCCCTCAACCCCTCAACCCATATACACTCCACCCTATACATTGGACCCTCAACCCTAATCGCTTGACCTTGTATCCTATACCCTCAATCTTCTACCCTCAACCCTCAATCGTCAACCCTCAACCCTATACACTCAATCCTCTACTCTCAACCTTAAACCCTGAACCCTTAAACCCTCTAGGAACTACCCTCTACCCTATAACCCCTCCCATAACCTCTCCCTCTCTTGGGTATCTCACTGACACTCCCTTTCTCTGCCACTTCATCACTCTCACACTCCCTCTCACTACCTATCTCTCAAGTCTTCTGCCTCACACCCCCCTCATACTCTCATGTCTCTCCCTTTGGCACCCTACCTAAATAACTCTCTCTTTCTCTTCGTCTCTCTCTACCCCCTCTCTCTCCCACCCCCCTCTCTCTCTCTCACTCCCTTTATCCCTCCCACCTTACCTAGCTAAGTCCCTCTCACTCCAACCCCTTCTCTCCCATTCCCTCTCTCTTAAACTCTCACTTTATCCCTTTATCCCTCTCACCTCCCCTCACACTCTCAAGTCTCTCCCTTTGTTACTCTACCTACATAGCTCTCTTTCTCTCTATTTCTCTCTCCCCCCTATCTCTCCCTCTCTCTCAGTTCTCTCTCCCACCCCCTCTCTCTCTCTCCCTCTCTCTCAATTATCTCTCCCACCCCCCTCTCTCTTAAACTCTCACTTCCGCCCCCTCTCCCTCTATCCAAACTCCCTCTCTCTCTCTCTCTCTCCCACCCTACCTAGACAACTCTAGATCTCTCTCTCTCTCTCTCTTAAAAATCTCCCTCCCTCTAAAGACATACATACAAGTATAATACATATATACATACAATCTTACATACATACAATATACATGCATTGATACATATAGGAATACATGACATAGAAGTATACATGTGCTTAAAAATATATAAACATACACTTAATATGAATTTAACATAAAGCAAGACATAATGCGAGCATGTTATACCATGCTCACATTATGTCTTACTAGACATGCTTTTGAGAAACAAGAAAACCATGTCAAACTTGACTTATAATGTGAGTGCATTATCACACACTCACGTTATATCTTTATTTGGTGTTCCCAAAGCCTTGGGATTGGTACTTTCCTTGGAATACCAACCCAAAGGCTTGGAGGGCATTCCCAATTACCAGAGATGTGTTTTTACAATTTTTACAATATTTCACATGATCGGGTTCATGCTCACCATCAGGATTGCACGTGGTTCAATATCAAACAAATCAAACATCTTGGTACTTAATGATAGGTTCTCTCTTAGCTATCCAACGATGTATTTTTTTTCACTTTCTAACAATGTTAAGCCGTTCAACCATAATTTATTTTGTTTATATGTCTTTTTTTTGGAAAAAAGTAGTGTTTGGTTTTTTATTCGTTATAAATTAATTGCTCATTGAATTTTCTAATAAATTATTTTTTTGGAAACTAGACTCCATTCTACAAATTTAAAAATAAAAATAAAAATTCAATTAGTTTCCAAAATTTGTAGGTGTAGCATGACAAAAATTAGTAAAAAATAAAATATTCATTAAAAAATTATTAGAAAAATCATGCATCAACTAAATACTATTAGCTAACTTATGACCGTAGCGATTTTAAAAATACTAAAAAGAAGTTCACCATATGAGGGTCATACAAGAGTTTCTATGTTATGTTTTCTAGACAAAAAAATAACCAATTTGTGTACATCCATCATTTGAACCCCTTATTCTCAACCATTTTCAAAATAAATTAGTAGTTTAGAAAGTAGACTCAAAGCACTTGAATCATGCTTTTGTTCCGTCTCAAAATTATGAGTGTAAGTATCCTCAATCTCATGTACAATGTTAGTATTTCTTGATTTTAGAAAAAAAGTGACCACTTAACCCCCCTTTTTGGGAACCATCTTGGTGCACTTACCCATATTTGTTAGTGTCTTGAGCTCTTCAATAGAATGATCTTTCATTTTGTAAGAAGTAGGCACTGATCTAAGCACTTTGGATACAATTTCATCTTCTTCCATAATTCCATCGGCACATCTAATACCCATCACTAGTCCATTTACCTTCTGCATGAAAGCAACAATATTTTCATCTTCACTCATCTTCAAGTTCTCCCACTTGCCTTTCAGACTTGTTATCTTAGCAATCTTCACTTGTGCATCTACTTCATACAATGTCTCCAACTTCTTCCAGATTTCATGTGTTGCTCTTAGACCTATCACATTTTTCATCTCTGAATCTATTAGAGAACTCAATAATGCTTCTATAGCCCTGGTATTTTGTTTAGCTTCTTTGATCTCATTATGAGTAGAGGGACCATTCTAAGGAAGAATATATCTATTGTTTGGAATATTCTAGAAGGGTTCACCAATGGACTTCAAATGACACTCCATTATGACCTTTCATAGAGAGTAATTTGTATCATCAAATCTGGGACTATCCTTCTTCTATGATGCCATCTCAGATCACCTCAAACTATTAAACTTCTTCAGAGGAACCTACTTTGATACCAATTGTTATAAAAGCAAGGATAGACAACTAAGAGGGGAGGTGAATAATTTGTTATAAAATTTAACCTTAATCAACCTTTAATCTTAAATTTGATAATTAATAGTGAAAACATGAATCAAAAACACATCATAAATACATGAACATACCAAGATTTTATATGTGGAACTCCTATTAGGGGAAAAACCATGGTGGATGCTAGTCCACAAGATTATACCTTATGAGAAGTATAATGAAAAATGAATAAGGAATGCACATGCATTCAGGCACACTACCTAGAGCTTATTTCTCAAAAGGGAAGGCTTATTACCTTACATAAAACAATCAGATTAAATCTATCTAATGAGGTTGACCTGAGAAATTAGATTCTACAAAGCCTGATGACAGTTACAGTTAGGCACAAAAATACTTCTTCACACTTCTCTCAATCTTCTTCACACTTTGCTCTAAAATCGAATGATCTAATCTTTATTCACATATTTTGCATTCACACTTCATATATATTCATTGAGCACATCTCACACACTTCAAAATGAATAAAAAATCGCTCTTATATATCTTCTACATGGAATTAGATCAATAAATTTGTCAGCCACAAATAAAGAATAAATGAATTACAAACTATCAGCCCAATGCATGAAAAAATCTCAATGCGTACCAGCCTAATTTTGCCAAAACATAATCAAGACCTGAATCAACATCCTCAAACATTCCAAACATTAAAATATTAATCCACAATGATTCACAACATGCTACAACCACCATGTCGGCCAAGAACATGAAAATGTGAACACACCAAGGAGAACTCTTTGATCATGAGCACACCGATCAATGCGAACATACACCAATGATAGATTATGATCTAGAACCATCACTAAACATCACAGGTTCGTACACAACAACTTAATTTACCATAATTTAATTCTCTTCTTCCAAAAACACCTGCTACAATAACATAATAATTGTAGGAACTCAGAAACTCATAATTCACTTGAATCATGATGCGCACCTCTAAAACATCTGAAGAAAATACTAGATAGGATCAGCAAAAAACCCTTTAATGTGTGACTTTTGAATATTGGCATATAGAAATTTCCACCACTTTTATCATCACAACTTCATAGATTGCTTGCAACATATTTATTATAATTTTCTCAATATCCTCGACATATATAGCCTTCAGAATCATCAATGCTAATAATGTTGACATCAATGCCAACCAAATATCAACAACACAACCACAACATCCAACAATATGCCCCTTTGGAATTTATGGCAACACATGATGTGAAAAATGCGATCAACAAAACTAACTCTTCTCAAACTGTTTTAGTCTTCCATCTTCTCCCTTAGTTCTTATTGCTCTTCTCCCCCTTTCTTCTACAAAGTTTTTTCACATTTCTCTTCTCCCCCTGTGACATCAATTGAAAATTTACACACACTCTAAACCACATATTTGAATCATCTAACTACTCCCCTTGAGTAGCAACCACCACAACATCAATTTGAAACAATATATGATTGTAAGTGCATAGATTAATGCAAAGACTTGCATCTTAGTTCAGATTAGGAGGGGAAATCACCCCTAACTTGCCTCTGAGATACTCAAAAGTATCTTTAGGAAATGGTTTAGTCAATATATATACAATTTGTTCCTTAGTGGGCATATACTCCAATTTGACTTTTTTATCACTCACTTTGTCTCTCAAAAAGTGATACTTGATATATATATGTTTTTTCTTTGAATGTAGCACCTGATTCTTAGAAATTTTTATGGCACTTGATTTATCACAAAATATAGCAATAGGCACATCATATTCAAATCTGATATCTCACAACATTTGGTTCATCCATAATACTTGAGTACAATTTTTTGCATCGGCAATATATTCTACCTCAGTAGTAGATAAGGAAATGGAATTATGCTTTTTACTTAGCCAAGACACCAACTTCTTCCCCAAGAAAAATGCACCAACACTTGTACTTTTCCTGTCATCCATATCTCCTGCCCAATCTGCATTTGTAAAGGCATTTAGAGTAGTATCATCATCCTTAGGATACTAAAGACCAAAGTCAACTGTCCCTTTCAAACATCTACAAATTCTCTTTATTCTAGTCACATGTGATTCCTTTAGATCTACTTGATATCTAGCAACCATACATGCAACATTCATAATGTTTGGTCTGCTTTGAGTCAAATAGAGTAACCCACCAATCATTGACTTGTACCTTGTTTGATTATCCTTAGGAGAATCATCATTTTGTGTTAACTTGGATCTAGTTACCATGGGTGTACCTATAGGATTTGAGTCTTCCATGCCAAAAAAATTCAGTAACTCTTCTACATATTTGGATTGAGATATGAAGATTCCATCATCTAACTGAGTAATTTCTAATCCCAAAAAAATTTCAGCTCTCCAATCACTGACATCTCAAACTCTCTTTTCATTTCATCAACAAAATTCATACATAGGTCATCATCACCTTTAAAAATAATGTCATCAACAAAAAATTCAATAATCAACTCTTTATCCTGGTCCATCTTGAAATACAAATTGTTGTCAACAATACCTTTATTGATTCCAAGCTTCAACAAGTATTTATCAAGTCTTTCATACCAAGATCTAGGGGCTTGTTTGATTCCATACAGTGCTTTCTTCAACTAACAAACCATGTATTTTTCATCAGTCACTTGAAATCCATGTAGTTTCTCAACATAAACTTCTTCTAATTCACCATTCAGAAATGCTGACTTTACATCCATTTGATAGACTTTTTAAATCTTGAAAGTAGCATAAGCAAGAAATAACCTTACAAATTCAATTCTAGCAACATGGGAAAAGGTTTCTTCAAAATCAATACCTTCCATCTATGAGTACCCTTTACATACTTGTCTTGCTTTATTTCTGACCACTTCACCTTGTTCATTCAGCTTATTTCGAAAGACCCATTTGGTTCCAATCACATTTTTATCCTAAGGTCTAGGAACAAGAGTCCATTTATCATTTTTCTCTATCTACATTAGTTCTTCCTTCATTGTTTCCATACAATATTCATCTTTACATGCTCCATTGACATTCCTAGGCTCAATTTTGGAAATCAGACAATACTCTTTTGCAATTTTCCTTCTAGTCTGCACACCTTTGTTCTTATCTCCTATAATCTAATTTTCAGAGTGATTTAGCTTTACATACATTGGGACTTTGGGATTCTCTCTAACTTCTGGTTCTTCTATTCTCTCTTCTACATTTCCACTAGCTTCTCCTTCATGATTATCTTGATTCACTGAAATAATTTGAACTTGATTCCATGTTTGTGCATTCTTTCCATTATCTATAATATCTTGTTGATAATCTAAGTCATATCCAAAATATCTAGATGATCTTTCAATATCCTCATCAACTCTGACATTTACACTTTCAAACATTTTCTTCAATCTTTTATTATAGTACCGATAGGCTTTGGTCTTAGTAGAGTAACCCATAAATATTCCTTCATCACTTCTAGCATAAAAATTGACAATATCTTCATCTCTCTTGATATAACATCTACTTCCAAATATTTTGAAATATTTAGCAGTAGGCTTATAACCAAACCATAGCCGAAAATGATTCTCACCAGAATTACCATTGACATTTACCTGGTTGATAGTGTATAGATCAATGGTTACAACTTGTCTCCAGTAGATATGAGGAACATTACCTTCCAACATCATAGTTCTAGTAGCATATAGAATAATTTTATTCTTTCTCTCAAAAAATCTATTCTGTTGAGGGGTCTGAGGAGCAGATAATTATCTTTTGATTCCATGCTCTTGAAAAAATGAATTGAACTCCTGGGAAGTGAAATCAGCACCTCTATCAGATCTTAAGCATTTAACTTTCAAACCTGTCTCATTTTCTGCCATAGCTTAGAAAAATTTGAAATTTTCTAGTGCTTCATGTTTTTCTCTCAAGAAAGGAACCCATATCATCCTAGAATAGTCATCAATAAGCAACATAAAGTACCTTTCTCCTTGTAGACTTCTGATTCTGGAGGGACCACATAGATCAGTATGCACTAGCTCGAGTACACCATTAGAATGATGTTGTTTTCTCTAAAAGTAAATTATTGTTTGTTTTCCCATCTGACATTCCTTGCATATAGTGTTAGCAGGCTTTACTAACTTAGGTACATCTCTATCTACTTGTGTCAAGCTTACTTTGATAATGTTATCAAGATTCACATGACACAACCTCCTATGCCATAACGAACATACATCAGCTTTAGAAATTAAATAACTTTCACTAGCATCACTCAGGTGAAAAATGTTACCTCTTGTCTTTGTACCTGAAGAAATTACATCTCCAAAGTTTCCCAATATCCTGCACTTACCATCTTTGAATTAAAGATTGTATCCCATGTTTACCATCTATCCAACACTCAATAAGTTATGCTTCAATCACTCAACACAAAGGAAATCATCAGTATTATATTTACCACCAAGAGAAATAGTGCCTTTGCCACAAATCTTACAACAGGGTATGTGCAGGATCATGATGGGCCAAAAAGTGGCGATATGTAAGTGATATGATGGCCCATGTGGCTGACGACTTTTTTTAACCCAAAATTTTTGAAATGAAAAAGGGTTTTTAAAGGATATTCTCAGCTTTCCACCAATATAAATTATGATTTACTTTGAATTTAATAACTAAGTATTATTCATTTTCTATTTGAATTACGACTAAAGTCCTGAATGATAGGCTGATTGAAAAACATTTATAGCTTTCAAAATAGTATCACATTTTTTGAATCCGAAACATGTGTCACATTCTATGCTTCACATACTATAGGATTAAAAAAAAAAAAAGAATTTCATGAAGTTTTGACCAAGTTAAGGTGGTCAGAAATACGAGTTTTTATTATTTTTAAAAGTTGTAATAAAAAAATAATAATTAATTATTTACTTGGAAAAAAATTACAAAAAAATATGCATCACATCGAGACATGAGTCCTCTACTTATATCTAAAATATTATAAAAACATATTATCATTTTATTGTGGTTAGGGTGGTCAGACAGACACCTACTTCTTATTTTTTCCCTGAAATTTAAGTACTACTACATTGAAATTTCAAATTTTCACCAAATATATTTTTCTTGTTTTTAAATAAACCTAGTAGTTTAGAAACCAAATTCAATTTGATACAAATTCTATTCTTACATATTTTTGAAATAATATAGATCACTTATTCAAATTTTTACGTCAACTTGCCTAACTCTGATTTTCTGAAGTTTTATTGCCACTTAAGGGCCTATTTTTTCCATGATGATCCTACACATGCCCAACACAACCATCATACTTCTCCAAGCTTAAGAAAATTCTTTTGTCACCAATCATATGATGTGAGCATCAAATGTCAATCACCCACTCTTCATTTCCATCAATTATAGCTGTAAGAGATTTCTCGATATTCTTATCACTAGCAAATTCAATGGACACAGTACCATTTTCCTTGATAGAAATGAATACCCATCCATCTTCATTTCCAGTTTATTTATCAAATTCATCATTAGTAACACCTTCTTTAGCATAATAACATTTCTTCTGAAATCTAGACTTGTCATGTTTGTACTTAGAAACTCTTTCAGTACACCTTGATGCAAAATGACCTTTCTTACTACAAGAGAAACATTTAATAGGTAGATTTCCTTTATACTTACCATGTCCTTTGTCTTCTCTTTTCATTATCAATGCTTCCATCTCTTCTAGATCTCTTTCTTCATCTTTAATTTGTTTCATCTCATCTTCATATTTGAATGTTTTTCTAGAACTTTCTCCCAAATCATATTTTTGTTGGCTTTCTCCAGATACAGTAGCTTTAAATGTAGATATTGTCTTAGGAGTAGACTCACCAAATTCACTCAACTCAAAGGTAGATAGTTTACCAATCAACATGTCTCTTGTCATATTTTTTATTGTCCTAAGCTCTTCAATAGCATGAGCTTTCATTTTGTAAGAAGTAGGCACTGATATGGGAACTTTTGCCACAATTTCATCTTCTTCCATAATTCTACCAACACATCTAATACCCATCACTAGTTCATTTACCTTCTACATGAAAGCAACAATGTTTACATCTTCACTCATCTTCAAATTCTCCCACATTCCTTTTAGAATTTTTAGCTTAGCAATCTTCGCTTGTGCATCTCCTTCGTGAAATATCTCAAGCTTCTTCCAAATCTCATGTGCTTCTCTCAGACCTATCACATTTGTCATCTCTAAATCTGTCAGAGCACTCAATAATGCTTCTATAGCCCTGGTATTTATTTTAGCTTCTTTGATTTCATTAGGAGTAGAGGGACCATTCTGAGGAATAATATATCTATTGATTGTAACTGTCTAGAAGGGTTCACCAATGCACTTCAAATGACACACCATTCTGACCTTCCATAAAGAGTAATTTATACCATAAAATCTAGGACTATCCTTCTTGTATGATGCCATCTCGAATCTCCTCAAGCTATTAAAATTATTCAGAGGAACCTGCTCTGATACCAATTGTTGGAAAAAAAAGGATAGAAAAATGAGAGGGGGGCGAATCAGTTGTTACTGAATTTAACCTTATTTAACCTTTATCAACTGTTAATCTTAGATTTGATAATTAACAGTGAAACTGTGAATCAACAACACATCATAAAAACATGAAGACCAAGATTTTATATGTGGAAACCTTGTTAGGGAAAAAACCATGGTGGATGTTAGTCCACAAGATTATACCCTATTAGAAGTATATGAAAAATGAATAAGGAATGCACATACATTCAAACACACTACATAGAGCTCACTGCTTAGAAAGGAAGGCTCACTACTTTACATAAAAAATTAGATTAAATCCATCTAATGAGGTTGAACTGAGAAATTAGCTTCTACAAAAGCCTGATGTCAGTTTCAGTTCGGCACATAAATACTTCTTCACACTTCGGTCAATCTTGTTCACACTCTACTATGAAATCGAATGATCTAATCTTTACTCACACATTTCACATTAAAACTTCATATATATTCATTGAGTACATCCTGGAAATTTCAAAATGAAGAAACAAGCACTCTTATATATCTGCTACATGGAATTAGATAAACAACATTGTTAGCTAGAAATAAAGAATAAATGAATCACAAACTGTCAGCCCAATTCATGAAAAAATCTCAATGCGTACCAACATAAGTTGGTCACACCATAATGAAGACCTAAATCAAAATTCTCAAACATTCCAAACATTAAAAGATTAATCCACAAGGATCCACAAAATGCTACAACCACCATGTTAGACAAGAACATGAAAACTTGAAGACACCAAGGAGAAATCTTTGATCACGAGTACACCGATCAACCCGAATGTACAACAATGATAGAGTACAATCTAGAACCATCACTAAATATTATAGGATCATACACAACAGCTTAATTTACCAAAATTGCATTCTCTTCTTCGAAAAACACCTACTACAATAACATAATAGTCGTAGGAACTCGGGAAACTCATAACTCACTCCAATATTTATGCGCACCTCTAAAAATTCTAGATAACATACTAGATAGGCCCACCAAAAAACCCTTTATTACATGACTTTTGAATATCAGTGTACTAAAATTTTTACCACTCTGATCATCACAGCTTCATAGACTAGCTGAAACATATTTATTATAATTTTCTCAACAGCCTCAACATATACAACCTTCAAAATCATCAATGCTAATAGTGTTGACATCAATCACAACCACAACATACAAAAAAAGGCTCTATAGGTTACCAAGTGTACAAAAGGGAGATTCATTAATCATGAGTTATCTTCATTCAGCGATCCTCATGGGGTGAACTACCCTAAACTACCTCAAAGGATAGTGACGGAAGTTCTAGAATCTGAAAGAGCAGGTCACAAAGATTCTTTGGACAAACTGAAAAGCTCTCAGGCAAAGGATGTCAACGCTTAATACAGATGATAGGATAGGGCACTATCATCCCTAAGATGTGTTGGCATCTCGTACGGACTAGAGAGCGAGTTTATCATAGAAAAAGACAAAGTGACTACTCACAAACTAATTGCTAAGAACTTCTAGAATGTGATAAAGTTGTGGAATCTAATAGAACTAATAAAGATGAGGAAAATAAGGGAAATGAAATTCTTACGACCATTTGAATGATGAGGCCTCCAATGCATGAATATATTCAATACCTACACATAAAAAAGAGGGAAAGTATTGGGGCTGTATAGTTGTTTGCCTCAATCAAATCCTTGTTTTGGTGTTCCCACCTCCACATATAGTTAGATAGATAGACACAAAAGTATGAAATGAAGTAAAGTACACAAATACACTACAAAACAATGTTATGCTACTCAACCAAATAATAGAGGAGAGAAATGAAATTTACCACCTCCATTGAAAATGCTCAAGGCTAGTGGGAGAGAAAATGAGAGGAACTTAGGCCTCTGCTACCATGGTGTTTCATTCCACACTTGCTCTACTAAAATGATGGAATGTTGATGTTGCTGCTATGGAGTGTAAAGTGTTGCTTGAGATTAAAGAGATGGTGAAGAAGCTACTTGGAGTTTGTCAAGAGATTGTAGGAGAGATTGTGAAGAGATTCAAGAGAGGATGTGAAGAGATCCAACCATGAAATGGAATGAGAATGAGCGAATATGAAGGAACGAGGAAGAAAATGGCCATATTTGGGTCGATCAACCAAAGAGGGCATTAAAAGTCAACTCCCCATGTGAAATGTAATGCCTTTGCAGACTTCAAATGTGGGAATCTATCACTGAAGGTAAAAGGGGAATTTTCCTAAGGGGTGAATTTTTTCCTATACATTTTGCCCCTTTGGCGAGAACGAAAATTGATGAGTGCTTCAATAAAATAGAGTAAACAAGTAGTAGGGTTAGAAATGTATACCTGAACCATTCAGGAAGTAGAACGTGATCTGATGAAATCGAGAGTGTAGGACAAGAAAAGGACTTCGTAACTCCACAGAACTATGAAGTTGAAGAAAGAAAGTGCCTTACAGACCTACAAACCTACAAGGAAGGTATCCTCCAAGAACTCTCACATGCATGAAACAAAAAAAGCACCTCACATACCCACATACCTACAAGGAAGGTATCCTCCAAGAACTCTCACATGAAGGAAACCAAGAAAGCACCTTACAAACCTATAGACCTGCAAGGAAGGTATCCTCCAGTAACTCTTACATGAAGGAAACTAATAAATCACCTTATAGACCCATAGAACTGCAAGGAAGGTATCCTCCAAGAACTCTCACATGAAGGAGACCAAGCAAAGGGGATTTTGTAGAGTCAGAGATGGCGACATGTTTACCCATAGATAGAACATGTCAAGAAGCGGTCATGCAGGTCAATGAGAAGATAGTCACACAAACCATCACTAATTTCTAAGGCTTTTAAAGCAGCCCCTTGGGAACCCTTCAAAAAGAAGGAGGATCCACTCAAGGGACGCACTATTTGAAAAGTGAAGTCTAGTTGAGCTACTGCTAAGCGAGACACAAGGATAGGTCTAGATGAGCTACCTCCGAGCTAGACACTAGGATGCGAAAAAGGTCTAGTCAAGTTGTCCCGAAGCTAGACATCATATAATTCATTTGGGAGAAAATATTTCAAAGAGGTCCCTCGAGAACCCTTCAAAAGGAAGAGGGCCAACTCAAGGGACACTTCATTCAAGAGACATAGAGAAGAGAGAGGGGGTCCTTAAGAAGGATGCACATCACCAAAATGAATTATCACTACCCCGTGCATATAGGGGAGGAGAACCACACAAGATACTTAGATCGTATAAGATAGAAGTAAACCTTGATATCACTTATCATTTGAGGAAGAGGCAAGTGCATCAATAAATCAATGAGTGATGGCACCTGAATCATAAATTTGTTGTATTTTATCCTTTAAGGCCTTACATTTAGTAGTGGAATGGGAAAACATTCGATGATATGCACATAATTTTCTTTTTCTTTATTATGTTTATAAGATTTCTTGCATGTAAGAGGATGAAGAGTAATTAAGCAAGATTTAAGAAGCTGTAACAAAATGTGCTCTTACTCAAACAAAGGATGTGGATTAGGAATCAACCCTTTCTCTTGTGCAGAAAATTATGACTGCTTACGAGAAGAAGATACGAAGATAGAAGAAAAAGGAGGATAGAGCGATCCGTGAGAATGAGGTTGAGTAGACATCACATCAAGATTCAACCATGGTCTCCATTTAGACTTTTCATTCGAGCAACAAAGCCCCAAGTTATGCTTAAAGGTGCAAATTTTACAGGGACCTAAATGCCTTGTTCATTATGCCCATAGCCTCTATGCTCATAGCCATATTTAGGGATGAGCTTAAAGCTAGGGCCATAAAATGTTTGAAAATCATGAGAAGGAGGGGGATCCTCATAAAGAGCATTATTCTAACAAGGGGGAACACACTCTTCTATGGGATCATCATCATCCTTCTTGATAGGACTGCCAAAATTATCCTCCTTAGTAGAAGTATAATCATCTTCCTCAGAAGAAGGATCAATGCTAAGGACATTAAAATTCACATTCACATTATGCCACATTACAGAAGAGTAACCATCTTCGATAGTGGGTGTGAATGATGCCATCGAAAGGTCTAAGTAAATCAAGTCAACTTTATATTCTTGAATGAAGGAATCTATAAAGTATGAAGGAACCCAATCATCACCAAGACATGCATTCCTTTGAGAATAGGTAGAAGGAGAAGAATTAGTATTTCTCACTTTGCAAGGATCTTCCTCAGGGACATTTATCTCAAGAGTATCCTTTGTAGTAGGAACTGTTGGAGTAAACAGTGAAACATTAGAAGACACTAAAGGAATAAGAGTAGGCACAACTGAGGCTTGACCAAGAGTTGCCATCTCACATAGGTGTATAGCATTATGGATAGCCTTGACTGTGACTACTAGATTATTACAAATGAACTTAATAGATTTGTGCAAGGTAGACAGGACTGCACCTAGAGCATGAATCCCATGTCTACCAAGAAGAAGGTTAGAAAGTAGCTCTTTTGCCATAATGGGTCCAAGCTGAAAAGGTAATATTATTGTACCTAGAGCTTTTCACCCAACATTATCAAACCCACGAATATCAATAGAAGAAGCATTAATCGAAGAAGATTCAATATTAATCTTAGGCAATAGATCAATGCTACACACATTGAGCGCTGAACCAATGACAATGAGAGTACACCTAATACCAATCTTATTAATGTTAACTATAATCATTAGAATATCTTCTTGCTTTTGTACTTCTAGAGGCAAGAGTTCCTATGGATAGAACATAATATTCAGTGAATCTTGATGAATATGAGTTATCAACGCATCAACATCTATTAACCTAGTGGAATAAGCTAAGAGGATCTTTTGCTAGGCTTCCTAAAGAATACCTTTATAAACCAAAGAAAATTGAAGCAAGTCCCACAGTGAGATCTTAGCCGAAGTGATAATAAAATAATCACTAGATGCTTTAGTCACAAGTTCAGGTGCTTAAGGAAGTCTTAGTTGTTTATTCATTTCGGTATGATAAGCATAGGCTATTTTTCTATAAGAGGGAGCCTTAGAAAGATCAAGGGAATCACTATCAAATGGAACACCATCAATAGAACAAACTATTTAAAGAGAAGGACTAGTTGGAGTCATGTAAATGACCAGTCTCTTAGGCCTTTGAGGGGTAGTCGAGACATAGATTACATTTACAAAATCATCACACCTAGTAGAATAATTACTTGAAGACATATTATCAAGATCGATCCAAAAAAGATGAAATGTTGAAGGATATTCGTCATGCACTAATGCATCATCTCTAGAGGAGAGTGCATTAGGATAGATAAGAAATTCATCATTCCCAAATGTAATGTCCCTAGAAGAGAGTGAATTGGAATGAGTAGGAGATTTCTCATTCATAAATGCATCATCTCTAGAAGAGAGTGCATCAGAATGAATAGCAGGTAGAGTAACACTTAGAAAGGTATCAATAATTTCATCTTCTTGCAACAAGATATCCTCTAAAACAAGAGGACTCTCATGAGAAGGATCAAAGATATCATGGTACATGGGAACAACCAAGTCACCATCACATGCATGAAATGGAACATCATTAATATTTTGAACAAAAATAGATATAGAGCCAATAAAATAAGATATTAAATTCATTACGATTTTTCCGTATTTTCTATGTTCTAGTAAATCGCATTTTCAGAGGTCTTTGAAGTGGAATTTGAGGTCGGAACTTGCATCGTTCCTTAAAATTTGATTGTTGAAGGAACTAGTATTTTTGGGACTGTACTATTTCTCTAGAATACCCTTCCAATGGTGCAAATGATTGCAAATTCTGAAACTGAGTCAAAAGTTATGACCCCTCCAAGTAGGGGTAAATAAATTGCTAGTTTTTTGAAGAACACTATTCTTCATGTCAGGTTCACCAAAATGTAGAGAAGAGGGATTCAATACTCATGATTTCTCTTCATTTAGAGAGCCTCACAAGGTGAACTGCCCTAATCTGCCTCAAAGGATAGTGATAAAAATTCTAGAATCTTAAAGACCAAGTCACAATGATTCTCTAGATAAACTGACAAGCTCTTGGCCAAAGGACGTCAACACATAATAAGGATGATAGTGTGGCACATTGGCATCCCCAAGGCATGTTGGAGTCTCATACGGACCATAAAATGATTTTATCACAAAAAATGATAGAGTGACTACTCGCAAACTTGTTGCTAAGAACCTCTAGAATGTGATAAAGTATTGGAATATAATAGAACTAATAAAGAAGAGAAAAAGAAGGGAGAGGAAATTCTTACGATCGTGCAAATGATGAAGCCTCCAATGCATGAATTTCTTCAATACATGCACACAAGAAATATGTAAAGTGTTGTGGCTGTTTAGGGGTTTGCCTCAGTCAAACCCCCATTTTGGTGTTCCCACCTCCACGGACAACTAGATAGATAGAGAGAAAATTATGAAATGATGTAAAGTACACAAAGACACTACAAAAATAGTGTTATGCTACTCAACCAGATAATAGAGGAGAGGATTGAAAGATTACCACCTCCGCAAAAAGCAGTCAAGGTTGATGGGGGAGAAAATGAGAGGAACTCTAGCCTCTGCTACCATGGTGTTTCATTCCACACTTTCTCTACTGAAGTGATGTAGTGTTGATGTTGTTGCTATGGAGTGTAAAGTGTTGCTTGAGATTGAAGAGATGGTGAAGAAGATACTTGGAGCTTGTGAAGAGATTGTAGGAGAGATTGTGAAGGGATTCAAGAGAGGATGTGAAGAGATCCAACCATGAAATGGAATGAGAATGAGTTAATATGAAGGAAAGAGGAAGAAAATGGCCATATTCGGGTTGGTCGACTGAAGATGACATTACAAATTGACTCCCAATGGGAAATGCAATGCCTCCGTAGGCTCCAAATATAGGAATTTGTCAAGGACATTTGCATGCCGCACGGACATCTACGTGTCGCACGGGAATCCTCGACAATGACTTCTCTTTTGATGCACCAAAAGGATGCCAAGTGGAACAAAGGTAGCTGGTTTATGTGGAATTTCTCCTTCGGATTGGTTTTCTAAGGTGAGGGAAGGTAAAAGGGGGATCTACCTAAGGGGTACAAATTCGCTCCTATACACTGAGTTATTTGGTAAACCTCTGGAGATACCTTTCTAAGGTTAGAATAATTTCCATATCACCTCAAAGGTCACTCAAAACTTGACATCAATGTTGATGACTTGGTTAAATAGGTTATTGATTTACATATTCCAAGTGATCTGAAGGTTGGCACCTATAAGACAATTATTTACTCATTTGTGCCACAGCATGGTCACTTATTGATCCATGTGATAAGTGGATTGCACCTTCCTTTCCTATATATGCAAGGCCTTATCATCATTTTTGAAAAGGTGAAAAATGGGATTATAGATATACAAAAGGGGGTTGACCAAAATGATAAAAAATAACTCTATTTTCCATCATTTCACTCAAGAAATGAGATCCAAACAATGAGATGACTAACAACCAAAAAAGTTGAGTCAAATATGAATTAGTAAATTTCTTCTTTATGCAAGCATGAGGATATGATTCAAATAACACTTTGGAGAGAAACATTAAAACCATCAAATAAACTCCAAACTTTAAGTATAAAATGCAAATAGAAGACTACACTTACCAAAAGTCAAAAGGTAGATCTAGAAAAGGGAGAATGATGTGTACCCATTACCAAAAGTAACTTTTTGAAGCTCGCTAAGGAATCATTTACCCTATGGCAAATGAGTCATGGCTAAGGCTCTACAAAAATCCTTTATGGGTTCTCTTTTGTTGTATTTGCACTCCTGTAAATTCTCAATTCTCACTGTTGGACAACTAGGAATAAATCTTTTAGAAGATTTTCTATGAAATGACAACCTTCCTTGCAACTTTGGAAACTTTGAAACTTTCTTCAAATTTTCTCTTCAAAGGATCTTCCACCTAAAAACATACAAACACAAAAACAAGAGGAGAAAAATATTTTTTTTTGTGATGGGGGATTTGTCTTGGTCAAACCATATTTGACTATTTAATATTTGAAATCAAATCAAATAGCATTAAAGGAATAATGAATGAAAAAGAAATGTCACAACTCACCAAATCCTTGTTTAAACCCTAGAATGCAAATATGCAACTAGCATGAAGCGGCCTCAATGGATGTGAATCTTGATCATGAAACTTGATTTGGAATAATTTTTTTGAATGCTACAAATATTGAACTCTACATCACCATATATTAGCTCAAACAACATGCATGATGCAATATGAATTTGACATGATAATAAGATCTTGATTGTTACAATTAGCTTCAATAAGTCTACCCTTGAATGCATTTGAAAATTCTCTTGAATGCTCTTGATAATTCTCTTTTGAATGCTCTAGGTGCTCATGAAAACCTTCTAGGTGAAACATAGTGAAATGACCTCTTATTTATTCATATCTTAAAACTAATTCCCAAAATTTAAAGAACACAAGACAACATGTGAATACACATTTGAAATTATTGAAAAAATACCAAAAACATAGGTTGAATTTACATCCTAGGCCTAATTGAAGACCCATTCACCCTATGGTGAATGGGTCCTAGGTTACTTAGCTAGGACACACATCACTCAATGTTAAACATTGTGTTATGGCATTTATGAATGTTGGGTTTTATCCCTTGAAAAATGCAATTAATTAGGCTTGGATTTGAATTAAAGGGGTCAATTAAGGAAAATTAACATCAATTAATTAATAAATCCCTAGCTTAGTTTGAAAGTGCAAAGATACACCTCACAACACCAAAAATAAGTCATAATTAAGTCCATTTTAATTACGATTCCCAAAACTTAATGTGAATATGTAAAAAATATTAAACCACTAAATTAAGGAATCATTAAGTCCTTTTATTTAATATTTATTCCCAAATTAAGTGTTGAAAAGGGATATTGTTTCTTACACTACATTTAGCCCCCACTTTAGTGAGAGCATGACCCCATGTCAAACTCACACTAAAGTAGGCATTCAAGACACTTATGTATGAAACAATGACAAAGATAGACAGCCATACAACATCAAAGATCAAGAAGATCAAGCCTAGACAATTCGATCGACGTGGAACACATCTAAGCTTTCTTTTGTTTGCTCACTTTGAGGTAGTGAAAATTTAGGCTATCCACTAGGTGGGCCTCTCAAAAGGGTGGTAAATGTGAGAATCATATTAATATCTTATAACATATCAAAGGTATCTCCTGATAACCTCAATAAGGCACCGCAAGAAAAGGTTTTGAGCTCCATAGGGCTTAACAAAATTTGTTATGCTAAGTATCTTTGCACAAGGCAAGGATCCATAGGAAGGAAATGTGTGTTATGATAGGTGGCCTTGAATTTAGGGGTTTGAGCTTCACAAGGTTAAAAATTTGTACTATGCTAAACACTTATGAAGAATAATGTTGGTAAAAGTTTAATTTATTCAAAGGAATTTTTTTTAGTTTGTGTAAGGTCTTCTTCTTAGGAAACATCGTGCATAATGTATCCAAGAGAAGAAAATTCAAGAGTAAAATATTCACAACATAGGGAATGTGGTGTGTCACATCACCACTAAGAGGAAAGTCATATGCTAAGAAATATCACACTCTTGGAGGACATCAAACCTAATGAAACCACCAAGAAAAGATGCATCACAAGAAGAACTTGAAAATTGCACCATGAAACATGAGAAATTTTGAAATATTTTTTTAAGGTATGCCCCCACTTTAAATAAGTTGCTAACACCATTTTTGTGAGAAATTGCTTTAAGTTAGCCAATTTTCAATGCTAATATATGAGAGATTATGCAAAAATTCCTATGCCAATTCATATGTTTTTGAAATGAAGCTGTGGGCTCTTCAACCTCTTCTTCCTCTTCTTCTTCTTTTTTATGTGCTTGTTGTTCTTCATCTATATCACTCACATCTCCTATGATGACTCCCATTCTCTAATTTTCCTCTACTAAAGTGAGTCTAGCATCCAAAATCACTTTTGGATTACTTATCTCTTCAAGAATGGTATCTCTCATCTGGACACCTCATCTTCCACCTTCTCTCATTCCTCTTTTAGGTGGCATTTTGACTTCTCAAAGAAACTTACCAACACAGAATCAACTATTTATTGTCTCTTTTACATACCAAAACTATTACAATACCAAATTAATGCAACTGGAAAGGAATTTTTAGAAAAACTACAATGATCAATGACTTGTTGACAAATTGTCTTTTCTTAGTAGTCATATTTTCAGATAAATCTATTAGGACAATTTTTTTTATAAAGGTTCTTTTGAATAAAAAAATATTTCCAGATACCCTTTTTAAAGATACAAGTTATATTACAATGGGTTCCTCCAAAAGGAAATAGAATCCATTCAAAAGAGACTATTATAAGTCCTAATTGACCCTCTACATTGTCAAAACTAACATTTTTTAAAATAATGTTTTTACACATTACAAAATAACAATAAAGCTATTTTAAAAATCAAATTATATTACTACATACCTACGAAACAGATTTTATCAATTGGGTAGACATATTTCTCTAAAAAACTAAATTTCTTCCTTAAAACCGTAAGTGAGGTTTTGATGGTGCAACGAGTGAAAAAAATTGTTTTTTGATTTAATATCAACTTTCAAGATCTCAAACCACACGCATTACGTCTAAATAGACATAATTTCTTTTTTTAAAATCTCTTTAAAATTTACTCTTTTTTCAAACATGGAGGTCTAGAACACTAGTAACACCCTACCAATATACCTCCAAACAAAACATTCATTTCTATTATTTCTAGAATGACATACAACTTATTTTTTCCATTTTTTAAAAGTTAAACATTATCCATAATACATAACTCATCCCATGAAAACCTTGACAATTTGACACTACTTGCACCCCTTATTTTTTCTATTAACTTAATTATATTAATAATTTATTAATTTTAGGGTCATATTGATAAAATAAATGTTGGTGTCATCCACCTCCCAAGAGCATCATTTGCAACATAAAACCTTCACGAAATAGAGAGAAGCACTATGTTATTCACAAGAAAGGAGTGAATAAATTGAGATGCTTAAAATAAACATTGTATAGCCTTTTAAAAGCATGAAAAATAGAATGGGTAAACAACCACCCAATCCAAGAAAAAACTAATTAGAGTAATTCACCCTAAGTGAAAAACAACATACTAAAACCCCTGCCCTTAAGTGTAAAATTAGGGAGAATTATTATGCAAAAAATGAAGATGAAATATGGGTCTCGACTACACAACCATGTTAGGTACCCATTTATGATGAAAAAAATAAATCTCTCACAACTGAAGAAAAGGAGAAAAACCTTGTGGAAAAAAAATCTCCAAATGAGAGAAAAGAAAAACAAAAAATGATGCATGGATAGAGGACTCAATCACACCCCCCAAGGACTACATACATCATGTATACACAATGAATGACCCCCTCATAAGAGGGAAAGAGAGAGACTTTGTAGCCCCCCATAATGTGTAACCACCTACAAAATGGGTAAGTGCCTGAATACAAAACATGATCCACTGTTGACAAACAACTTGTCTCCCTTTTGGAAGAAACAAAAATAAATAGCTTCCCATTCCAGATAGGAACCATGAAGATGTATGATGATGTCTCTAAAATCTACTCATGTGTCACCAATACCTTGGAAGATAATGCCATGAACCAATCAAAAACATTCCCAATCACAATAGAAGGTGACAAACAAGTTACCACTAGAAACTAATGATGAACAATATCCAAAGATAGAGATGGTTTGACAATAGTTTTGTAATAAATATCATCAAAGAGGAGAGATAACCACTCAAATGTGTCCTCCCAATCTGAAATGTGAGACTCCACAAACAAGGAACCAATGTCTAACAAATAGGAACCCCAATCAGGAAGACAATCATTATCCTACTATTCAAGAATGATGGAAGTACTTAATGAAGGTGAATAAACTATCATTGAGAAAGAATCAGGAACCTTTGAAGCAACCACAACCTCATTTGAAGTCTCAAAAACCTCTAGAGGATCACACGCATGGTCTATCTTCTTTGAAGAACAAAGAGACACACTAGTATTGGAAGGAGGATCATTGAGAGATGGTGTAGTATCAGGATCTCCATATGATTCTGGAAGGTAAGTCCAAAGAGCATAAGGGATCTCAAAATGAAAAAGTGAACACAAAATTTCCTCATCATTTATATGCTCAAAATAACTCCATAAACTCTAGCCCTAAATCCTTTCCAAATTGTATACCTAGTACGTGTGTCTAGAATAAGAACTTCATTATACAAATATAGCTATAGATTCTCCTCACTAAGATGTGTGAGAACAACATCACTCCATTTCCTAAAGTTCCCTTTCTCCAAAGAAACCATTATAACATAATAATTCTTCAAAATTTCAAGGATAGTGCTTTAACAAGTATAAAAAATTACAAGAAAGAATTAAACCTCATTTGCAACAAAATTCAATGTAGCCCATTACTTTTTCTTCATGCCGACACACTAAGAAAACTCCACCAAGTACACAAACAGGATAACCTCTTGTAAGACTTGGTCACAACAACCAACTGCACTAGAATTTTATTTAAATAGAACAAAACATATATCACACTGCCAATGTGGGATTATTTCTTTCAGCAATCAACTTCAAAAACTTGGGCCTATTTCCCCTTCAACTATGCAACAAGGAAACACTAAATTTTTGGGGAAATGTTTTTAAAGTATAAAGTTTGAAAAGGAATGACCAATCAACACAAAATAGTGGATTGAATGAAGCAACAACAAATGGGGATTATTCTTCACAAAATGTAGTCATCAAAATGCAACCATCAAAAGGAGGAATCACAAGCCTCAAACATGTAATTTTCTCCAATGAAGAAAAAATCAAAAGCCTTCAAAAATTGCAGCCAACAATCAGTAATTAAATAGCAAAAATGGTTCCCTCTTTAGACAAAATAAGGCCTTCTTCTTTCTCACGCAACCTCCTATGATTTGAATGCAACTCACAAATTATTCTTAAGATTGTTTTAGGACATCCAACTCTGAGTATGATACAACAGAGTAAGATTCTAGTGAAGAGAAATGTTTCCTCAATGCATAATCAACTTCCTTTCCTCCATGCACAAATAGAAAATAACACTTTTCAAAAGGTAAAAAAAATCTACCAATGCAAAAAGTACTGCCAACAAGAAATCATTCTATCTACCTACCACCAAATATAGTTTTATGAGCTAGTGATGGAATTTCTTGAAAAAATGTTGAATCAACCTTCTGCCAAAAACCAGAAGAAGTTGAGAGCAACCTCCAATGAGCTAAAATGTGTCGTCCAATGTTTTAGTGCCTCCCACCAAGGACAATAAAATTCCTCCCAAGTGTAAATCATGCTAGGATAGAGACACACTTCCCAGCAATATGTTGATTTCAAGCTAAAAATGACACCTCAATTGCTCCCAGATATTCACCAACAATAGGAAAATGAAATGATAAAAAATAAGGCAATTTTGAAATTTGAAAAAAATTAAATGCCAAGGGAATAATTAATCTCAAACACTCATATGAAAACACTCAAGGGAAGGAGAGTAGAATGGTTGGCTCTTGTACCATGTTTGTGTCATCCACCTCTGAGGAGCACCATCTATAATAGAAAACCTTCACAAAATAGATAGAAGCACTGTGATATTTCACCATAAAGGAGTAAGTGAATTGAGATGCTTAAAATATATATTGTACAATCTTTTAAAGGCATGGAAAATAGAACGGGTAAACAACCATCAAGTATAGGAAAAACTAATCAAATTAATTCACCCTAAGTGAAAAAATCAACACATTAACAATAAATTAAAATACCCAATATACTAACAAATTTGGGTCAAAATCACCCAATCAGGGGTGTGGGGGCCCTTGACCTAAGGGTGACCTATTTCAAATTTTAATATTTTGGTTGTTAGTATTGTATGTTGTAAAATGATCCTAAGCTATCTTATAGTAAAAAAGTATTAGTTAGGACACATATATGAACAAGTTTTTCTCTCATTTAAACATCAAATAAAAATAGAAGGTAATTATGAATAAGGAGTTATTATGATCAAGTTATGAATATGTATTGAGTTATCCTCTACATACTAGCTACAAAAATATATCTTGTTTCATGGGCTAACCTCTTAGAGTTCTATCAAAAAATCAAAGCATCCATCAATCAATTTTTTTGGAAGCTTAAGGTGTTGACATCAATTTGACAATGATTTCATACCAAGGTAGCATTAAAATTTTTCATTTATTATTTTAGTCAACTATTATTTATTTGACGTTTGCTCGACCTAGGGTATGCCCACTCTATCTTTATGATTTTTTGTACATGGACGTGGAAAAACCAAAATTGGGCTTGACTTAGTCAATCCCCTATAGAACACAACCATTTCCCCTCTTTTCATGTGTGTAGGTCAAATCCAAAGGATTTTCTAGTATAAAACTATAGGAAACACAATGTAGACTACACCACAACATATGAGATTTTCAGATTACAAAAGGTAACCTTCCTAGTCTAGGGTGTCCATCCATCCACCTATCCCTATAATCAAGTATTAGATTCAATCACAGGTTCATGTCCGTCATCATTTTATAGATCTAGGTTTGTTCTATCAGTTTCCATTTTCCTCTATGTGAGATTATATTTTTTTCTCTAATATTTATGTCAATTAGGCTTAGTAAAACACACATTAAAATTCTCCTCTTTACAACTCAAAATTACCAAATCCTAGAATATTGGCTATTCCTTGTGGCATTAATCTGATCGTCAAACCTAAGGTTTTTTATTCAAATGTAGAGTCAAGTAAAAAGAATTGATCATAGCTAGATCTATTACCACTTTTCCTACTCTACACAAAAAAAGCATTCAAACCTCTAATTAGGTACTTGGGGTTAAGTAAAACCACCAAAAATTTAAATTTATGACTATTTAATTATGCAAAATTAAATTAAAACCTCTTAAGATGTGATTAAACATCTAACACTACATTCTAACACAAATCTAGAACAAGATAAAATGAAGCTGTTGCATCAAAGAGTATTACAAAAACATAAAACATCTCCTTATTTTATTAGGAATTAACTATTATCATTTATTAGATATTAATAACCATGAAGCAAGAATAATAATAAAATATTTATAACTTATAATTCATTATTATAAATGTTGTATAGGCATATTCAATGAAAAAATCAATACCTTATGTTTGGATTTATCATAATCATAGTGATGATATCAACATAACTTACTACTTCCCATTTCATTAGGATTTATTTGTAGTCCTTAATATTTTACTATTGTTAATTAAATTCAAGAGACTATTCTAAGGTGTAACTATCTAGAAAACAATCAACCTTATATAATAATATTGTAGAAATGCACCTTAGCACAATGCTCTATTCCTCATATTAGTTGTAAATTAGATAATATTGTTCTATTTGTATGCTTTAGATAAATTTTTAAATGGTCATGTATACATGTATAGTGGCATTATCATTGTAGGTGTACATAACATTATAATTAATACAATCTTATGTGGGTGTGTAAAGTATACACATTCAAGGATAATATGGAGCTAAATGTGTGGGAAGATGCATGCATATAGATGGGTAATGCTTAGGTTAATAAATTCAAATGAATACAAGATTATGCCATTTTTTAGTACATACATTTGCAATGAGATTTTATGAATTTTATTAGCCAAAGGCTATATGTTTGAAATTTTTGCCAGGATTTTTATTAGTCCAATTGTGAATAGAATTCGTCAGTGCTGGAAACTTCCTAGCAAGTGGGGAGTTCCCTGGGGTTGTTTATGACAACATGGAGTTTGCAAATTATGTGGTTTGGTGGTGGTGGAGTTTGTTGCCTTGATATGCGAAATGAAAATGCTAAGTGTTTTCTCATGTGAGGGTTAATGCATCATCGTGTTATTGTACAATGGTGGTGGAGAAAGTAAATGCGATATTCAATGTTGCAGTGTAGGAAAGTATACTCTGAAATGTGTGAGAAAATAAATTGATTAAGTTGCATTGTCGAAAGAGCCATTGTGGTCTTGGTTTGATAGAAGACTATTCTAAAAATTATCACCTTCGGCTTTGTTGTTGGTTTGATAGTAGACTATTCTAAAAAATTTTATATGTTTGTATCTTTGGCATTATACCTATTTTGGAGACTTCAAAGAGATTATGGCTCTATATGGATGGAGATATTGCAGTTAAATCTTCTTTCTTTTACAAAACAGTATGGTTAGGGTTTGTATTTTTCTTCCCTTCATTTATTGTTTGTAGTTATGTCTATGCATCTTTGGCGTTATACCTATTACCATAGGAGAAATTGTAGTTAAATATTCTTTCTTTCATCCAAAACTATGGTTAGGGTTAATAATTTTTTTGCCCTTTATTTATTATTTGTAGATATCTCTACACATCTTTAGTGTTATACCCATTGCCATAGGAGTAATTGCATATTAACACAAGTGTAATTGCATATATATATATATATATATATATGCACAGGGTTAGTATGAAAGCATAAAGATATTCATGATAAAATTAGTGTAGTGGTTGTTAAGTGTTATTCTAATAGATATTTTAGAATTTCTCTATTTGTCTATGATATTTAGTGTTAGGTAATGTAGCTTGAATTTTCAATTAAGTCTGTGGCATTATACGCATTTTGCACGGATCATTTCTACCCATTGGCTTTATGAGTTATGTTTAATGTGGGTTTTCATTCATCTGTCATTTACGTGTGATTCTTAAGTGTTATTCTAACACCTCTTACAACTGTTAGATATGTTACTTGTCTTGTACCAATATGTTTCATGATATTTTTTTTTCTGCATCTATTTGAAGCTCTTTATAACAAACTGTTAATTGCCATGGTTATTTTATCTGGATGAAATATGTTATATATCTTGTGTCAATATGTTTGATGATATTATTTTTCTCCCATCTATTCAAATTTCCCCATAAGTTTTGTTCATGATATTCTTTTTTCAGTTTCCCATAACAAATTGTTCATTATCATAGTTTGCCTCTTCTATTCTCGAAATTTTATTCATCATATTCTTTTTTCGTCATCTGTTTGAAGCTCGTTATTAAAAACTGTTAATTGCCATGGTTATTTTGTCTTGATGAAATGTTTTATGTGTCTTTTATCAATATTTTTTATGATATTATTTTTTTCTCATCTATTTGAAGTTCTCCACACAAACTATTCTTCATGATATTCTTTGTTAAGTTGTCCATAGCAAAATGTTCATTATTGTGACTTGCCTCTTGTATTCTCCATATTTCAATGTTCTATTTAATGTGGGTTTCTCTTATTTTCCCTTCATCTATTTGAAGCTCCTTATAACAAACTATTAATTGTTGTGGTTATTTTGTCTTGATGGAACATGTTATATGTCTTATATCAATATATTTCATGATATTATTTTCTTCTTTGAAGTTAAATCTATCAAAAACATACCAAGGAACAAACTATGCAAAATGTGAATAAGACTAAAGATGCACATAGTATATATATGTTTCTATATATGTATATATATGTATATAAATATATATGTTTGGAAAATTATACATTCAAATGTGTGAGAAAATATATTGATTGAGTTTCCTTCGTCATAAATAGCCATGGAGAGCTTGCCATTGGTAGGGAGATTCTTGGCGCCAATAAATTCTTTCACGGCTGGGTTGATGATAATCCCGATGAAAATTTTTACCATTACATACACATTGTACATTTTGATCAAGAAAATAATAAATTATCTTCCAAAGAGAAATAATCTAAGAAGAAGAAGCCAATTTTTTCATATTACAAGAATCTTGAAAATGATGAATATTCTTATAATAAGAAGAATATTAATGAGCTAAAACATCTCAAAAAGAATCAAATAGATTTTCCTTCAAGAATGTCTAAGTCTACTTCTTCTTCATTCAAAATAATATAAACTGGACAAAGGTCATGATACAACATTAGGTAACAAAAGTAAAGATCTTCTTTCTTTTTTAGGTCATTGATTAGGAAGTCGACTTCTAGATTCTGGAGCATCTCATCATATGGAATCTTCACAATCTATATTATCTTCTTTTGAGCCCTGTACTATGTCTCCTATTTTGATGGAAAACAATACATACATGAGCGTAATTGTGAAGAGATCTATTGATATAAGGGAGGGCACTTTTAATGATGTTTTGTGTGTACCTCATTTCTTAAACAATATTCTTTCTATATATCAGATTATACATGGTGGAGATGGGAGGACTATGGAATTCACTCCTAATTTAGTTATTATTAAAGACTTGGAGAGTAGAGAGATTATTCCTACTGGGATGGTTGATCATTCATCTCATTTATACACCTTTACAAAATTTTCTTTTGATGATGGAATTATTCCTTTGACTATTGATCACACTTCTAGTGTAAACCATGACTTTGAGGTGACAATTGGCTACTTGAACTTGGTAATTGTCTCATCATATCCCATTCTTGAGCCTTGTATTTCATCTCCTCCATCTACTATTGTATTTGATGATGCTTGTGTTTCTACAAATATGGCTTCTTGTTATTCAATGTAGCAATATATTGATCATCTTCTAATTACATCTACTTAAGATGCATACTTGATAGATATTGGTAGGTTTTTTGTTGAGTCACATATTTAAAGTTTGAGAGACACCATTCATTGTGTACATCAACTGTTGGATGGATATGATTCTTGTCTAGTTGTTGTGAGGGAATACTCTTACCCTCTTTTTCATACTCTACATGATCATTCTTCATAGTTTGAAATGAGTGTGGATACTTTTGGACAACATTTGGAGGAGGCATACTTATCCTTGGATTGTGTTCTACATCTTTATTTGTGTGGCCTAGAATCCATCTTCGGAGTGTGTTAGTTTTCATCATCAACATGGAGACACTTGAGTAGTTCAGAGACATCACATATCATTCTTCTTCCCACATCTTACTTTTAAGAATGGGAAGAAATATTGCATATCTTCTTGTTTTTTTTATTCCTAAGGGGAGGATGTATTTTGGAAATATTGAATCATCTTTAGTATTTACTTTCAAGCTTCTACCATTGCACAAGACTCACCATTAAGG
The DNA here is from genome assembly GCA_007115665.2 of Sequoiadendron giganteum. NCBI lineage: Eukaryota > Viridiplantae > Streptophyta > Pinopsida > Cupressales > Cupressaceae > Sequoiadendron > Sequoiadendron giganteum. The sequence continues at coordinate 204,251,021 of CM021105.1, forward strand.
GAGGGTTACATAGTCTCTCTTCTTCTTCTCTCTCATTAGGGTTCTTTTTCCTCATATGGGGTTGTATCCTTGTCATTCATCGTTGATACCATTTTTGTTCTCACCTCTCTTTTTGGGAGGATTTTTTTCTCATTGGGTTTTCTCCTTTTCTTTATTTATGAGAGATTGCATTTTCATATGTACATGGGTAATTAACATGGCCTCTTATTTAGGACCCATCTTTGCATATGTTGCATAATAATCTACTCTCTAAGTTGCACTTAATGGGGCGTATTGGTGTGAATAAGTGTCTTGTATCTAGATAATTCACTTACTAGGGACTTAGGGGACATATTAACATGTTAAGTTTACTTTGGTCCTAAGGTTCTTTGTAGAAGAATTAGTTGTCATGTCTAGACTTTATATTTTCCTTGGCAGTTATGATAAAGTTGACTCATATCATAAGTTTGAGACACTTGTCATAATATTATGGCATATTATGTCTCACCTTGTAAATATAACCAATGGTTTTCATTTATAATTATATGATTGAATCTATGGATAATTCCATGTCATTGCAATCTTAAGTATTGCATATTGTCAATATTATCTTGCATCAATCATTGGAAATTTATTCTCTTGTTTTTTCTCTTTTGTAGAAGGTTGTTTTTTGTTTTGCAGATGATCTTGAAGGCTTGAGTCCTTGAGTGACTCTAAAAAGAGGGACTTCTTTTTTTTTTCATAACTTGCAAATGGGAGATCAAAATTTCAAGTGTAAATAGTTGTTGGAAAGCTTGTCTTGACATCAAAATTTTAGTGTCAATAATTTTTTGTCATATTCTTGAGGTTTGAAAGAAATACATAATCTATTTCTTCATTATCTACCTCACGACATAAACTTGTAAAGACTAAAAACAATAAATAATTTTGTAAATGTACTCATATAAAGTGCCACAAAAATAGAATGTGTGTTCATTAAGGAGGGAATATTGTATTTACACTAAATTATAAAGTGTAATGTGGGGTTATTTAGTGCTTTGATTTATTATCATATAAATGGATCCTCATGATTCTCCCCTCATGTGTGTTTCCTTGATATTTGATCACAATATTGGATCCCCGTGATTCTCATGTTATGCGTGTGTGCCTTGATGCACACCCCTTTTTAAGTTTCTTATACATATTTTGGACCTAATTCTTGGTCTAGATTATTGTGCACACTTTGTGCCCAATTTTAGTTGGTTTACTTATACCTCTTATTTTCAACATTAATGTGGATTATAACAATTTTATGTTAATGCTTCACTTAATGGAGTAGTGGAGGAACCTTCTATCTTTATCTCTCGTATGGGGGATTATTTCAGCAGATCACATTTTATGATATTCTAGTACTCTAGAAGCATACTACTATTTGTATTTTCAACTTAATAGAGTTTTATTTCCTTTTTATATTCATGGTTGATTAGTGTTCCATATGTTCACTCAGGTAGTGCTTTGTATCTCTTATCTTGATCTACATTTCTTGAAGGTTCCTTGACTCCAGCAAACAATAGTTAATCTTTGGAAAAGTTTACAACTTCAACATACTTCAAGAGTTATTTATCATCATCATCACGTTCCTATCTTCATGGGATATTTTTTTGGTCTTATCCTTCTCTTTCATTTTCTAGAGAGGAGTTTTCCTCCCATTGGGTTTTGTCCCCTTTCTCTATTTGTGAGAGATCATTATTGTACATGATTTCCTTATCAAGGCTTTTTCAGAACTCATATTTTTTTTTGATTGGCTTACGCCCTAAGTATCACTTAAGAGGATATTTTGGTGTGAAAATAGGTATTATAAAACTAGTTAGGTTCTAGACTACTTAGTACATAGCTATTCATACTAAACTTAATCTCACTTACATGAATTCTAGAGTTTTATCACATGTCATGTGTTTGACACAAGTGTTCCACTTTGTGAGACACCTCCTACATGACTACTTTCAACTCACTAAAATAATTGTCATGTGAAATTATGTTTGATAATTTTAATTAGGCTCATTGTGTGGTGCAAGTATTCTTGTGGAAGTACCATATTTTTGCTGTTATGAGCTTGTTATAAATCTTACATTCCATATACATAGAGACAAGGTGAATGGGTCAACATGTAAGGATAGTCTCATTGGTTCCTTAGATGAAGTGATATGGTTATTACAAATCTATTTGAACTAGTTCTGAATATGCCACCACATCTACCATTATACTTGTATGACCTCCACAAATCAAATATAGAAAAAAATTACAACCAAATTAATCAGTGGTGTTAATCATCCATTATGTTTTAAAAAAAACAATTATGATATTTTAAATACTATCAATCTTAATGAATCATTTAACTAGAACATGAGTGGTTTCCAATTAATTTAATAAAATTTAATATTACAATGAACTAGCCTACAACTTGATTTAGCATGTCATAACAAATATTCATAAATAAAAATATGATTTTGTTTAGTCAAATTGAAACAACACTAGCATAAATATGATAATTAACATAATTAAATATGAATCAATATGACTATCATAGACTAAAAATCTAACTTTAGTTCCAAAATACACAAACTATAGGATGTTGAATCTGCAATAGAGATTTAAACTAGTTCATGTTGTTAGCTTAAGTTAGTTTAAATCAACAAACTCAACATCCCTATGAAATATTGAATCATGTTAAACAATACAACTAATGAGAAAACGACAAGCTAAACAAAAGAATATACAAAAACATGATCAATCCATTATCTCATAGTGGATTGGTTCCACTTTGTTGTGTAGGAAGCAACCCTTTCCCATTCTTTGCTAAGTAAAAAGATGCCAAGATGATCATGCTGAAATGCAAGAGATTATGCATCAAGCTAGATAGTAGTGTGTTGTAGTTGTGTTGTTGTAGAAATTCATTGCTTTTATAGATTCAAGGTTGGAAGATTGAGAGATTTGGATGAATGTAGGATCATTCATCATCCAATGACAAGATGCCACTTGTCAAGATTTGAGAGGATGAGGGTTGTGCCAACTTTGGCCAATGTGGGAATTTGAAATTTGAATTTGCATGAAATGACATGTTTAGGGGGGATCAAAGGTGAATTAAATGCTAATTTGACTTGTGTAAGAGATGTGCAAGAGAATGTGTAAGAGCTTTTAATGCTTTGTTGGATGGACAAGTCATTTGACAGGGAGATTCAAAATTGGAGGAATATTCCATCTCGATGCCCTTTTGAAAGTAATTAGATGAAATAATAAATCAATTAAATTATTTATTGGTGCAAGTGGAAGAATCTAGAGGATTCAAGTGATTAGGATTAAATTAATCAGGATTTGATTAATTTAATAGGAGATTAGGTGATTTTGACTTTTGACTTATATTTTAGGATTAAAATTAATCAAAATGAGAAGAAAATGATTTTAGATTAAATAAAGATTTGTTTTATTTAATCAAAGATAATGATGTTAGTGTTGAATCAATTAAAGATGAATTTATTTAATTTAAATGAATGACTTTAGGAGATTAAATAAACTTGATTTATTTAATTGATGGGTGAACATGAAAATAGGAGGAATGCTTGATGTCTATATTGCATGTATACATTTTTCCCCTCTTTAAAGAAATGTAATCATTGCATTGGTTCAAAGAATGATGTCACTGACATCAAAATTAAAAAAATTCTGATTTTTTCAGATGCCCCAACCGAAAGAAGTATGTTAGTACATTGCCCCCTCTTGATATCGAGCAAGAATTTAAATTTGAGGTCGATCTCATGACAAAGAGGTTCAAAATGGATGTATGGATGGTTAGAATACAAATATATATGATAATGATGATGTAAATGAGATGTTTTTAAGATGCTTAGAATAACAAATCTATATTATCCTAAACAACTTAAATGATTATGCAATGCATGTGAGATGGATGTGATGCATGATGTTGTCCTATGATGATATGATGTGATTATGTAGGATGAGAGTGCAGATGCAGGATGGATGCATTGTTAGCGTGAAAGAGGATAGAAGAATGAGAGGGATCAACCCTTGAATCCAAGAAGATGCATAAGTCCAACAAGTCCATTAGTCATTGAGACTTTATTGAATATGATGATGAATGATGATGATGTATTGCTTATAAAAGGATGGGAGAGATAAAGAGCATACCCTTCTTTGTGTTTGATAACACACATAGGTGTGATGCATCAAGGTATTAAGAACCAGGATGTCATTGCGCCTAGTGTGATGGAATTTGAGTCATCAAATAAATAGGAGTACTCTTGTTCACACTTGACAAATGAAACCTTATTTAGAATGCAGTTTAGATATTCTAAACATCATGGGCCAAAACATAAAAAGGAAAGCCTTCTTATGTGGTCAACAAGACACCTAAAACATCCTTCCTACAAACAAAACAAAGTATGTGTAGACACCAAAAGTATGTGTAGACACCAAAAATTGGTCTAGGCCTGTGAGCACCACTTTTGACATAATTTTCTAATGTTCATGGTCATGATTAAATAATTTTTATTATTTAATTACCTTTCTAAACACATATTTCCTCTATTAATTAAATAATTTTTTGAATTATTTTATTAATTCATTATGGCCCTTTATTCAAATTCATTAATTAAATAAATATTAATTTAATTTAATTATTTCTATCACATTCTTCTGTCATCCAGTTATCAAATTATTCACTCACCATCTGACTCAAGATCTATTTTAAATCCATCAGTTATCTCCGAATTCGATATCTGATCATCTCTGTGAGAAGACTCTTTGTCATAACTAGTCAGGTAACTAGTTCTAACTCATGTGCATGAATGAGTTTATTAATTAAATATATGTAAATAATTAATTCATTCATGTGTGCATTCGAATGGATTATTCTTCGAATTCTAACTTTTTAGTTTTCATTCAAAGTCTTTCTTCTATTTTCAAAGACTCTCAACTGAAGATTACATTATTTAATTAATCTGGAACTTGTGTTCTTTCTATTTTCAAACAGTCTTGACACAAGATTAAGTTATTGTTCTAATTTAATCTGTATCCTACAGATTTTTCTAACTCATGTTCTAACTAACACAAAAATCAAATCGAATGACATTCATCAATCTCGATCATTGATCTCTCTTTCGAATCTGAGTCGATCGTTCAAAAACCCAATTTCTATAAATTGACCTGTCATTATCATTATTCCTCCTCCTGAAATCAATACTTTTGAGAACAACATATTATCTTCGATATTTTGCTGAGACAATACATCCAGGTTATGCTTGCATCAATACTGAAAATATGAGGGCAAGAATACTGAGACAACAAAATGGAGAAGGAAAATCAAGATAATTCGAAGGAGTGGATGCATATTCGGTGAGACTATTCTAGTTATAGTTTTAATTGTTTTGTTCATTTACTCATTCTTAGTTGTTTGATTTTAGATTAATATTTGTTAGATTTAGCATCATCTTTCTAATGTAGATTTCTCCATCTCAATTCTAAGGTCATTACATTTGGTGAACCCGATGTGAATCACGCTTCAAATTTTGCAACATCTTTTTGTCTTTCCATTTTTTGTTTTGGAGGAATCGTATGAAAAACCATAATTGACTGAAGAAACAATGCATCTGCATTCGCAAACCACATTTGATACATCCCACAACACATCCAAAAAAATGTATTATATCTGCGACATTCTACACCACATTCGACTGTCAACATTTTGCACTGCATCCTACTATCAATGCCGCATCACATTCACTTGTCAACATCGCACCGCATCTGTAAGTTTAAAAGCTACATCTGCCTAGTAAAATTTCATTTCATTTTTTATTAACTTCCATATTTTCGCAATTTGATTTTTCATTTTTGTCTTGTTTTGTTTTCGCTAATGTTTTTTTTGCAGCTGTGTTAAGGAGGATAACTTAGTTTTTGCAAGATGAAGCGTAGAAGATCAAAATAAAACCAAAAAAATCTTCTTTTTCTACAAGATGAAAGCCGAAGAAATAGATAAATTACTAATCAATTGCATGCAGGACCTTATGTGAAGACATTGAATTTGTTTATTTTGTTTAAATGCTTTTCTGTTTGGTAGTTAAATAAATTATTATTTGGATTAAAAAGAATCAATGTTTGCCTTGTTTTGTGTCAAAGAAGATTTTGTAACCCTTTACGATTCGGTATATTGAAGTATCCTCTCCCCTTGCACATTCGTGCAATCCCAGGTGTAAGAGAAATAGTTACCGACTCTAGAACTTGGGCCTATCTTGGTGGGAAAAAATATTCACCCCAAGACAACTCAGATCGATAACACGCTTTAGCCAACGACTTCCACCCGGTATATAAAAGTGGATTTTTGGGGAAAACCCCAAAAATCACGCTCACTGTTCTGAGAAGAAGGGAAAAAATGGTCTCCCATCATACTGGACAGTGCCCCATGAATGGAATGCCCTTACTAAAAGCCATGTTGTAGTTTTTCCAAAATCATATCTATTTGCTAGTGGAGCAGGTTTAGACCTATGAAGCCATCTTACATTCTTATGGTTCATGTGTGGAAATGAGATGTATGCCATGGGAGTTTCATGGGTATAGTAGCTTGGCTGCCCCATATAAGTGAGTGTCATGGAGGGGAGCCAGTGGGGTCAAGCTACTAGTCATCCGCCTTGAATATGTGTAGCTGAAGTTATCCAAGTAAGAACTTAGTAAATACTGTCCAACATAGCCTAGGGTGTAATTGTTCTCTGATTTTAATAGATCTATCACTACAAACTGAAAAAACATTGTATTATGTGCTTGTTTTTTCTTTATTTGTCAAACAACTTGATCAATAAATGGAATTAGTCAAAACACCACCTTCAGAAAACCACAACTGTCATTTTTAACATCACATCTATCTTAGAGAGTCGCAATTGTTAAGTTAAATGCTGCATGTGTCTATTAACAAAGTCCAGTTTCACAGTCTAGAAATTGCGCCACAACTTTCAATTTTTGAGTCGCATGTTTATATGCGAGCCACATCTGTCAATCAAAAAACCAAAAGTTTTTGTCAACAGTTTGATTCACAGAGACCATAGTCTGAGTCGCATATGATCAACTGAGTCACATCTATCATACAATAAACCGCATCTATCCAAAAACCACAACTACTTGTCAACATTCGAAACATGTATTAGTCAAATCACCACATGTGAAACTTCAACCGCATCTATCAAAAATAGAACCCCATCTGATAGCTGAACCACATTTCACTATGAACAGAAAACTTTGAAAACTATAAACTGAGTCTGAAAGCATTACTGTATTTTTTTCTTTTGTTTCTAAAGATCAACCTTGGACAAAAACTAGAAATTTTTTTCTCAAAACCTTGCATTATTAGGTATCATATATGTCCTAGTCATAGTCATCCTAAGTTGCATGCATTTAGACACTTCCTAGGAAATCGCATATCATATAATATAATAACTTTCCTCATCATTGGATATGTTTATGCTCTGATTTGTCACTATAATTGAACCTAGTCACTATTATCCTATTTGCGAATCTTTCCAGCTCAACAATCTAGTTTGGGAAATTCACCTTATCAACTGTCTTTGTCCTCCAATTAGGTTCCTTAGTCAAACTCAAATCATTGCATGCATTTATTCCATAAGTGGTAGGTTATACCCATCTTAGAATCATTTACCATCATAGTCTACTCGATATTTTTCATATTATCCATCCTACCATACGTCATCTTAGTTTACGTCATTTTAGAAATCTTTAGCAACATCCTTTATTTTCAGAAAATCCAAACAAAACACAAAAATAGGTCATATCATATTTTAGACATAGTTTGCATTACCCCATTTTGAGCAACTTTTCATGGTTGAAACAAGGTCTAAAAAGAAACAGAAAGCAATGTCGGACCGTAACGAATTTGTCAATCCTTTCAAAAATCAACCATCGGGGAAAGAGAGACCACACAAAAATTTGCTTGAAAAACACACCACTAGAGACACGCATTGACAAATTTATGTTGAAGACATAGATGTCATGGTACAAGATCCTGAGTTTGCATCCTTTATGGATGAGTGTTTGGAAAATGATCCCCAACGATCTATAGCAAATTTTCTAGTAGAAGGTGCCACACTACGACCAGGATTTGATATTCATACTTTGAAAACACCGTCTACTCAACCAACGAAAACTGTGATGTCAAGTGTTTCTATTCCCCAAATTACCGCAGCAATACCAACTAGCATACCTAATCAAACATCATCAGTTGTAAGAACAATCCCTTTCAACATAGCACAAGGTTTACAATTTACTGCTGGAGCTACTTCATCAAACCCCTTTGGCACAAACACTACTGCTAAAAGATCCAAAGTTGGCACAAATATTCCTACACCAAAATAGAACATTCCAACAGGAAATATTCCTACACAAAACTAGAACATTCAGACATGAAATATTCCTAAACCAAATCAAAACATTCAGACATGAAATATCCCCACACCAAATCAGAACATTCTAATGGGGTATATTCCCTCTCCAAATCACTACCCATCATAGAACACAACATTTCAGAACACCTACATTGATCCAAACAACACAAACAACATGTATTTGACACAAGTAGATGTTCTCCAAAACCAAATGAAAATGCTTCAACAATAGATGGACAACATGTCTATGCCAGGCAAATGAACTATCTCAATGCAAGATCTATGTCCATGTCCTTTTGACAAAGCGCTCTACATGACACCCTTCCCCCATGGATACATTATACCGAATTTTCCCAAGTATAATAGGAGGAAGAATCCTTCATAACACATTAGATAATTCTCTATGACATGAATGGACATATCATATGACCCCACATACTTGATGAGACTATTTCCATGAACCCTTAACAGAAGAGCACTCAAATGGTTCTCTAAATTACCGTATGGCATACGATCCTAGGGTGACTTAGCTGAGAAGTTTGTTGAACAATTTTCCTTTAACATAGAAAATGAAGTAACAATAACTACCTTGTGCCACACAACACAAGAAGATGGTGAAACTTTCACCACTTTCTTCCAGAGATGGAGAAGTCTAGCTAGCAAATGTCCAGTTGAAATACTAGAAAAGCAAAAAGTCACGATATTCCTTGAAAACATCAATCCAAAACTAAGAGGTGACTTAAGGGTACATTGTTGTACTTCATTCCTAGACCTGGTACAAAAGGGCATCATCCTTGGAAAAGGCCTTCTATACAAAGGAGAAATTAAAGTACCCGGCAAAAACCCGATTGTTCAACATCAAAACACACCCAATGATAGAAATAAATTATGGTCTAGAAACAATTTTTTTACAAATGATGGAATTGTTGATGCTAAAAACCATACATAAGGGATCATTTATCACACTTAGAGGTTACAACCCCAATCAAGACATGATGAATAGTCCTGATCAAATAGAAAATCTTGTCCAAAATTCACAACAACAAGGACAACAAAGGAGATTTCCTACACGTGAATTTACCACTTTGGGGCAACCAATCGAGACAATTTTCAAAGAGTTGATTAAACATAATCTCATTAAACCTTTGGAACCACGAGATTATGATCCTAGATATTTTAAACCTTCATGGTGGGATGATAATGCCTATTGTGACTATCATCAAAAAAAAGGACACAACCTACAACAATGTCGACAACTAAAGAATATTATACAAGACTTTGTTGAAAAGGGAACCATAGAGGTCAATTGGTAGAAAAATACCAAGAATAGTGATCATAAGGTCTTCACAGACCCATTACATGACCATACAAAAGGAAAAGACTCCAGTTCATGAACCAAGAATAATCCATCAGCCAGTTATGCAAATACCAAGTATGACTATGGAAAAGGAAAGATCATAAATCACCTTCGAGCTGCAAATGAAAATGTCGATACCATCACCATTAACAAGCATCCTGAATGTGCTGTAAACAAATGCAGAACAAAGATAACTATTCCAGGTCCTTCTTTTGAGCCACCTACACAGTCTTCCAACTCTAAGTACAATCTCCTTGATCAACTGAGCAAAACCCCTGCACAAATATCCATTTTGGAACTGTTGACTTTATCACCTAAGCATCGATCCATTCTTGAAAAAGCCTTATAGAACATGACAGTCCCTAGCAACTTAGATGTCAATCATTTAGAAAGAAATGGTAGGATATTTAACCAACTCCCATCATGCCACATTTTCCCAATAGGATAACTCAACCAAAAAGACTGATCATAATGACCCATTACATCTTGAAGTCCTAGTCCATCAAACCAAAGTTAGACAAGTCTTGGTAGACGGAGGAGGAGGTTTGAACCTGTGTACCCTAAAATTGGTTAAGGCATTAGGATACTCAGAAGCATGCGTAGAAACCTCTAAGAGTATAGTCATCAAGGCTTACGATGATGAGGAAATATCATCCAAAGGAGTTGTCACACTCCCTATCAGAATTGGCCCATCAGTTATGAACATGAGCTTCCAAGTCTTGGATTTCACCCTTCCATACAACCTATTGTTAAGTAGACCTTGGATACACGTAATGAAATTTGTACCTTCCACATATCACCAATGTCTTAAATTCTCGTATAATGGCATTGAGACCATGATTGATGGTGATCCAAATCCTTTTCAATATTGTACAATCCTAAGGGAAATTCCACAACGATAGGTACCCGTTAATCAAGAAGATTCATCCTCCACTTTATCCCTATATGTTGATCCATCACATCTTACCAAGTTCATTTCATTCAAACCACCATCCTCCACTCCTAAGGTTGAGATCCAAGACAAGGGCTATGGAGAATATCACTTGAAGGGATCCTATTGTGTTAGTCAGCTGGTTCCACCTCAGGCATATGGCTTACCCATGGAAGATAGAATACAGTCACTAGTCACATTTCATGTTCCCCCTACAATGAATTTGACCAAATGGGGAGAGTTAAGTGAAGAAGTTGTGGACCAAGGTGATATTACCTCCTGGTTGTACTAGGAAGACAATGAATACCTCTCACCATCTATTCAAATAGCTAAGGATCAATATGGAAAAGGATTTAAGATAATGCAACGTGAAGGCTATGATAGACATAATGGGTTAGGACTACATCAAAATGGAAGGAAGGAACCAATCATTGTCTCACCATGACCGAAATACCTAGGGCTAGGGTTTCTACCATTTAGAACTGGTTTTCCTAGTACTTCGTCACCATTTCAAGAGGAATTGAGTGCTTACACAGACATCGAGATATCTCACAAACCACTTCTTCCAATTTACAATGAATCCCCTGACTCAAGTGACTATGAATGGGATTCCCTTTCCTCTACCACTACCATGAATCTAGATAGTCTATTTGGAGAATTGGACCTAATGATAAAATCCTTACCAAAGTCATCTAGTCCCCATAATAAGAAGTCCTTGTCCAAAGAAGAATGGCTTAAGAACTATTATTGGGAAACCATTGATCATGCATTTTGGGCACCTGATGAACCATCTTCTGACAACCTAGCCATTGCAATAGTCCCACATTAGAGTTTACCTACCCATAGGAAAAAGAACAAGAAGGAGTTAGTCCAAAACTTCTGTGACCATGTCAACCACTCTATATTCACCTTGTCAATTTCTACCTTTGATAACTCTGATGATGACATGACCCTCATATATCCACAACTTATTGACTGGGATCAACAAGGTACGCCCATCTTAGACACATTTGAGAATGACGAAGCAATAGCTGAGTTCAAGGGACTTCAAGAAGGAATACCTAGAGGGGATCATAAAGATGGTTTTACCATAGACTTGGATGAAAAAAATATATTGGGGAGTGTATTTACACCTTTATTCAAAAAAATGAAAATAAAAAGAAAAAATATGAAAATGATAAAAATGATGAATCCCTAGGTGATAACCAAAAGGCACCTTTGGATGAAGAAACAATAAAATTAAAGGACGTATTTGAGGGTGAAAACCTCTCTAAGGCACCCAAGGATAGAGGTTTAAATATTCTCCCCATTGAACAGGAAAATTCACCAATCCTAGTAGAAGATTTTGTTGAAGTCAACATAAATACGGAAGAAAACCCTCAGATAGTATATTTTGTGGCATCATTGACAGAGACAAAAACAACAGTTTCAGGACTTCTTCAAAAAGAGACAAATAAAATTTGCATGGTTGTATGCAGACATGCCTGGGCTGGATCCAAACCTAATATTGCACCATCTACCATTACAGCCAGGTATTAAGACAGTCAAATAGAAGGTAAGGAAAAAAAATCCATAGATTTCTCTACTAGTCAAAGCAGAACTTAAGAAACTCTTAGATGTCGGATTCATAAGGACCATAGACTATACAGACTGGATTTCAAATCTTATGCCAATAACTAAACCAACTGGGAGCATCCACATTTGCACAGACTTTAGAGACATCAACAAGGCATGTCGAAATGATGACTTCCCTTTGTCGAACATAGACATGATAGTAGATCTTACAACAGGATACAAGATGCTATCCCTCATGGATGGTTTCTCCAGAAATAACCAAATCAAAATTGCAGCTGAAGACCAACACAAGATAGCTTTCACATGTCCATGGGGCACATACTATTGGAATTTTATGCCTTTTGGGCTTAAGAACACAAGAGCTACCTATAAACTGGAAATGACTACTATTTTCCATGACTTTGTACATACTCTCATGGAAGATTATGTCGATGACATTATAGCTAAATTAGAAACAAGAGTAGATCATTTGAAAGTTCTAGACAAGATATTCTAGAGGCTAGAGAATTACAACATCAGGCTAAATCCAAAGAAATGTGTCTTTGGAGTGAAATCAGGGAAACTTCTAGGGTATATCATTTCTAGAAGAGGCATTCAAGTAGATCCTGAGAAGGGAAAATCTATTTTAGAAATGCATCCTTCAGTTAGCATTGGTCAAGTAAGAACACTATAGGGAAGATTATAGTCTATCAGGTGCTTCATTATACAATTGGCAAACAAAATACACCCATTTCAACATTTACTCAAGAAAGGAGTACCATTTGTGTGGACACCTAAATTTCAGGAAGCTTTCTAGAAAATCAAGGATTATTTTCTCACTCCACCTATCTTAATTCCACCTACAGATGGAAAACCATTGATACTATACATTTCAGCAACTCAATCGGCATTAGGAGCTCTTATCACACAAAACAATGATCAAGGTCATGAAAGTGCAGTGTATTACATCAGTCATACCTTGTGGGATATGAATTAAATTATAGTAACATAGAAAATGTTTGTCTTGTGGTAGTCTTTGCTACTCAAAAACTTGGGCACTATATGCTAAATCGTCAAACAATGTTGGTTGCAAATATTGATCCCCTCAAATATCTCCTAAGTAAAGCAACATTAACAAGTCGATTAGCTAAATGGGTTATGATACTTAGTGAGTATGACAACCAATAGGTCACGAGGAAGGCTATAAAAGGACAGGTGATTGTAGATCAGTTAGTAGATGCACCCATAAAGGCAGACCATCCTTTAGTGGCAGATTTTCCTAATGAATTCATCTTCAACATTGACACTAGAACTGAATGGAAATTATACTTTGACAGGTCACATACAAATCGTGGTTTAGGAGGAAGTATCCTATTTGTTACACCTCAAGGTGATACTACTCCTAAATCATTCATAATTGCTTTCCCTTTTACCAACAACATAGTAGATTATGAAGCCTTAGTGATAGGACTAAGAATGGCAACCCAGTGGAAGATTAAGATTCTACATGTTTTTGGCGATTCTCAGCTATTAATCTGGAAAGTAAATGATGATTATGAGACTAAGGATGAGAAAATTTCCCCCTACAAGTAGATGGCCAATAGTTTCAAGCAGTACTTTGATGACATTAATTTTCAACAAATACCACATATTCAGAATAGGGTTGCAGATGCTATGGCAACCGTCGATTCCTTATTGGATATTCCAAGCAATGTGCCTAAGTTTGAGTTTTTGGTTGAACAGTTGTTGGTCCCTGCCTATGATGTCCCTAATTCTGCGATGGTGTGTATGATTGTTGGTCCTACTTCCCCTTGGTACAAAGACGTATTCGACTATCTAAATGACCAAACCTTACCTCTAGACCTATCAAACAACCAATGCAGAACCTTTATCCGTAAGTCATCTAAATACACCATCATCGGAGATACCCTGTATATATGTACCTTAGATAATGCCCTAATGAGATGTCTCGATGCTGAAGAAGCACAAAGAAAATTGCAAGTGGTGCACAAGGGTATATGCGGATCCCATTTGAGTGGTCCTACTTTAGCCCATAAGATTATGAGATTAGTTTATTATTGGCATACAATGGAAAAAAATTAATATATCTTTGTAAAGAAATATAGACAATGTCAGATACATGGAGATTTGATAAGAGCATGAGCATAGGAGCTTCATCCAATTACATCACCATGGCCCTTTTCCCAATGGGGACTTGACCTCATAGGTAAGGTACACCCTCCATCATCCAACAGCCATAAATTCATCATAACCACCACCAAATACTTCACTAAATGGATTGAAGCTATTCCCATGACCTACATGATCGACATGCAAATATCCAAGTTTATCCTAAACTATATCATTTTTCAGTATGGTGTACCCCAATCCATTATCACAAGCAATGGCCATCCATTCAAAAGCCAAGAATTATGCCACTTATGTGATGAGTTCCATATCAAACATCATTTTTCCACCCCGTATTATGCACAAGGTAATGGCCGAGCTGAGGCATCTAATAAAACCATTGTTAGAATCCTAAAAAATATTTTTAATGATGTTGGTCATGACTGACATTTACATCTTAATCCTACCTTATGGGCTTACCGCACAAGCATCCGTACTCCCACTAGTGCCACTCCATACTCCCTAGTATTTGGATCTAAAGCTATCATACCTATTGGGGTTTAAATTCCTTCCCTGAGGATATCCTTGAAAGGTCACATTGATGATGAAGAATACCGTGTATCTAGATTACAAGAGCTAGAATTATTGGATGAATGAAGACAGAAAGCAATAGACCATTTGCAAGCATATCAGAATCGTCTTCGTCATGGCTATAATAGGAAAGTTCTAAATAGACACTTTGACATTGGTGACTTGGTTTTAATGGAGAATCCCAAGAATCAAGCTGAACAAGAAAAACCAGTTAAGTTTGAACCTAACTGGTTGGGGCCCTATATTGTCATAGAATATTTTGGATCAGAAGTGTACTGACTTTCTACCCCTGAAGGAGAACCAATTTTGTCACCAATCAACAGCCTTCATTTGAAGAGGTTCTATGCGTAGGTTCTGAGAGTCTTGGTCTTAATCGAGAAAATACAAAAAAATCAAAAAACAAAAAAATGGTTACCTTGATGATAACTTGGAAAATAGGCGTCTTTGTGACACCAAAAAAATTGGAAAATCAACAAAATAGTAAAGAGAAATAATACGCCCAATAGTGAAAACCACTTCGGTGGTGCTATGGATAAGTACCATGGTGAAAACCTGGCAAATAGGTGCCATGTGTAGTCAAACTCGCTCTTTCATCTACCATCATTCCAATTAGACTTTTTCACCATCCCTCATAATAAATGGTTGTCTTATCCATTTCTTGGAAAAATTGACATCAAGTCCATTCCATCACATTCCCCACTCCATCTCGCATGTCTTATTCCTGACTGGGGGAAAATCTTTGTTCCCTACCATGAGGACCTTTTCCATAGCATTACACCATCGGAAAAACTCCTGAAAAAATTCAAAAACATTAGAAAACTTCAAAATCCAAAAAAATAAATCAAAACATGTCATAAAATCCCAAAATTAAAGTCAAGTCAGTCATGTTAAGTCAGTCGTAGACATAGTCGAGCTATGTTGCCTTTGTGACTAGATGTAGGCAAGGCCATCAGTCGATGTACCCCCAAGGCATTAGGTTTGTCTGTCTAGGTTTCTCACATCTCACACACATTAAAGTCATGACTCTTTGTACATTCAAAGTCATTGGTCATGTTGAACTACGAGGTCTCTGCATGTACAACGTAGGCAAGGCTAATCACTCGATGAGCCCCTAAGACCGCACTAGGTCAGTCCAATAGGGTTTATCACATTCACTAGCACACACGTTGCATATCATTAGCTTAAGTACATATCTTTAGTCAGTTATGTCAGTTAAAATTGGGTCGAACTACATTGCCTTTGAGACTAAACGTAGGCAAGGCTAATAAATCAATGAGCCCCCACGGCAACATTAGGTTAGTCCTTTAGGGTATATCATCTCAATTCATACACTGTCAACACACACACTTTTAATTCAGTCAAGGAATAAAAAACAAGTCATGCATCAACAAGGAAAATATCTCAAAGTCATCAAGTCAATATCAAACACATTGTCAGAATGATCAACTTATGTCTTACAAAAGATATGTCTTTCTTGTCAACGAATGTCATCAAATTGTCATAGCCTCACAAAGCTTGTCACATCAACGTCATCAAGCTCCAACATCTTATACGACACATGTCTTTTTCATGCCTTACATAGATAGTCACCAAGTCGAAACTAGACTCGACGTCTTATGCGGTATGTGTCATCCCTCACATCCTCCTATGTCAAACATCAAACAATTAAACAATCCCACAAGATCAAGTTTTGGCAAATAATTTTATTTGGCTTTATGACTTTATATCTTATTTTGTCTTATCTTTTTATCGATTTGTGAATAAGTCTGGTTACTAGCTTTCTCAAGGATGTCTTGGGACTCCTTTTCTTTGGCTGATGTCTATCAACTATCTTTTTAACTTTGGTATTTGAGTCATGTTACTAGTTTTCTCAAGGATTTCCTATTAAGGATTTAGAAGAGCAATGACATCTCATGACCCATCTTTTACTTATTTGTTGTCTATGGTTTGTCTCAACAAAACGACTGGGGCAATCTTATCCTTAGTATGAGTTAAGACACGACTTGTTTGTGACTATCTATTTTTCATAGATGGATGAATTTGTACACTATGGTCTATCTCATATGATGGTGTGTACTATCCATTTATGTCAGTCCTGCCCAATGATGATAAAAATGCAAGCTTAGTATATATGGAAAAATATCGAAGACCATATGTTTTTCAATCAACCACCTTCATTGTTTCTTAGTAACATTCTAAAATAATCCATGCTAACATTTCTCTTTTCTGACATAATGATAGAGTCATGTAACACAACAAAAAAATTAGATAATATGCATATGCATACATTCTATAATAATTTCATATAGTTACATTGCATTTCAAACATGTAGTAACATTGACATCTTCATTGCATATCTACTAAAATCATGGCATAATAGGCATACCATCATCATAAGATACATAATGGAAACATTACATGTATATAACCATCACATCTAGAATTACATCATATAGAACATTACATCCATCATCATATACAATCATCATAACATCATAGACTACATAAAACATCACATGTAGAAACATCCATTCATAACACATGTACATACATCATCTAGGAAACATAATAATATAGAAAACAATGCATCATCATAAAATAGAACTACATATCATATAGAAGCCACCAAAAATCATATATATATTGCTCAAAATAATGTGTCACAGTACAATATCAAAATGTATCCATAAATAAAAATGAGCTCATAGGCTCTCTGATCAAAATATAGTGTCCACATATAACAGTGTCAACGTGTCCCACTACCACTACTGTCACGTGGTGAAGGTGGAGGAAACTACCCCAGAGGTACTCTTTGTGAGGTGGAAGGCCTATGTAATGATCCAGACCAAATTTTTTTTGATTTTTCACAATTGATTACAATGCAACATGCACCCGTTAAGGTTAGCACAAACCAATACGTTGTGGAAAGTAACTCTAACCAGAATGTACACCAGGATCCCGATGTGGGCAAGGTGTGAGCATTGGTCAGAGGATCTATGCAATGCAAGCTAAAGGAACTCTAACCAAGAATGGCGCCGAGTGATGGCGAGCATATGGTCAGAGGATCAATGCAATGCAAACTAAAGGAACTCTAACCAAGAATGGCGCCGAGTGATGGCGAGCATATGGTCAGAGGATTAATGCATGGTGACAGAATGTAACCCTAACCAAGAATGGCGCTGATGGATGGTGAGCATATGGTCAGAGGGTCCCTAAACTACTCAACTGAAAGCAAATAGGTGGCAAGCTAGCCTCTTCCACTTATTTAGTGGGGATTACATGTAAATTCAAAATGAAGGGAATGAATTGTTGACAGTACTACTGTTCAGCTTATAGCAAATTAGAGAGCTTGCCAAATATCATAAGAGTAAGAACTTCCAAAGCTATAACAATATAAGATCCCTCTTCTACAATCACAAACTCTTTGAATATCAACCCCTCGCACAAGTAATGAACTTCCTTAAATCTGGTATGACTGATTTGACAGATGTAATGTAGAACAACAACATAATCACTCACGAAAATGCACATAACTCACTCTAAACACATCCTATTGACGAGAAATCAAATGCAGATTACTATACTGATATAGGCAGCCAAGATGCAATCCCTAAACCACCCAAAACAAGCCTTATTTATTTTTGCACAAAATTCAATGTACTTCAAGATGGTACGGCCCAGCTGCAAGGGCGAATTTCCTCTATAAAATCAAAGAGACCCAAATAAAATCTGGAAATTGGCAAGAATGGTTGCCCCTCATAAACAGATTGATAGATTCAATAACCAGAATGATAGCATTTTTATTTCATGAGCTATGAGCAACTCTTACATTCCTCAATGACATTCAGCAACATCAAAATATGACAGAAAATGTAAACTAGAACTCCCAAAATGCAATGACTCAATTGGAAATGTAGTTCAAACCTATTACAAGCTAACCTCTCAACTAGTTGCTATCTTTCAAGCAAGAAGATGAGCCCATGCTAGGAGGAATGCTTTCCTCGAAGTGAGTGCCTGAAGACAATTCAGCAGCATAATAGTGTAGTAGACAAAAGATGCCAAATGAAGAGCTGAGGCCTGATTAAATAGACAAGAGAGAAACATCTAGAAGCTTCCAGAAGGCGCCCAAAGCCAAGAATTGAAGTGCCAGCTGAACCAACTAAAGAAGAGGGCCAACTGAACTGAACCCAAACTGTCCACTGCCAAAAATAGAATTTACTAAAAATAGTAAATTCGTGAAGTTGCTCAGAATGCCAAATTGAACACATCACTGCAAAGCTCTCTGAAAACCTAGAAAGAATCCACAAACAGAATCCCGAACCTCAAGCAACAACCTCCTCAAAACTAGGAAACCCTAATTTCACCATCCACGTAGCCTACGGGTCTCCAGAATAGGCCAACGGTCAACTAAAACGTTCATAGCTAAGAAGGGGACATTACAGTCTGCCCTCCCCAAGATTGCTTGCCCTTAAGCAATCGCAAGTCTGGATGTTGTGGAATCTCCTCATTCTCCCACATAGCATCCTCCAATGGTAAATTCCTCCACTTCACCAAATACTCTTCGATTGTTCTCCTCCTCAAGGAACGCTCTCTGGAATCAATAATCTCTTCTGGAACCAATGACAACTGCCCTTCTTCATCCAAAGGAGGTAACTGTGATGAAGCCACAACATTGTGTCCAAGTGCCTTTTTGAGGCGAGACACGTGGAAGACATTGTGGACCTTACTACTTGAAGGTAGTTCCAACTCGTAAGCCACTGCTCCTACCTTCCTAACAACTTTGAATGGTCCATAGAAGCGTGGACTGTCTGTAAGGCTGAAGCCGAAGATATACCATATCACCAACCTCAAATGAGCGCTCAACACGCTGCTGATCAGTGTACATATTCTTCTGATTTTGTGTGTCTTGAAGGTTTTCCTTCAAAGATTTCAAAACATCTTGGCTTTGCTGCAACCAATCCTTGGCTTGGGGAGCTCTGCTATCGCCAAACACCAAATCAGCAAAGCTGGGAGCCTCGTAGCCATAGAGGGCCATGAATGGACACATCTTTATTGACATGTGGAAAGATGAGTTGTAGCAATATTCTCCCATGTGGAGCCATTTCACCCATGTTCTTTACTGTTCCGAGACATAATTCCTGAGATAGCCCTCCAACCATTTGTTCATAATCTTTGTTTGACCATCTGTTTGTGGGTGATAGCTAGTGCTTGGAGTAAGCACTATACCACTCATCCTAAAAATTTCCTGCCAAAAGGTGCTTAGGAACTTGCTGTCCCTATCACTCATAATGTTCTTAGGAAACCCATGCAATGTAAACAAATCATGGAAGAACAAATCTGCAACTTGAGCTGCTGAAAATGTGCTAGTGATGGCAAAAAAATGAGCGAACTTGGTCAATCTGTCAACTACAACATAAATGCAGTCTTTGCCTTGAGCCCTAGGCAATCCGGTGATGAAATCCATCGAGATGCTCTCCCATTTTTGGTTTGGAATGGGAAGTGGCTATAGTAGACCAGCTGGAAGAGAGTGCTCATTTTTGTTCATTTGGCAATTGCTACACTCCTTGATGTAACGCTGAACATCATCTTTCAACCCCTTCCAAGAGAACCTCTCTCGAATCTGCCTATATGTCTTGAAGTAACCTTGATGACCAGCAAGTGGGATGTCATGAAAAGTCATCAAAATCTTCTTCTTAAGTTTAGAATCAGCCACCAAGAAGATTCTTCCCTTGTAGTGTATCAACCCATCAACTACCTTGTACCTTTCATCATGAAAAGTGCCTTCAATAACGCTGGTTGCAAACTGATTTTTGGCGTAATCAGCAAGCAACAACTCCTTCCAATCAGCAGTAAGCTCACACAATGAGCTCAAATGGGGCCTTTTGGACAAAGCATCAGCCACAATGTTGTTCTTCCCTTTGACATACTCGATTTCGAAATCGTAAGCTTGAAGCTTACTCACCCACTTCTGCTATCTTTCATTCAAATCTTTCTGATGCATGAAGTGCTTGAGACTGTTGTGATCAATCTTGACCACGAATTTGCTCCCTACCAGGTATTGTCTGAACTTGGCTAATGCATGCATGATTGCAAGCATTTCTTTGTCATAGATAGAATAGGTTCTTTCAACCCCCCTTAATTTTCTGCTTTCAAACACGATAGGATGCTTATCCTGCATCAAAACAGCCCCAATACCTTCCCCTGATGCATCACACTGTAACTCGAAGGGTTTGGACAAATCAAGTATGGCCAATATTGGACAAGAACTCATGATTTTCTTGAACTTATCAAACACACTTTGAGCCTTTTCTGACCACAGGAAAGCCCCCTTTTTAGTGAGGTCAGTAAGAGGAGCAGCACTTTGAGAATAACCCTTTACGAATCTTCTGTAGAAGCCACACAGACCCAAGAATCCCTTCAAATGAGTCAAATTTTCTGGAGGTGGCCAATCTACTATTGCCTTGATCTTTTCAGGATCAACCTTCACCCCATTAGCACTGATTATATGACCAAGGTAGAGTAGCTCCTTCATCCCAAATTCACATTTGGATTCTTTCGCAAACAAACTTTCTGATTCAAGGATGCTAAGCACTTCCTCCAAGTGCTTGAGGTGTTCTTCCCATGTCTTGTTGAAGATGAGAATATCATCAAAGAATATCAACACAAATTTCCTCAATTGTTTTTGGAAAACTCTATTCATGCAAGACTGAAAAGTGGCTGGAGCATTAGTCAAGCCAAAGGGCATGACTAGGAACTCAAAATGACCATAGTGGCATCTGAATGCCGTCTTCTCAACATCTGAACCTCTCATCTCGATTTGATAGTAACCCGATCTCAAATCAATTTTTGAGAAGAATTTAGCACCATGTAGCTCGTAAATGAGCTCATCGATCCGAGGAATAGGATACCAATTCTTTATTGTGCTTTAATTCAAGGCACGATAATCCACACACATGTGGATGGTGCCATCCTTCTTCTTCACCAGAACCACAGCTGAAGCAAAGGGACTCTTCCTAGGGTGAATGAAGCCCATCTCTAGAAGTTCCTTTATGTTCTTCTCAATTTCATCCTTCTGCTTCTTAGGATATCGATAAGGAGTTGTGATGACAGGTTTGGCACCTTCTTTGAGCTCAATGACATGCTCAACTCCTCTTTCAGGTGGTGGCCCAGGAGGTAGATCAGCAAACACCTTACTCCTCTTGGTGAGTATTGACTGAATATCTGGAGGGTATTCCCTCTTTGTCTCAACTGGACTAGCTGGAAGAACCATGCATTCCGCAGCCCACTCCACTTGGTCATATCTAATCAGCCTCTCCATCCTTTTGAATGAAACTATTCAAGGACCACCATTGGAAATTCCTCTCAATACAACCCTCTTGCCATTAGATTGGAACTTGAGCTCCATTGTTTGTAGATTGAGAGAGATTTCACCAAGTGAACGTAACCATTGTATGCCCAAAACTACATCTGTGTCACCAATAGTAACCACATAGAAGTCATCTTTGACTTCATAGTTTCCCAACTGCAAAGACATGTTAGGAACTCTTCGAGTGCAAGAAATATGAAACCGATCAGCCACCATGACTTTGAAGCCTTCAAATTCTTCGGTTTTGAGACCTCTCTTTGCAACCACACCTTCATCAATGAAGTTATACGTTGCACCAGTATCGATTAATGCCATAATTTGATGACCTCCAACTCCCCCACGAACCTTGAAAGATTCGTTCTTTTGGAAACTAGAGAGTTGGGCAATAGGGCTCCCAACTCCTTGCTCATGATCGGACTCTTCTGTGGCTCTTTCATCTTCACTGTCCCCAAAATAAGACTGCTGATCTGACATATCAGATGTTGATTCATAATCAGAATATGTTCCCATTTGATTATAAGGCCCTCTTCCAGGACATCTATGGCCCTTAGTCCAAGGCTCTAAACATGTGTAACACTTGCCCTCTTTTCTGAGCTGTTCACGTTGCTCTTCAGTCAACTTAGGTGGGAACTTCTTGTGCTGATTAGAAGAATGTCTCTTATCCTTCTTATGGCCAAAAGGCTTAGGTGAAAATTTAGGCCTAGGGGCTGATAACTCCATACTACGAGCCTTCTTGATTGCCTCATCAAGACTTGGTGGATCGAAAGCTTTCACCCACCCTTTCAAGGGTTCAACCAAACCTTCAGAAAACAAAACAACCAATCTTCTTTCAGTGATGTTGGGCACCATCATAGAAAGTCTCTGGAAATCAGCAATGTAAGAATCCAAGGAGCCATGCTACTTCAGTTGTGCAAGCTCACAAAATCTTACTTTAGGATCCTTAGTGTCGAACCTTTCAATCAGCTTGTTGGTGAATTCCCCATAGGTTCGAATAAGGTTATGGACAAGTGTGACCAAACCATGGTACCACCACTCATGAGCAGCTCCCTCTAAATGAAGTGTAGCAAACCTAATGGCATCTTCTTCTGGCATGGGATGAAGTGAAAGGTAGTTGTCTAACTTTTGAACCCATGATCTTGCTGAACACTTATCACTTCCATTGAAGTGAGCCAATGTTACCTTCCCCAAGGCTTGATGAAAATCAATTCTAGGAGCCATATAAGCTCGATTATCAACTCTTCCTCCGTGTCTTCTGTTTCTCTGATTCAAGAATTGATCAAAGGACCATTGGTCTCCAAGATCAGAAGGTAGGGTAGAATACTCCATGTAGGCTTGCCTGGCATCATCTACCAAAGGAATGGTAGCTTCAACTTGTTGTTCTTCCCTCGGAGTGAATGTAGGAAAGAGCGGTCTAGAGGCTGATCCACTAGAGATGGCATCATGTTGTCCAATGGTTCTACTGCCTCCATTACCATTGTTCCCATTATTCCCATTTCCATTGACTCCACTGTTTTCTCCTGTAGCATGGTTTTGATTCGGAGTATGGTTCTGAGAAGTTTTCTGGTCCATCCGAGCAAGTAACTGAGACATCATCTCAATCATTCCATCAAACTTCTTTTCCATCCTTGCATCCTTCTCATCTATGACCTGCCTAAGATTGTCTGACATGTTCTCAATTATTTTACCCTTATCCACTGCTATTTCTGTTTCTCTCAAGGCTTCTGAGAGACTATTTGCTTCTGGCACTAGCAGAAGCTGTGTCTATTGTCCTCTGGCCTGACCTCTGGTGTAGTATCTACAATCACTGTCAATCATCTGACCACTGAATCACTGTTGGGCACAGGTTGGCAGAATCATGGCTCTGATACCACTGTAATGATCTGGACCAATTTTTTTTTAATTTTTCACAATTGATTACAATGCAACACACACCCATTAATGTTAGCACAAACCAATACGTTGCAGAAAGTAACTCTAACCAGAATGTACACCAGGATCCGGATGTGGGCAAGGTGTGAGCATTGGTCAGAGGATCTATGCAATGCAAGTTGAAGGAACTCTAACCAAGAATGGCGTTGAGTGATGGCGAGCATATGGTTAGAGGATCAATGCAATGCAAACTGAAGGAACTCTAACCAAGAATGGCGCTGAGTGATGGCGAGCATATGGTCAGAGGATCAATGCATGGTGATAGAATGTAACCCTAACCAAGAATAGCGCCGATGGATGGCGAGCATATGGTCAGAGGGTCCCTAAACTACTCAACTAAAAGCAAATAGGCAGCAAGCCAACCTCTTCCACTTATTCAGTGGGGATTACATGTAAATTCAAAATGAAGGGAATGAATTGCTGACAGTACTACTGTTCAGCTTATAGCAAATTAGAGAGCTTGCCAAATATCACAAGAGTAAGAACTTCCAAAGCTATAACAAGATAAGATCCCTCTTCTACAATCACAAACTCTTTGAATATCAACCCCTCACACAACTAATGAACTTCCTTAAATCTGGTATGACTGATTTGACAGATTTAATGTAGAACAACAACATAATCACTCACGAAAATGCACATAACTCCCTCTAAACACATCCTATTGATGAGAAATCAAATGCAGATTACTATAATGATATAGGCCCCCAAGATGCAATCCCTAAATAACCCAAAACAAGCCTTATTTATTTTTGCACAAACTTCAATGTACTTCAAGATGGTACGGCCCAGCTACAAGGGCGAATTTCCTCTATAAAATCAAAGAGACCCAAATAAAATCTGGAAATTGGCAAGAATGGTCGCCCCTCATAAACAGATTGATAGATTCAATACCCAGAATGATAGCATTTTTATTTCATGAGCTATGAGCAAATCTTACATTCCTCAATGACATTCAGCAACATCAAAATATGACAGAAAATGTAAATTAGAACTCCCAAAATGCAATGACTCAATTGGAAATGCAGTTCAAACCTATTACAAGCTAACCTCTCAACTAGTTGCTATCTTTCAAGCAAGAAGATGAGCCCATGCTAGGAGGAATGCTTTCCTCGAAGCGAGTGCCTGAAGATAATTCAACAGCATAACGGTGTAGTAGACAAAAGATGCCAAATGAAGAGCTGAGGCGTGATTAAATAGACAAGAGAGAACCATCTAGAAGCTTCTAGAAGGTGCCCAAAGCCAAGAATTGAAGTGCCAGCTGAACCAACTGAAGAAGAGGACCAACTGAACTGAACCCAAACTGTCCACTGCCAAAAATAGAATTTCCTAAAAATAGTAAATTTGCGAAGTTGCCCGGAATGCCAAACTGAACACATCACTGCGAAGCTCTCTGAAAACCCAGAAAGAATCCACAAACAGAATCCCAAACCTCAAGCAACAACCTCCTCAAAACTAGGAAACCCTAATTTCACCATCTACGTAGCCTACGGGTCTCTAGAATAGGCCAACGGTTAATTGAAACGGTCACAGCTGAGAAGGGGACATTACGGCCTATCATACAAACCTATCCTCGGTGGTCCTACCACACCTTCTATGCTCTCTGTCCTAGTCTGACTCCTTCCCTATGATCTGCGGCTGCGAACCTTTGAAAAGGTAGGAGATCGTCTCTGTGCTGGCACCACTCACTCATACATATCTCTATAATATGAATCTCTCTCAACTGATCTGACTAGATCATGAACCATACCATTAGATGAAGTAACACTACACATGCGTCTGACCTTTGTGAACTGTTGCTCTATTTCCTGCCTCTAGGTTACTGCTTTGTCCCTCTCCATAAAAGCACTCTCTTTATCCACAAGGTATTCAACTCTATTATAACCACTCTGAGCCTCTCTTCCAAATCCTCCCTGTCACTATCCCTAGGAGCCTCATCATCCCGTTGCTCCTCTACAATCTAGTCCCAGAGCTCTCTCTCCTGCTCCTCCATGGGTGCCTCCTCCTCAACATCATCCTCTCCATAACTTGCCAAAA
The DNA here is from genome assembly GCA_007115665.2 of Sequoiadendron giganteum. Taxonomy (NCBI): domain Eukaryota; kingdom Viridiplantae; phylum Streptophyta; class Pinopsida; order Cupressales; family Cupressaceae; genus Sequoiadendron; species Sequoiadendron giganteum. The sequence goes on from CM021105.1 coordinate 204,277,331, forward strand.
TACCAAGAGGATCAATATCCACATCAACCTCCTCCTCCTCTCCAAGGTCCTCTCTGCCAATCTCTAGCTCTGCATGCTCCTCGGTAGCATGCTCATCTCCAACCTATGCCTCTGCTCCACCTCTAAGGTCCAACATCAGTACATCCTCCACCTTTGCCTCTCGAATAGGTGATAGTTCACCTACTCGACCACCTCTCTGACCTCTTCATCCTCATTTTCCACCATCACCTCTGCCATCATCACCACCACCCCTATCACCACCTTTTCCACAACCTCTACCTTTGTGCCACCCTCTCAGCACTGTACCTCATCTCTCTACTGGTGTTGGCTGGTCTGGATGTGTATACGAAATAGGACGATGCTCTACCCACCATCTATCATATGCAGCTATAGTCCATGGATCTACTACTCGGCCTATCCATCCCCACTGTAAAGGTTGTAAAGACTGAATCTCCAGCAACTTGTGTCTCAAACATGAGTCTGAGTAATGTTTCCCGTATACCATAAAACATAAGGAGAACTAGTCTCTTGCTCTATAGTAATAGGAGGAAGAAACACAACAATACGCTCCCATGCCCAAACCATGAGAAGAGTGGTACCACAACTCATAGACTGTGCATCTGTGTACACTATATCGTGTAAATGGAAGTACAATATGCCTAACAAACATGGACCCTAGGCGTACATAGTCTCCCTCTCTAACATCCCCACCTGACAGGAAAACCATGACCCCGCCGCTCTGGAAGAACTATACCCCCTATCAATGTACATAGGATACAATCTATCCTCTCATACCTGTCAGCCAAAACCTGCCATCTGATCTCATAATGCTTTATCCATAGACCCCTAATGTCATCATACACATAGTATCTCGTTAGCTCACTAAATTTGTGTTGGGTATCATACATAACCCAATCTCCTCTGATAAGAAGTCTCAAAATCCTATAAATGTCCTCTAAAGTAACCATGACCTCCATATTCAACAAATGAAATGATGAAGTCTCAGAATGCCATTGCTCGTACAAAGTAGTCAGCATGCCTTTATTTGCCCGAATCGTGGGCATAGTTAGCACATGCTATAGACCTAGTCTCCATAATAACTGTGTTGTCGCACTTACCAATCGAGATCTCAGCTCAAAGGTATTCAGACGTGTCTTCTGAGTATAGATAGGATCTAAATCAACCTCCATTTCAACCAGGATGTCAAATTTTTCAAGTTTTTCTTAGAATTTTTTTTAGAAAATTTGCCAACCAAATGCAGCTCACTATAGCTCATGCGGTGCATTCATACAAATGTGTTGCATCACAATAATTTGCATCACAATATCATATGAGTTGCACAAAATCCAAACCATTTCTAACAAATGCAAATGTGTTTCAAACATTAAAATGCAGTGTATTATCTAAACCGCCTACCAAAATACATATGCGTTGCATAATCCTACATGTGTTTATCCTAAATGTTGATGCGATTCACAACTACAAATGCAGTACATTTTATTTCACATGTGGTGAATTCCTAAATGACCAAACCTAGCCTAGACATCTTTTAACATATGCATCGTTCCATAGGAAGATGTGTTGCATACGATCACATATGCATTGAATTCAAAAGACCGCATGTGCAAATCAATTTTTTAAATTCCTAAAAGTACGTATAAAATGAAATTTCAAAAGCTTGTTTTAGGATACATACTCGTGGTCCTACACCACTTGGCCATCTGAATGTCTTGATCTGATATCTGCGATGCATAGTGTACGGAATTGGAGACATCTTCATCCAATACTCAAAGAAAATTTCTCAGTTCTTCAACTCTTTGGGGTGCAAATGAAATGGTTTTCAAACTAGTTTCTATTTATAACTAGGGTTTGGGTGGCATTTCTTCTGACCTTGTCTATTGGCCATTTAACCTTCCAACTTATATTGACCTGTACATGTCCATAACACTTCCAAATTCAATTCCATCAACTCCATAGCATTTCTGACCATCAAATTGACTTATGGGGAATATTTCTTGTTTTTTTGAAGTTTTTCAAAAATTTGTCAATTTTCCCAAGGGGGCATACCCTAATCTATTTCATACTAGGGCATGATCGAGGCATATTTTCTTTGACACAACACAATAAATAACATTGTATCAAAGAGGGGCAAACTGTAGACACCGAAAATTGGTCTAGGGCAGTGAGCACCAATTTCGACATAATTTTCTAATGTCCATGGTCATGATTAAATAATTTTTATTATTTAATTACATTTCTAAACACATATTTCATCTATTAATTAAATAAACTTTTTAATTATTTAATTAATTCATTATGGCCCTTTATTCAACTTGATTAATTAAATAAATCATATTTATTTAATTATGTCGCTAACTAATTAATTCTTCCTTCTTAATTAAATAATTTATTATTTAATCAACCCCTTTGTCATATTTTCAACTATAATTGAATATTTATTATTTAATTAATCATTTAATCCTTTTCAACAATCGATTAAATAAATTACAACATTTATTTAATTAAATCTTTCATTTTTGAATGTTGAATTAAATTAACATTTAATTCATATTTAATTGTTTCTGTCACATTCTTTTGTCATCCACTTATCTAATTATTCACTCACCATCTGACTCAAGATCTATTTTAAATACTTTAGTTATCTCTAGATTCAATAACTGATCATCTCTGCGAGAAGACTCTCTGTCACAATCAATCAGTTAACTAGTTCTAACTCATGTGCATGAATGTGTTTATTAATTAAATATCTCTATTTAATTAATTAATTTATGTGTAAATTTGAACGGATTATTCTTCAAGTTCTAACTTTTTCTTTTTCATTCAAACTCTATTTCTTCTATTTTTGAAGACTCTCAACTAAAGATTAAATTATTTATTTAATCTGAAACTCGTGTTCTTTCTATTTTCGAACAGTCTTGACACAAGATTAAGTTATTGTTCTAATTTAATCTCTATCCTGTAGAATTTCCTAACTCATGTTATAACTAACACATAACTCACATCGAATGGAATTCATCAATCTTGATCCTTGATCTCTCTTTCAAATCTGAGTCAATCGTTTGAAAACCCAATTTCTACAAATTGACCTATCATTATCATTATTCCTCCTCCCGAAATCAATACTTTTGAGAAGAACATATTATCTTCGATATTTTGCTGAGACAATACATCTAGGTTATGCTTGCATCAATACTGAAAATTTGAGGGCAAGAGTACTGAGACAAAAAAAGGGAGAAGGATAATCAAGATAATTCGAAGGAGTGGATGCATATTCAGTGAGACTATTCTAGTTATAGTTTTAATTGTTTTGTTCATTTAATCATTCTTAGTTGTTTGATTTTAGATTAATATTTGTTACATTTAACATCATCTTTCTAGTGTAGATTTATCCATCTTAATTCTAAGGTCATTACAGTATGTATGACGAAGTTATTTTACTAGAATATCCAACAAACACAATAGATAAAAAGATAATGATCATTGCCCCATTCCATTCTCTCTAAACCTATTTTGTTTAGGCATCATTGAGAGGTCCTTGGAATGAGCACAAAATAAGATAAGTCTAAAAAGACTAAGATAAAGTAAATAAACAAGCTAATGATCTTTGTACCGCTAGCCAAGGCTAAACAACGGTGATACCTGATGTTGATGTCCATCACAGGAAGGTCATATTCCTAGGACATGTTGTGATTAGGGTTTTGATGAGATTGACTGGATGATAAGCTATTGATAATCTGACTCACTGATCTAGACTTGAGCCTTTGATGATTAGGTGTTCACTTTAGAACCTGCTAGAATTTCTTCTTACTAACTTACCAAAGGATGAAAGCGACGATGCTTTATTACGAGCAATGATTATTGTGGGTGAAACTGAGATGAGACGGATGCACCATTTTGGGTTTTTTCAAATGTTTTGAAGCTATTTTTGGAATTTTGAGATGTTTTGCAAATTTTTTTGGTATTTTCAAACTTTTCAATGTTTTTGGTGTTTCTGAGATTTATGTCGAAGAGACTAACTTAAAGACCTATCCTAGGGGTCTTGGGAGTTGATCCATAGATTAACTTTTCCTACATTATACATGCAAATACCACGTAGTTCGAATGATGAAAAACTTGACTCAATGATAAGATAGATGGGAAAATGGATTGCCAATGTGATGGACGCCTAAGGACTGACCCAAAATGTGAAATAAATGGGCAAATAGATTCCCAATGCAACAAACACCTAAGGATAAACCTAAAATGTGAAATAGATAGACAATGGATTGCCAATGCGACAGACACTTAAGGACTGACCTAAAATGTCTCAAGGGATGATCCAAGTTCAACCTTTCCTACATTCAAGCTCAGAGATGACGTAGTTTGACCGATGACATGTTTTTGATGTTTTTCTGACTTTTTGGGATGTTTTTGACTTTGAATGATTTTTTTATTTTTTTGAATGTTGGAAATTTTTGGATAGATTTTTGATGTTTTTGATATGGATATGTGATGATGTCAGTGCTTTGTTTTTGGATTTTTTTGAAAACCAAGCTTAGTGTTGATTGATTGGATTGATGGATTGATAGTTTGACTAAATGGGTTAAGTCAAACAAAAGTGATAATGCACTTGTAAATTTTACGAAGTTGTGTTATCCTAGAGTAAACTTGTACAAAAGAGGATGGTTTAACTAAGTGTGTTAAGTCAAACAAGTTGATGATGGATCGGATAATTTGACTAAGTGTGTTAAGTCAAACAAGATGATAATGCATTTGTAAACTCTAGGAAGTTGTGTTATCCTAGATTAAACTCATACACAAGAGGGTGGTTTGACTAAGTGTGTTAAGTCAAACAAGGTGATAATTGATTGGATTCGATTGATAACGATTGATGAGGCTTGATTTGGAACAAAATTGTTTTGATGATTTGATGTGATACTGATGTGCGCATTAGATGCGACTAATATGAATTGTTTGGATTGATGTTCGATGAAAGATAAAGCTTGATAAGGAATGTCTTATTCTCAAAATATGCCATGGGCTAGTGACTTGGATTTTTGGCTCACAAATGCTTTGACCAATTTTCTTCCATGTTTTCTAATGTTTAGATCACCACATAAGTTGGAGGATATAGATCAAGATTTATTCTTAAAGCAAGATGCAAATATCTACCCCCAGTGTCTAGCAATGTTTGAAAAACCATGGGTAGATTCTTGGATGAATGGATATGGATTATCTTGTGATAAGAGAAGGGTGTTCCAATAGAGGATTCTCATTCGGATAATGCTTCAAGTCTCAGTTAATGTTGGGTAGGATAGGATCAATGAAAATAACCCATGTCAAGATGTTTACCACAAGCAAGTGTAAAGCATTTACCAAACCTTTATCAAGATCTAGATAAGGTAGATAGATATCCATGGGTTGGATAAATGGTTTGTGGATGAACGAATGATATGGATGGAATATTGGCTTTATTATGTATGTGATAAGATGCTTCCTCTTGAAATGGCGTACATAGATGCTCAATTCTACACATGACACATGTTTACTAGGTTTTCATCATGGTACCTATCCAAAGTGCCACTAAAGCAGTTTTCACTAGAGGACAATTTTTTTTCTTTACCTTTTTCAATCCTTTTTCTGATTTTATTTCTTTGGATTTTTATATTTTTTGTTTTTTTGTATTTTCTGAGAGATTTTAAGCTGATACTACTAATGTTGATGCTTTTGTGATAACATGGCATCGGTATCCTACTTGAATAAGTTTCCTTGCCAAGATACGTGCACTTGAATGCAACTTTTGGGATTCCTTACCTACTTTGCTGATACTAGAATTAACTCTGTCTTGGTGTGCACATCGCAATAGAGTGCCTTCTAAATCCTTATGATGAAGGGTCATTGCCAACACCTAGTCAATGTGAGAATTGGATATCATGCATGGAGGCATGGATGAAGCATGTTTAGGAATAAAAGATGGATTGGTTGACAGTTTGGAACCTTTGACTTTCCAACCTTGGGAAGATGAGGAATAATGGGTGGATACAGAAGTGTGCGTGGAATTAGGACCAACAACTCGATATACTTTGTATGTTGCTTGAGAAGCCTGCTTTTTCCTTTGTGGACATATTTGATGGATACTTTTCCCTTTTTGATTTTTCCCCATAGTTTCTTTGACTAATGGAGTTTGATAGGGATCATCATTCTTTGTATTTTTTGGTATCCATATATATTTGAATTTTCCTTCATGTTTCAGTACTTCTTGTTCTTTGATGACATTCTTCATGCTTTGATTCAAGTCTTTCTCTTGATGTTGGTCCCAATTCATGGATGGGGTGATGGGTGGATGAAGATTCGTGATGTGGTTGGTTGTAGTATAGACATTGGTTTCATCATAAGGATTCTTCATGCTCTCTATGTTGATGTTTGCTTGAGATAAAGTTACCCCCAGTTTTATAGAGATATCATCGATATGCTTATATCCCTTGATGCTTAGGATTGCCAATAATCTACACTGGTTCAAGGATGCCCTGTTCTTGTAGTCCTAATCCTTTGCCTTGATAATTCATCTGTAGAAACATTTTGTTTGCAATAGGATATGATTTATTTTGGAAACAAGGTGCTAATCCTTCTCTTCTCTGTCATAGATCTTCAAAGGTGCTAACTTCTTTACTGATAAGATAGCTTGTGCTAAAAAAGGTGAGTGATCCAACTTTATAAGTGATAGGATCCTACATATGTGGGATGACTTCCTAATTGATATGTTTAGCTTGATCTTGTGAAATATTAGATTTTAATGCTTCTTCAAGAGGCACTGATGATCCACCGTTCACATAAAATCCTTCCTCGGGACTCACTTCACAGGATGTTTCCAATTTATAACTTTTGTAGGAGCCTTCTTCATGATTCATTTTTGATATGTCTTTAGATTTTTCCATATCTTGATTATGTGTACAAATTTTAAGAGTAGGAGACTCTTGTTCCTTGGTGATGATGTTAAGAGTATGGGACTCTTGTTTTGAATGAAGATCATCTATCTATCCATCCAAAGAAAGCATCTTATGGGTAGATGGAGAAATGTGTTCTATATCATCATTTGTGACATTTTGTATAGATAGGAGAGTGTCCATTAGATCATTGTAGTAGGGTATGTGCAGGATCATCATGGAAAAAATAGGCCCTTAAGTGGCAATAAAAAGATAAAAAATCAGAGTTAGACAACTTGACGTAAACATTTGAATAAGTTATCTATATTATTTCAAAAATATGTAAAAATAGAATATGTAAAAAAATTGAATGTAGTTTCTAAACTACTAGACCTTTATTTTAAAAAAATAAAATCTATTCGGTGAAAAATTGAAATTTCAATGCAGTAGTATTTAAATTTTAGTGTAAAAATAAGAAGTACGTGTCTGTTTGACCACCCTAACCAAAATAAAATGATAATATTTTTTAATAATATTTTAGATATAAGTAGAGTACTCATGTCCCAATGTGATGCATATTTTTTATTAATTTTTTTCCATTTAAATAATTAATTACTAATTTTTAATTACAACTTTTAAAAAATATAAAAGCTCGTCTGTCTAACCACCTTAACTTGGTCAAAAATTCATGTTTTTTTTTTTATATCCTATAGTATGCCAAGCATAGAATGTGACGCATGTTTTGGATTCAAAAAATGTGATACCATTTGAAAGTTATAGATTTTTTTCAATCAGCCTATCAATCAAGACTTTATTTGTAATTATAATAGAAAATGAATAATAATAATTTATTAAATTCAAAGTAAAGCATAATTTATATTGGTGGAAATTTGAGAATCTCCCCTAAAAACCCTTTTCGTTTCATCAATTTTGGGTTAAAAAAAAAGTCGATAGCCACATGGGCCATCATATGGCTTACATATTGCCACTTTTTGGCCCATCAAGATCCTACACATACCCAGTATCTTGGAGATAAAAAATTTTGATCTTCAATGATGTCATAATTTCTTTTGACATGCTTTGGATCAAGTTCTTGACATGGGTCAATTTCAAAGGATGGATTGCTTACAAAGGGTTTCTCGATATCTTCATTAGGAATGGGAAGTGACTCAATATCCTCTTGATTTTTTAGTGGATTTCGATCAAGTTTGGAGTCAAATATTCCTTTACTATTCGCAATCGTGAGGTCGATGGAGGTTAGTATGTCTTGGGAAGGACCATTGCTAGACCTTGGTGATAGATGTTGATCAGGTTTTGGAATAAATTCTTGAGATATGTCCTCTAACTCATAAGGCGATGTAGAGACATTTTCAATATGATCATTGGTCGATGGATCATGGATTATGTCAATAGGATCAAATAATGTCAACACATCTTGAAATAGATCACTAAAAAGTGGCTCTTGATGAATGTTGATTTGATCAGTGTATGGGGTAGACATATCTTCATAGTGCTCATTGATGAATTGATTTTAGGCTCGGGAAAGGCTTGGAAATCCGAGCCTTGGCCTTTGACCTACAACTAAAAAATTAAGGAAGATTGAAAAAGAATGTTCAACTTTGACAATATGGCTGATGAATTTTTTTATGAATCAATCTATAAAATTAAAACCCATTATAGAACATGTTGTCTAGTTTTCAAATATATAATTTTTATTAAGATTGGATTATATTTCCTGTTTTTTAATTAATTTCAAAACAAACTAGTCCTTAAACTTGAAATATCAGACTTTTTATGTTTTTTAATAACTTTTTTTTGGTTAAGTTTTTTGTAAAAATAATTATATGATATCAATCTTTAGACAATTCTCTACACAATGAAAAAAAAAAGTTTCAAAAAATATTTAGTTTAGGTCAAATTATGTTGTCCGTACACGTTGATTTTTAAAAACAACAATTAAGGCCAATACAAATTTAATAAAAAAAAAAATATTCAACAAAAAATTACAAGAAAAATTCCTGATCAATCTTCATGTTGTTAGCAGTCTTTCCCCAAAACGAATCAGTAAAATACTTTTATTTGGGTCAAAAAGTGTTGTCTATACACTGCATGGTATGGTAAAAAAATAGGGACTTTTAAAAAGTTATTTTTATAGATCCTTATCAAAATTTAATTTCTACAGTATGGGTATTCGAATAAATTACATATTTGGAAACTAGATTCAAAATTAAAACTTTCATATTACTCACTTTTTTAAGATTCATTGTGTAAGTGCCTCAAATTTTTAGTCCAAGTGTGACAATTTTTGAAAAACAGCAAAAACACTTCCACTTTTTGAGCTTTTTGTGGACCCAACTTCTTGCATCAACCCTATAGTGGAGAGATTGTCAATGTTTTGAACCATAGGATCAAATGATGTTAACATTTCTTGGATTGGATCATTGTTGGGCATCGTTGGTGATTTTTTATCATGATTAAAAAGTGGCTCTTAGTGTGTGATGATTGGATCGTTGGATGAGGTGGAAACATCTTTAAGGTGTTCATTGATGGATTGATCTCAATCACCGTTTTCAACAAGTGTGGAGGAGAGATTGTTAATGCTATCACTAGTGGTTGAATTATGATTATTGTCCCCAATAGCTACTAGCTTTTGATCAATTAGGTCTTGGATGAGATTTTTGAGTCGAATACAACCTGATGTTGTGTGTCCCTTTGTTTTGTGAAAATCACAAAAGTGTTTCTCATCATACCCTAGTGGTTTCACTATGGGCTCTTGATAATTCACATAAATGGGGATTTTAATGAAATTTTCTTGTACCAACTGAACTACAAGACTAATTTGATTGATTCGCCAACCGGTGTATATTTTTGTTTGTTACCTTGTGAGATTTACACTTTAAATTGACCTTGTGGTGATTGATCTTTGAGATGCAGTGATTGAGTTTGTTGATGTTGTTGATCTTGATATCCAACTTCTTGAAATTGGAGATATCCTTCTTGATGTCATTGTGGAGACAACTCAATGCTTTGATGACATGGTTCAACCAATGGAAGAGTGCATTGATTTTGGGGTGGAGATGTCTCTTGGTGATACGAATTGATGAGTTTTTTGAGTGTAGTAATTTTGTTTCGCAAGATTTGACATTGACATTCTTGATATGGTTGAATTGCTTGTTTAGCAAGTAGATTTGGAATGCATCCTTGTGGTGTTTTCTTGTGACCATCGATAAGTTGATTCTGGATAATGTTCTGATTCAGTGTGATGTTTTGATTTGGCATTATAGGTTGACTTTGAACATTGTTGTGTATGAGAATCATATTGCCTTGATTTAGGTAACTTTTGACTTGAATCAACATATGGAGTTGTCAATATATTTCTTGGACTTTGAACAACATTTGTTCGATTTGCAATCACATCTATCCCAAAGTTCACCAAGTCTGGACTTGAAATGTTCATGTTTGGCAAACTTGTATTTGGCATGTATGGATTTGGTGGGATAATATTGTTTGGAAAAATCATGCATCGATTGTTTGATTGAAATATATCATAGGGAAATATTGTCCACAACTCGGATTGGGCATGGTCATATTCGTTGTACTTTTGAGGTTTGGAGGGGATAATGATTCCATGCATAAATGTGAGTTTCGATAATCAATTGGCATTGCAAGACTTGGATAGTTTAGTTGACTTGGATTACTCATGATGTATGAGTCAACTTTAAACTCCATATTTTTCTTGTGTTTTGACCTTGTTGCAAAAGTGGACCTCTAAGGTGTTTGGGACCAATGATGAGATGAAGGATGAAAGGGGTGAATGATATGGGTGTTGAACTTATAGGAACTTTGGATTAATGCTAGACTCTAGGATTTTATTTGATTTGATTGGAATTGAGGATAGTTTAACTAAGTGTGTTAATTCAAACAAGGTGATAATGCATTTGTAAACTCTAGGAAGTTGTGTTATCCTGGAGTAAACTCATACACAAGAGGGTAGTTTGACTAAGTGTGTTAAGTCAAACGAGGTGATTATGGATTAGATAATTTGACTAATTGTCTTAAGTCAAATAAGATGATAGTGAACTTGTAAACCCTAGGAAGTTGTGTTATCCTAGAGTAAACTCGTACAAAAAAGGATAATTTGGCTAGGTGTGTTAAGCCAAACAAGGTGATTTTGAACTTGTAAACCTTAGGAAGTTGTGTTATCCTAAAGGTAAATTCACTCAAGAGGGTTGATAATTTGACTAAGTGTGTTAAGTCAAACAAGGTGATGTTGATTTTCCAAAAGTCTAGCATAAGTGATGTTTTCAAAGTTCACCAGAGTTTGTTGGTGAGATGTGATTTGATTGATGTTTGAGATGGGTGAAGTGTTTGACTTGATCCTAGATGGACCTAAGAGCATTTTTTTACAAGACCAAGGTTTTGAAGAACATGCTTTTCCCTAAGAGTAATTCAACCAAAAGATCAATGTTTGCATAAAAACCAAATGACTCAAAAGGGAACAAGCACATGTGTGGTTCAAATGTTTGTTATCTTGATTAGATTCAATTGTTTTTACCACAAACACTTTTCTTGATTATGTTTCAAAATGAAAGTCCAATGTCCTACTTTGTTTTCACCCCACAAGGTCCATTATGTGGAAATCAAGGAAATTAGGGAAAAAGTTCCCTAGTGTTGACTTTAGGAGAAAATAATTGAGATGTTTGAATGTTTAGAAGCCTTCTAGAGATAAGAACCCGTAGGGACAAGTAGTAATAGGTGGACACCTCCAAGGTAGTGTTTCTTCCAAAGGGTTTGAAATTCTGATGATTCGTTGAATGTTTGTTTTCCACTATTTTGGATCCAAACAAAGTGCTTTGATTCCAATAACATGCACAACCCTAGGTTGAAAAGACAATATTTGTTGGATTCCCACTTGGATAAATCTAGTTGTGCATATTCAATGTAGATGATTAGATTCTTGACCACACAGGGTCCCCCTTACAATGCACTCACTTCTCGGGTCAGCCAAGCATTAGTATCCATGAATCTCCCATGGCATACTTTTCATCTCTACGAAAGAACCACATGTATACATGGGGTGGATTCAAAGGACATGACCTTTTGCACCAAAAAATAGATAGGATAGTGGTCTTTGCTAAACAAGGGGTTTTAATTCGGACTTTCTGTTTGTAGGAGTTGACCCATGTGGCGAGAGATCATTGTTGCCCTTCTTGTTGGAGCCAATCACATGATACTGACTTTTGTTCCAATACCCACTTTTATATCCTAGCTGAAAATACACTTGGCTTTAGTGTGTTACTGGTTGGGTCGTTCCCTTGGGTGAGTACTTTTTCCCACAAAGTAGGCCCTCTAAGATAGAAAAAAGCGAGCAAACATATTTGTAGTTTGATCATCCTTCATTTAGAAACAAAGGGAGAACACACACAATAAGTTTTCTCACAGTCACAAGATGTTTTGTTCAATTTTAGATCCCAAATCAAAGTGTGAAGGCAATATTTTAAATAGCTTAATATCACCAAAAAAGACTTTTGATTCTCAAGATCACTGTGAAGCGTGAGAGAAGCGCATACGCCTTTTAAATGATATTAATTTGTGAAAAATATTTCAAAGAATGAAAAACACTTGTTCAGTTTAGACCACAAAGCAATGATTTTGATTTGTTTTAAAGCACCAAACTGAGATGTGAAAATTGCCTTGTTCAATTGTCAAATCCAAATGACATCTAGTGAGTTTCTAAGTTCAATTTTAACCAAGTTGAAAAGATCAAGTCAAATGGTTAATTTTAAACCCAAAAAGAAAGGTGAGTTGGTTTAAAACAAAAATTGAGGGTACAAAATGGAAACTCTAGATTGTAACCACAAGCATTACAAAAATCTTTTTCCAAGTCTTAATTTCAAAATTTCTCAAACTCTGATTCATTCGCCTTTGTTCAACTCCAAATTTTAATGCTTCAATCCTCTTTAGCTCCAAGTTTCTATTTTTGTTCTTTGATTTCAACGTGAGAGAAAAAATCCGTCATTGTCTCCCGATGTGAACCTGTACATTGAAATCGCGAGCACCTATTACCAAAATATCAGTGCAAGAAACCACGCCGTTGATTAATACCAGTTGTTGGAATTAAACAAGAGAGGATAAAAACAATGAAACATAATATTTAATATTGATCAAACCAAAAGATTATACAAATATTCTGAGCTTCTGCTCATTCAACACCATAATACTGCATACTCCTTACAGACTGGCCTTCAGCTCTTACATTGACATAGCCACAATTATAGGAGCCCTTTTTACAGCTCTACAAAGCTGACCTCTTGAGAGAGTTAATAACAACATAATGACTCGATCAATATATAGAAACCTAAACATTTACAGATGACAAAAAAAAAAACATAAAAAAATATATTTCCTTGCACCCAGAAAACGTGTAACCTGCAGATGTGTGACTTGCAGATGAATTAATGAAATATCTTTTCAAATCTATAACAAAATCTGCCTTCAACGACTTATCTTTAATACTGAGAATTGTCTCAGAGGCTGATATGGAGCATCTAAGGAGACAGGTCCAGCTGGAGAAATAAATGAAGTAGTTGGGATACCGCTTCTTTTTTTTTATGCGTGCAACCACCACTAGATGCGTATCCACCACTGGATGGGAAAAAAAGTTATGTGAGTAGTTTTTTGCCAATTACCTCCTCAAATTCATAGTCAGAGTCTTTGGTGGCCAGATCCTGTATCGCAACCTGAGCAGGCGACTGCTCTGATTCTTTTTTATGCATGTAACCACCACTAGATCTGCTTCTACAAATAACGGGAATTGCACATTCTTGAGATATTGTTTCAATAGTGCAAATTGGAGAGCTTTCCTATGTTAGTGTGTTGGAAAAACTAACAAGGATGTTGAATCGAAGGCTGCCTAATTTATAGCATTTCAAGTATTAAAGAAGAAGTCGGTGATCCTCAATTCCTGCTTCAACTTAAGTCTAAAAGTAGGGCGAGTCATAAATTTAAACAGCCTATTCAAGAGCCAAGGGCATTAATCTTGAATTGAGAACAATAACAAACAGTTTTCCTTACAATAAATTCTTAGTTGGAAACAACCCTAAGCAGACTGAGAATTCCTACGAAATGTCAATTATGTAGAATGCAAGTGCAGTTGAAAAGGACCCTAAAAATTTAAATGCAATTGATGAAAATTCAACACCTTCAATAGAACCACATAAGCCGCGTGAGAAAGAAGCTCTTCTGATTCTGCCAGAGAAAGAAGAGACCAAAGCACAGAAGCAAGGTATCTAGGAGGTTAACTTAAAAGATTCAGAAAGCAAGACAAGTAGAAGTGCTGATGAGAATTGTGAAATCGTACATTAATTGTTTTAATTACTCTATCAATTCTAGTAGCAGCTAGGCCGGTGGGATCAAATCAAAGAATGGGGTCACACAACTATAAATTTCATGAGGGTGGCATAGGCAGTTGCTCAACAAAAACTGTCAGAGATTTAAAATTTATTGCAAAGCTCTTTATCCCAGGCGGTTACTCAACCAGAGCTGTCAGGAATTTCAAATTTATTGCAAAGTTATTTACCTCAGGCGGCTACTTATAATAGCTATGCTCTACTGGACACAACAAAATATAAATGTGAACGACTTCTCTAAGTTTTACCTCATTTGACACATGCTTGCAGAGCCATAAGTTCTTTAAAAACTAGTAAACAGGTACGTACAAAAGTGAGAGTAGGTGAGCTAAAGTCAATTGAACATAGCTCTTATGTCGATGTTGTGAAGGCGTTCAACTAGGAAGTATTGCAAATGAATTTGGAGCAGCACCAACAACAATATGGGTTTTCAAACGTGATTGGCGAAGTCAAACTTCTCCATGAAGCAACCCAACAATATGATTCCAGCTATCAAAATGGATTCATTGATAAAGGCTTTAGACACTTTCGAGCCTATGCAAACTTCAACTTTCAAAATGCAGTTTAATCAGTGTTCAATACAGCAGGAGCTTAAAAAAAAACATAGATTTGTTATTTCGTAGGTAACCAAAGCAATATCAACTAAGACCATAGGCTTTCAAAAGACTTCACTTCAAATCAGTCCCTTATGTCTATTGTATTAAGAGAAGAGAAGTAGGAGAGATTAGAATAAAAAAGGAACATGCTACTTTAGGCGCCTCCACATCACGTGTTACGCTGGGTTGTTGGCAGCACAATACAGAAGTCTTCCCCCCTCCATTACTTCCAAAATAAAAAGCGTACTTCCTGCTGGTCGGGTCGAACAAATCCTGTTGGCCACCAAATTAAAGAAATAATTGATGCAAATGGTAGGTGACCAAATTTATATAAGAAAAAAGATTGTTTCCTTTTCTATGACAATCATGATTACCAGTCAGCGACCTATATTTGAAACATGATTAGCAATAGAGCCAATAAAGTTTGAATTTTTCAATAAACAAAAGATTTTATGTTTCCTATCTAATGTCTGAAATAAACAGAGATAAACAGACACTAGGATTATATTAGGGCTCTCCTTCTATCGTCAGATGTAGGATGTTGAATCTGCAATAGATATTTAAACTAGTTCATGTTGTTAGCATAAGTTAGTTTAAATCAACAAACTCAACATCTCTATGAAATATTGAATCATGTTAAACAATACAACTAATGAGAACAAGACAAGCTAAACAAAATAATATGCAAAAACATGATTAAACCCTTATCTCATAGTGGATTGGTGCCACTTTGTTGTGTAGGAAGTAGCCCTTTCCCAATCCTTGCTAAGCAAAAAGATGTCAAGGACTCAAGATGATCATGCTGAAATGCAAGAGATGATGCATCAAGCTAGATACTAGTGTGTTGTAGTTGTCTTGTTGTAGAAATTCGTTGCTTTTATAAAGTCAAAGTTGGAAGATTGAGAGATTTGGATGAATGTGGGATCATTCATAAGCCAATGACAAGATGTCACTTGTCAAGATTTGAGAGGATGACGGTTGTTTAAGTTTTGGCCAATGTGCCAATTTGAAATTTGAATTTGCAAGAAATGGTATGTTTAGGAGGGATGAAAGGTGAATTAAATGCTAAGTTGACTTGTGTAAGAGATGTGTAAGAGAATGTGTAAGAGCATTTAATGCTTTGTTTGATAGACAAGTCATTTGATAGAGAGATTCAAAATTGGAGGAATATTCCATCTTGATGCCCTTTTAAAAGTAATTAGATGAAATAATAAATCATTTAAATTATTTTTTGGTGCAAGTGGAAGAATCTAGAGGATTCAGATATTAGGATTAAATTAATCAGGATTTGATTAATTTAATAGGAGATTAGGTGATTTTGACTTTTGACTTATATTTTAGGAATAAAATAAATCAAAATGAGAAGAAAATGATTTTAGATTAAATAAAGATTTGTTTTATTTAATCAAAGATGATGATGTTAGTGTTGAATAAAATAAAGATGAATTTATTTAATTTAAATGAATGACTTTAGGAGATTAAATAAACCTGATTTATTTAATTGGTGGGTGAACATGAAAATAATGAGGAATTCATGATGTCTATTTTGGATGTCTACACAAACAATACTAATGGTAAGAGAAGAACTATTCATAAACAAAAAAAAACATCTAGTTGTTCAATCAAGTTTGATGATAAGAAAAAATATTCTTGCCTTTAACCTTTCACTCGTAAGGTTATCTTTAAGAACATAAATATTTAGATTAATAATATACTAGAACATTTAGACTAGGATGTCAAGCTTTTAACATATTTCTAAATTTTAAAATTACTATGGTGTCTAGTTTGTAAATTAGTGAATCAAATGATGAATAGGATCTTAGACTATTCATGTTAATATTTTATGTTGTTTCATGTTGATTAGAGAATATTTGCAAGAAATAATTTATATTTCATTATTTTAGTTTTTAATAGACCCCCTTGGATAAAACAAGAATAATGAAGCTTTGGCCTACACAAAAAGGCAAAAACATAGGTATAAATGATAGGGAATGCAATTTATTTTCAAGGAAGGAACTTTTTGTTCCATATGTTGTGCCAAAAAGCATATAAATACCCCTCAAATTTAAGGCCATTAAACAAATTTTCAAAGATATCCCTCTTTAATGGGGTCATTATTTGAGTGAACACAATTCATAGAAGCTTCATTAGTGATTAACATAAACACTCAAAATAGATGATGTAGATAAAATATCTATAAAAAATTACCAATTATTTCTATTGCTTTTTGATATTATAAATGTTGTTTTCAATTGTATTCTTTGATATTTTTTAATTTTCTTATGATGTATTTATGCAATCCTCAAATTCAATGGTGTATGTCATATTTTACAACTTCAAAATTTTCATAAGTACAAAATGTTCAATGTTTAAATTATTATTTAATTCTAAATATATATTAAAAATAATATATTAAATTCAAACATTATCAAAATTTAAAATATTTGTATTAATAATTTAGAATACATTATTTAAAAGTAAAATATTTGTAAGAAAAAAATAAAATTAAAAAATATGAATTTTTATTCATAAACAATAAATTTGTAAAGATAAAGTAAAAAGGACAAATAATTTAATAAATAAAAAAAATTATTTGTATAAAAATCAATTAAATTTAATATTTCAAAATCTTCATAAAATATTTTTATTTTTAATTTGTTTACTATCAATAATTGCAATACACTATTTATATTAAAATCATTTAAAGTATTTCACATCTGTAAATCTTAATAAATTATGTCAATTTTTAAAATATATAAATTAAAGATAAGAATTCAATTAAAAAAACTGTTGAATAACGAAACCCTAATAAAATAGATAAAGGTAACTGTCAACTTCCATTCCAGGCCACAACTATAATAAACTGTTTGTACAACGTTACCCAACAAGTATGTTATTGAAGATGCGTATTGAAATAAACTAAGATTTGTGTTCGGAGTGTAGTGGACCACAACCCTAAGAGATATCGATATTATTTATTTAACGCCTTTGCTCAGATCGCTGGTAAGCACAGGGCCGGCTGTCTAGTTTTGGAGAAGCCGACACGTTTGGTCCACCACTGTCGAAATGATCTTCTTATTGATCGCGACTCGCCATTGGCGCCCCGTGAGATCTACTTAACCCTCCCGCGGGAGTCTTCGTCTGCTCAGACTTGACCTCTTGTCTCCGCCTGCGTGTTGAATGTATCTTTCATTGGGGGACAATATAGAACTGAGAGGCACGTTACAATGTATTGTCGTTCCCTCAAATTGGATCTTCTGTTGTCCTGACTTGCCATTACGTGGTATTCCGTGCATTTTGAGCCATAGTGGGTGTATATTATATAGATTCATCCTTCTTCGTATGTTTCCAGCCTTTTGTCTCGACACGCCATTGAAATTTCATCCTCGTCCTTGCTGATAATGTCAACATACGAAACAAGCACGGGTGATAAAGAAAACGAGTCGATTAATGTTCCGTCTGTAAGGGAACTTTCTATCTTTGGAACTGAGCGAAAGTAGAGCATGATCGTTGCGGTCTTTCTAAAAAATTTACTTGAACTTATCAGAATCCCATGAATGCCGGCGGCCTGGCCATTCTAACACAGATACAATTGTTCTGGACATTTCTGCAAGGAAATAGAAGTTTGGAAAAAGCTTACGTGCAGGTCTCAAAAATGGTAAGTTAGAGAGTAAAGGTTGTAAGTGCATGTCTTTTTATTTTGATTAGTAGTCATTGTTTAATTTATTTAAAAATTATTTGTGGAAGTGGTAGTTTTATGAATATATAATTTTTCTGCTTCTTTTTCAGTAGTTATCTTAAATTTGTATTTGTAGTATTATTTGTGTTTATAGTATTAACGATAATTTATGTAGTAAAAGAATGGAGAAAAGAAGGAAAGAAATTTGTGGAGTTACATGGATCTTTGGCAATATGCAGTTGCTCCTTATTTTCATCTTTCTTTTTCACAAATTATTTTTAGTTCTTAAATAATAGTTGCTCACAGCTTATTTTTAATTCCTAAATAATAACTACTCCAAATTATCATTCATCTATAATAAAATTTATACATGAAACACTCCAGTGAGATATGGGATAAACAACTTTGATTGCAATAAGATAATCTAAGTCACATTAATCAACTTGAAAAGTGAGCTATCATTGTACTACCACTTTTTGTCTGAGAAAAGAAGAAGAGTGATATGAAAGATATTGAACTACATATGAAGATAAGTTTTATAAATAAACAAGTGAATGAATAGAAGGTTGACCATATGGTGAGAAGTAAGTTTTCAAAACATATTATTCTTGCCTCTATAAACATTAGAAATAAAAATTAAATATTTTTATAATCTATCATTTTGGATAATTTGATTTACCTTTATAGATGATTCACAGTATATGATACTACCTCAAATTTTTATTTTCTTAAAGAGGCATCCCTTTAGACGGTTGAAATAACTTCATGTAATCCTATCATTAAATAGTTTAAACTTTATCTTATCCTATTTATGGAGAAGGTGCCTCCTAATGTACGTATCCTACTTTGATTAAAACTTGTGATTTTTTTTTCAAAGTAGAAATTATTTATGTTTAAACTAGTTCAAATATATTGATTCAATTGTTATATTATAAACTTACTTATCAGTTTATGAATCATATATATTGAAAATAAATTATAATGATTATGTTCATAAATATTTGATAATATATTATTTATATTATTTTTTTATAAATACTTAGTATATCATTCTTATTTTTTCATGATATATTTATTCATTTACCTTTTTTAATGTTCAATTTTTAGATTCATCTTCAAATAAATGTTTATAAATAAAATTTAATGGGATTTAAATCATCTTGACATACAATTATTTTTGACTTGTTAGATAGAAAAGATAAATTAAGATTGATATAATATGAGTTTTATTGAAGTAAAAGTATAATTAGATTCCTTCAAATTTAATTAAAAAATATTTCAAAATAATTTTTAAAGTTATTTTTTGAATTAATTTTATAAAATATTTTCAACTCTTTAAACATACTAGTAGAAATATTTAAAAATTTATATTAAAAAGGTGATTTTTGTTTTTGTCTAATCCTTTCAAGTGAGACCATAATACAATTTATTAGACCTTCCTAGTATATGTCAACAAAAAAAAAGTGTTTTTCAAGGATTACTCCTCTTTTTAATCAAATTATGCTTCTTCTATGAAGAACATGTATTTTTATGATATTGCTATTAGGATTCAATTCTATAGTTTGATAGAGTCAAACTCATTAACCCATATTTCATTAGAAGTGTCTCACAAGAACCCATCCATCTCACCACAAGCACCTAAAGACTAATCTTTACATCATTTAAATACATGTAATTGAAAAATCTATGCTAGTATGTAAGATGATAGTGTGAAGATTCTTCCATAAAATATAATGTGTTTAAAAAACTATTTTAAGTCCTAAAAATTTAAATTTTATTTCATTTATTAATTTTGAAATGTCTAATTTTTTTATTTTTCTTCTTAATAATTATCCTAATCAAATTATATACATTGTTAATATGAAGATTTGAAAATCATAGACTAAAAAATATTAAATCGATGAATTTATTTAATATTTTAACATATATAACTATTTAAATTTAGTTTGAGTAAAATTAAGTATAGTTTTACTAAAAGTTCAAAATTATTTCTACAAAATGCTAAATAATAATTTGTTAATATTAAAAAAATACACCTTATCCATTAAAAATATTTAAATTATTTAAAAAAATATTACATTATAAAGAATTACTAATATTTGAAAATAACAAATCTAAATGTGCACACAAAAATGTCTCATTAATATTTAAAATACCTAGTATAAATATTTTAAAACTGATATCAAATACAAATTCTTCTATTCAAAACTTTAAGTAATATTGCTATCAGGATTCAACTATGTAGTTTTATGAGTAAAACTCATTGACCCACGTGTCATGAGTAATGGTTCACAAGAACCCATCTCTCATAGTAACGAAATATCCATTTAGAACTCATTCCATCTAGGTGGTTCTCACAAAGGTTAACTGATTACTCATGAAATATAGGTCAATGATTTTTACTCGTAAAATGACACAATTGAATCCTAATAGTAATCTCACAATTTGACACACTATGGAAAATACCCCTTACTTTTCAATTCATTAGATAAAGGGGGCTATATAATGAATGGTTGATAAGGCACGACACTTGCTAAAGGTTTTACAAATGGGGTTGCAAGCTAAGTGAGCTTAAACTGGGGGAAAACTCCATAGTTAAGCGCACTTGAACTGAATTAGTAATGTGATGGTTGACCTATAAGGAAGGCCCACTGTTTTACCTTTTGGAGTATCACCTAGATGAAATGAGTGCCAAGTGGACCATTCATTATTGTGAGAGATGGGTTATTGTTAACCATTACTCATGAAACATGGGTCAATGAGTTTGACTCGTAAAACTACATGGTTGAATCCTGATAGCAATATCACAATTTTACATGCTGTGGAAAATACCTCCTACTTATAGATTGATGAGTTAAAGTGGTTGTATAATGAATGGTTCATAAGGAATGCAACTTGCTAAAGCTTTTTTGAAGGGGTTGCAAGCTAAGTGAGCTTAACCTTGGGGAAAAATCTATAGTTAATTATAATTGAGTTGTAGTAGTATTGGGATGGGTGACCTCTTGGGAAGGCCCAATGCTTCACCTATATGAGCATCACCTATATGCAATGTTTATCATGACATATGGGTTCTTGTGAAATATTACTCATGAAACATGGGTCAATGAGTTTGACTTGTAAGAGTACATAGTTTAATCCTAATAGCAACATCACAATTAGACACACTATCAAATACCTCCTACTTATCACTATCATGATAATTGAAAGGACCATATAAATAAGATGTTTAATTTAAAATTATGTCACCCAAAAGTGTAGCCTTAACAGTTTTCACTTATTTGGGCCTTTTCCCTTGGATTTTGGCCTTGTTTTTCTTCGATCTAATGTTGTAATGTGGAAAACACACTCACATTAGGTCTTGAATGCTTCCAAATCAATAACAACCTAATGTTGTTTTACAAAGGTGTTGTGAAGTGTTGTAACATATCTTCCCACTTTTCTAAGACCCTTTCAACACAATTCATCTAAACAACCCCTTTTTACCTCTTTCCAAGACTTGTGCCAAAGTGTTTTAAGGTGTTATAATACATTTTCACACTTTCCTAGGCTTGTCATCAACAAATTAACCCTTTCTTATGTTAAATTGGCCCCTTAATGTACTTGTAGGTCTAACTTAAGTGTGTTTCAGGAGACAAGCTAATTAATCAAAATTAAACACCACTTAATTCCCAACCACCACTTGAATTTTTCTAAATGGACTAGGTTGCCACCTTGGGCGACCTTGTCCCTTTTGGCATAAAATTCAAAATTAAATCAAAATTCTAATTGGAATTCTCCTAAAAAACCCTAAGGTCGACCTATCATGTGTTATTTTCAAGGAATTAGGGCATAGCATGTATAAATAAGGGTTTTCATCCTCATTTCGGTCTCTCCTCTACACACATAACATCTTTTCATCTTCCCAAGCACTCAAGCACTCAATCTTCTCAAGCAAGCAGACAAGCACAAAGTACTTCAAGGAAACACCATTGGAGCTAGTTCTTGCATGTTTTCAGACATCTTCAAGAAGGGTTTGGTGAGTTTTTACATTTTATGGTCATTCAATCATCTTTCCCTTTCATTCTATTTCATTTGGGTTTGATTACCAACATGGCGTTTGACTAAGGCAAACCCATATTCTCTAACCCTAACCTTTTCCTTATCTTCGCATGTGTGCTTTGCAGGTTTGTATGTAGATTAGTCAAGGAGAAAAGTGTTGAAAAAGTGTCATCATTCCATCCACAACATTCAACGTCAACAAAACCTTAGAAGGAGCTAAACGACAACTTGTAAGTCATTTTATGAAGATTCAAACACATGTCTTTGTCAGAAACATAAGTACAAGTGGGCACCTACAGATTCCAACCTCAAAACATATGAAAGCTCCAGTAGGAGTAGGTCACCATCATTAGCGAATTAGTCCCTGTACTTGGCCTGAAAAGTGATTTCTATGTTTTTGGATACCCTTTTATGAGAAACTTGTTCTGACAAAGTTTCTTGGGAAGAGGACTAGGTCACCCATTCTGGCGTAATTTTTTGAGTGAAATTTTTCAACAAATTCTAGAAGATTCCAAAGTTCCTCTTCTTCAACCTCTAGTTTCCAGGTGCACAATTTTTTTCTCTTCCAGTTTCTTTACAAATTGGACACATTTTAGGTCATTTTTAGGACATTCCATATAGTTTCCATTTACTTTAGTTTGCATCTCATAGTTAGTTTATTTCATTATATTGTAGCACTTAGATACACACATCACACCCATTTAAAACCCCAACCCCTTTGAATGAACTCACCAAAAACACATCATTAGTGTGAAAGAGAGCCATTCTTCCAACCTTGCTCCTAGGTGAAAAACCCTATGGGCCTAATTGGGGGATCCTCTTTCCCTAATCACATATATTTTCAGTGGTTCATTTTGGTGAACCCATCCTTAGAACACTTCTTTTCACTTCTTATTTTTGCATTTCATGCTATGGAAAAGCTTGCATTACATTAGGGTTTTGCATTGTTAGTATTCTAGGGTTTTCAAAGTCCATTAGTGAAAAGTTCATGTTAGCTTGTACTTTGCATTGGATTTCCCTTGAAAAATTACAATTTTCTTTTTTAGCATTTACATTCCGTGTTTGCATCGGAAAAGTATAAAAATCAGAAAAACTAGTAAAAAATTCAAAAAACTATCAAAAATATCACTACTAGGACTAATTTGCCACACTGGGTGACCTAGTCGCCTTGCACCATTCACACTATAATTTCTGGCATTTTCAAAGCATTTTCTACACTTCCATTTTCTGGTTCTACATTTTTGTTTTATTTTCCAGAATCCTAGTTATAAGCATTTCAGTCTTCTTTGTTTACATTACATTTGCATCCATCCTGCCTTCATAAAACTTTGCATGATCATTTGGTGTTCTCCTACTGATACCATAGTGAGATGAAGCTCTAGACTCATGGCATCTCATGACAATACTCTTGTTGTAAATCTTGGGATCTCTTAGTCTTCTACTCCTAGTATCGACAATAGTGCACTAGGCCTGGAAACCACCCTTAGTAACTCTTTGCATCTAGGAAACACACATGTTGACAATAAACCTAATGACGTCCCACATGAAAATATATTTCACATTCATGTAGACCTAGCACACATCCAACATGAAGTAAGCCTTGAGAACATTTCTGCCACTACCATCCCTACAATAAAAAACATTCGCCATATGCTTGAGAGTTATGATTACCTAGGTGTTGTGAAGAAAATAGTGGAGATATATCAAAAACATTCCTCTTCCTCACCTAGGGTCTTTCAAAAATCCTCCCCTATTATTATCCATGGAGGACCTTCTACTCCTCTTCCCTCAACAATAACTTCCATTCCTACCTATGCCTCTCCTCATGCGACAACAACAATGGAGGAAGTTAGCAATGTGATTCCTTTTCCTTGTTATTCCTACTAGTATTCATACTTCCTATGTGGCATCACATCCTTTATCCTCTTCCACCATAGCCTCTATTAGCATCCCATTCACTTTCTCTTCCACTACATTCACCCCATCATCACTTTCCCTTCCACCTAATACCACTTGTATCGATCATCTCATCACACAACTTTTTCACACCGTTTCATCCATGCAACAATGGATTTCCACCATCAATCAAAACCAACATAGTGCACCCACCCACTATGTTCGTAGCAATCGCTTGTCCCTAGAAATCCTACACACTTCGATGCCACAAGGAGTAAAAATACCTAGATTTGAGAAGTATAGATGGAAGGGAGATCCTTCTAATCACGTTAATGCTTATACGGATTTGTGTAGTGATTTTTCTCTTGATGATAAATTTTTAGCCAAACAATTTCCTAGGACCCTCAAAGATGCTACCTTCAATTGGTTTTCTTCCTTACCGAACAATTCAATTAGTTCATTCAATGAACTTGGTGATGCCTTTACAAACCACTTCCAAGTACACATGACTCGTAAAAAGACCTTGGCCAATTTAATAAGACATAAGAAATACCCTAATGAAAAGATAACATAATTTATCTCCCATTATCAAGTGCTTTATTCCTTAATTGATGTCAAGATACCTGATATGCATCTTCTAAGGATGTTTACTAAAAAATTTCTAACACCGCTTCAATACAATCTCATCCTGATGAAGTTACCTTCCTTCATGCACTCATGCCAAGCGCTTTGTGATTATCACATCAACTAGTAATTGTGATATGCAATCAACTTCTAGTCAAGTTGAGAATTATGATGCTACCAACCAAACAAACACTCAACCATTTTGGAAGACAAATAAAGGGTTTTTGCAATTTAATCCTCCTTCCCAACCTCCACCTACCAATAATTGAATAGTGTCTATTAAGACTGCAATGCCTTTTAATTATGGGGATCCTAAATGAACCTTCACACCTTTACCTGATACCCTCCATAATACCATGACCCAATTTCTACAACAACAAATGATTTCCTTACTTGTTATCCATGCACCTGATCTTAATAAGCCTTTACCTCCATCCTATAAATCCAATGCTTATTGCTATTTTCATTGACAAAATGTACATGACACCAAACAATGTAACTGTCTTAAGCACCTTGTGCAAGACCTCATTGACTCTGACTTTCTATCTATTGCGAGTATTAATGATAAAGGCAATAAGTCTTTTGCACCCCTAAACCAAAATTTTCAAATCTTTACCAATCCCATGCCTAAACATAATGTTTCATTTGTCAAAGCTAGTGAAACTTCACAAAATGATGTTATGAATGTTGATACACAGGATAAACATTCTCATCCTCTTTTGAATGCAGCCCATGTCAAGCCTATAGATGAGATGGTAGGCACAATAGATGTCATCCATCGTAAGGGCCAAACCAAAACACCTCTTGATATTAATTTTTCACCTCAAAATGTACTCAAACATCTTCCCGATGGTCCTATTTACATAGCCGAAAAAATCTATGATAAGCCCACTAATGGGATACTCATAGATCTCTCCTGTGGCGATAATGTGATAACAGAATATTTTTTGTTACTACATGATCTTTATCAAGATGTTTATGATAAACCTAACACATGGATCAAAATGCATAATGGTTTTGTCTACCCTATGATCAGATCGGTCACTCTCCCCTTAAAAATAGGCCCTAAGACATTGGACATTACATTCTCTATCATCTCTCAATTAGATCAATTTCATTTGCAACTAGGCCATCCATGGCTTCGCTCAATGAAATTGACCCCTTTTTTTATTCAGAAATGTTTCAATTTTCCCTTTGACACTAAAATATTCATCGTCCACCATAGTGGCTTTCATCCCTTATCCTCCAAAGGAAACTTTTCTTTAGAATCCTTTTGGCCTAAGCGCATGGAACCCATCACCCCTAGAAGAGATTTAGTTTTGATTTCCTATCAAAATTTTAAAGCAAAGAAAATCTATGAATTATCTCTTCACAAAATGACCCCCTCAACTTATGAAACTCCCATCCTTGACGAAACTATGTTGCAACCTAAATCAAACATGCCTAATCAGACAACACTATGAAATCTCCTCTACAACATCCAAGAGGCGTAGATATCATGACAATAACTTCATCTTTCCTCCTAGCATTAAACAAGTATATAAAGCTAAGAAGAAAGTGCATGACCCACCTATGGTTTCTCACATTCCTTTCCCTAGAAATGACAAGAAACCTATGGTTGACTAGCTTGCTCCTTCTCAGATGCAATTTGATAAAAGAATAAAAAGAAATAAAGGAGCTAGGGAGCACAGGCGTGGCCGTCGTGCTCTCACTCGCCAATCACTTGATGAAGAAAATATTGAAAATCATAATCCAAATTTTCTAGAAGTAGTGTCTAATGACCCTCCTTCCCCACCACCGTAGCCTAATCCTATACACCTAGTGTAACCAATATTACATGCTTCCATTGATACTATCCTCTATCCTCCTATTGTCATCAATCTAGATGATGATGATGAGGAGAATTCTACAATATATGAGGAGGTTTATAACACTTTGAGTACATTATTTTCCTCTTCCATAAGAGTCCATGATAACTCTCCTTCGACAAGCATTGACCTTGATGCTAGTTCTACAATTTTTATTTTCCCTCTCACTAGTCACCCACCCGAATTTTATACTAAGCAAGATTGGGAGGTGGGTGACTTGCTTGATGATTGACTCACATTTTCCTTACTAGTCTTTTCTTTTTCTTTTGCATGTTTTCTTGTGTGTGATGTATTCCCACCATACTATTATTTTTTATGTTCCCTCTCTTAGTGACACTCTTCAATTTGTACCTTCATTCTTCTATATATCGTGCATTCATTTTTCTTTTTCTTTTTTCTCTTTTTCTTCCTTTTGGGGATGATGCAAGGCATTGAGACTGCAATGTGTCCTCCATGTTGACCCAAAAGGCCCTTTTATTTTTCTTTTTCTTTCACCTTCCTTTTGGGGATGATGCAAAGAATTGAGACCACAATGTCTCCTTCATGTTGACTAAAAAAAAATGATCTTTTTCTTTTTCTTTTGTTGTCCTTTTGGGTACAATGCAAAGTGTTGAGACAACCTATGTCTCTTCCATGTTGACCCAAAATGACTCTTTCTTTTTATTTGTTTTTTCTCTCTTTGTGTCCTTCTTCTAGTTCTATGTATTTGGGGAGATGATGACAGTTTTGAGCTCTCTACACCAATACTGCACCAACAAACACATTGACCCCAAATCCATATATCCCTTATGTGTTTGTGGTTTCTTATTTTGGGGGCAACCCCCTTTCTCTTTATTTTTATTTTTCTTTTACATAACGCAACCTCCCTTGGAAACATGTCACTTGGCATAGGGCTTTCCAAGTTGGCTCTCATGTCATTTTATTTCTTTTTTGTATTTTGCATTTCTCTACTTTAAAGTAATTGCTCACAAAACGGTGTGTAGCAATTCCTTTAAAGTGGGTGCATACATTGGCGTTATTTATTTTGCATTTTATTTTCTGTCTTTGGTTCCTAGTGTAGGCTTATTATTTCATATGACAAGTTTCTCACTTTGTGGATGACATTGGGTATAATATCATTCATTAAAGTGACCTATCTTAGCATATTGCATTCCTCTTAGTGGCTTGATGTGACACACTACATCCCTAAGTTGTGAATTTTCTATTCTTTGATTGGTCCTCTCTTAGAGATATTAGACACAATGTTACCTAAGTTAAAGACCTTGCATAAACTAAATAAGACTCCTTTGATTAGCATCCCTTTTGCATTTTACCTTTTACATTTTATATATTACATTTTTGAATTTCTACACATATGACCACCTTGCATAGCACTTGCATTCTTGTGGTGCCATCCTACACATGTTCATGAGTTCTAAGCATCAAATCTTTTCTTTCCTCATGAACTACAAACCCTTGTATTTCGTGGCACGTTATCAAAGTTATCAGTAAGTATAACTTTGGTATGGTTAAGTGGGAATCCCAACTAGCAGTACAAATTTCCCCATAGCCACCTTTGTGTGTGTGAGAGTGCATACCAACCAAGTGTATGTTTCTCACCCTTTTGGGCCTTCTCACCCAATATACAATCGAAGTCTCATTAAACCATAGAGTGATTACATTTCCTTTTGGACAAACAACCTAGATCTAATTGAAAATGAGGTGGAAAAATGATCGAAGCTTGATTTGAATTTTTATCTCTCCACACTTTCGCATCACTCCTTATGTGATCTTTTGTGCTTATGTTAGGATTTCAATGGAATCTTGATCTTGAATGCTTGATCATCCCTCTTGATTATAGTCATCTCACCTTACTAGCATGAATACATTGGATCCCTCTTGATACATATGACTCAACCACTTTAGGGTGAGTTTGAAGCAATTTTATCCTCTCACTAAAGTGGGGGCTAAATGTGTCGCCAAAAAGTGTAGCCTTGTCACTTTTCACGCATTTAGGCCTTTTCCCTAGGTTTTGGTCTAGTTTTGCTTCAATCTAATGTTGTAATGTGGCCAACACACTCACATTAGCTCTTGAATTCTTGCAAATCAATAACAATCTAATGGTGTTTTACGAAAGTGTTGTGAAGTGTTGTAACACATCTTCCCACTTTTCTAAGACCCTTTCACCACAATTCACCTAAACAACCCCTTTTTACCTCTTTCCAAGCCTTGTGCCAAAGTGTTGTAAGGTGTTGTAATACATTTTCACACTTTCCTAGGCTTGTCATCAACAAATTCATCCTTTCTTATGTTAAATTGGCCCCTTAATGTACTTTTAGGCCTGACTTAAGTGTGTTTCAGTAGACAAGACCATTAATCAAAATTAAACACGACTTAATTCTCGACCACCACTTGATTTTTTCCAAGTGGACTAGGTCGCCACCTTGGGCGACCAAGTCCCTTTTTGCGTAAAATTCAAAATTAAATCAAAATTCTGAAGAGAATTTTCCTCCAAAACCCTAAGGTCAGCATATCATGTGTTATTTTTTAGGAATTAGGGCATAGCATGTATAAATAATTGTTTTCATCATCATTTTGGTCTCTCCTACACACACATAACATCTTTTCATATTCACAAGCACTCAAGCACTCAATCTTCTCAAGCAAGCATTCAAGGACAAAGCACTTCAAGCAACCTGCATTGGAGTTGGTTCTTGCATGTTTTCAGACATCTTCAATAGAGGTTTGGTGAATGTTTACATTTTCTGGTCATTCAATCATCTTTCCCTTTCATTCTATTTCATTTGGGTTTGATTACCAAAATGGGGTTTGACTAAGGAAAACCCCTATTCTCTAATCCTAACCTTTTCCTTCTCTTTGCATGTGTGCTTTTCTAGTTTGTATGCAGATTAGTCAAGGTGAAAAGTGTTGAAAAGGTGTCATCATTCCATCCACAATATTCCAAGTCAACAAAACCCTAGAAGGAGCTAAGGACAACTTGAAGACCTGTCATTTTTTGAAGATCTAGACATGAGTTTGTATCAGAAATAGAAGTACAAGTGGGAACCTACATATTCTGACCTCAAAGCTATTGAAAGCTCTAGGAGGGCTAGGTCACCATAATTGGAAATTTAGTTGTTGTACAAGGCTTGATAAGTGGTTTTTGTGTTTCTGGATACCTTTTTACTAGAAACCTATTATGACAAAGTTTCCTTGAAAGAGGACCAGGTCACCCATTCTGGCGTAAGTGTCCGAGTGAGAAATTTCAATAGATTCCAAAAGATTTTAGAGCTCCTCTTCTTCAACCTCTAGTTTCTAGGTACACCATTTTTGTCTCTTCCAGTTTCTTTACAACTTGCATACATTTTAGGTCATTTTTAGGACATTGCATATAGTTTCAATTTAATTTAGTTTGCATCTCATAGTTAGTTTATTTCATTACATTGTAGTGGTTAGAAACACACATCACACCCATTTCAAACCCCAACCCCTTTGAATGAACTCACCAAAAAAACATCATTAGTGCAAAAGGGAGCCATTCTTCAAACCTTGGTCCTAGGTGAAAAACCTAGGGGCCTAATTGAGAAATCCTCTTTCCCTAATTGCATATCCTTTTGTTGGTTCAAAGTTTAAAGAGTGGGGGTTAAATTTCTATTTCACTTGATAGTTAATATTTTAATTTTTCTTGACATAGTTTTCCACTGAGTAGTTTCAAAGAAATTTTTCTCATAGGAACTTGGTATGTGCAAGATCATGATGGGCCAAAAAGTGGTGATATGTAAGTGATATGATGGCCCATGTGGTTGATGATTTTTTTTACCCAAATTGATGAAATGAAAGGATTTTTAAAGAAGATTCTCAACTTTCCACCAACATAATTTATGCTTCACTTTGAATTTAATAAATAATTATTATTCATTTCTATTTGAATTACTACTAAAGTCCTGATTGATAAGTTGATTGAAAAAAATCTATAGATTTCAAATGGTATCACATTTTTTGAATCTGAAACATGTGTCACATTGTATTCTTTGCATACTATAGGATTAAAAAAAGAAAAAGAATTTCATGAATTTTTGACAAAGTTAAGGTGGTCAGGTATACGATTTTTTATATTTTTAAAAATTTGTAATAAAAATTTCATAATTAATTATTTCCTTGGAAAACATTTATAAAAAATATGCATCGCATTAGGACATGAGTCCTCTACTTATATCCTAATAAGTGCAGCTACTAGACTGCTCTCTCTCCCTCTGCTTCAAAACACAACTCCCCCTAAGATTGATGAGACATTCTTCACTGCACTCTCCCCCCCTTTGACATCAATGAAAAAGCATAGAAACCATATTCCAAAAAGACAAAACACATGTTCAAAATCTTCAAAACTTCAAAATATATATGCCGACAATTATCTCCCTTTTACCAAAACTTCAAAAATTTGAATCAGTTTTGAAACCAAGGAACTATTACTTTAGAAATTATCTTATGATTTTTCTTCATTTCTAGAAGGATATCATTCCAAGCATCCATTGTGATCCCAATGATAATAATCAAGCTATTTTTTTTGGATGTTTTGTTGACAATATTAGTTAGTGATTAAAAAATTGTAATTGCTTCCTCTATTTTCTCACCTTTCCTTAGAATCTCCACCATCTACTCCAATCTACATTTGGTTTGATCCTTCACCTTCCAAAAAGTATCCACAAGTGTATTCTTGGAGGATTGAAATTTTGTGTGTTTAGACTATAGCTCCCAAATTCTTTTCCTAATGGTGCCATCCTAATCCTGCAAAATGTCAAATATTTTTTCATTACCATTCAACTCAGTTTGAATCTGCTCCAATTTATCTTTGTAATTACTGACAACATGGGGCTAATGGATGAAATAGCTGTAGATTTTTTTAGTTGCATTGATGCATTGCCTCAACTCATTCATTTTCTTCTTTAGTTTGGTAAGTGATAGCCTAAATTGCTCCTTCAAGTGAGAGATAGCTTCACCTTCTTCTTTGTCTTTATCCTCTGAGTTCATTATTTCTTTACTACATTCAATCATTTCTTCAGGTAGGATGTTCTGCAAACTTTCCAATTTAATCTTGCAGTGCTCAATATGAGCATTTAGTACACTCAGTATCATATCTTGATCATATGATGGTCTAACATACCATAACTTAGCAATTTTTTGCATTCCACCTTCTTCCTGAATAAGTTGTTGTAGCATTTCCTTTGTCAGGTCATCTTCTTCCTCACTAGCTTTTTCTGATTTATTTTCATTTCTTTGTGGATCCTTAGCTTCTTCATTAGATTCTTTATCTGCAATATCCACAATTTCCTTTTATTTTCCTTTTCCCTCAATTATAGGAACTTTGCATTTCAGAGGGATGTATTCAACAATTTCTTTTTCTCTTTTCTTCTTTTTATCCATGCCACTAGATGAGGAACCAGCTTCAATTGTTCTTACTAGAAGGGAAATAGACTGAGCCACACTTTCCAAGCACATTCTTAAAGAAATTTTCAAATTCTAGATCCC
The DNA here is from genome assembly GCA_007115665.2 of Sequoiadendron giganteum. Taxonomy (NCBI): domain Eukaryota; kingdom Viridiplantae; phylum Streptophyta; class Pinopsida; order Cupressales; family Cupressaceae; genus Sequoiadendron; species Sequoiadendron giganteum. The sequence continues at coordinate 204,309,869 of CM021105.1, forward strand.
AATTAGTCAAATTACTAGAATATGAGTATATCTATTTGCATATTGGTTTGTTCATTTGTTTTCAAAACCACATTGTTGATCTTTGGCAAACAATTCAAGAAATACATTACTAAACATATAATCAAAGTACTGAACTTGAAAGGGTAGCCTGTCTCTTTTGTTAGTTGCCCATTCTCCATTAGCCGATCCTTTATCAACCCACACAGGTCAAAGTCTTGGCCTTCAATTATCATCTTGTGAGAAATATAGACATCGCCAACTGAGGTCTCTCCTTCTTGGTTTTTGAACAAGACTTTGTATGAAATTTCGTGCATGATATACTTAGTAACAAGATTCTTGATTTTCACAATTATCAACGCCCTCTAATCTCCAATTATTCTAGTTAGGGTTTCAGCTTCATTGTTCCAGATGTATTTCTTCCTTGGTATATCTCTGACTTTGCATAATCTAATCAAATTCTCAATTATTTCCTTTGAGATGATGTAGGGTTTGTCCAAAGTTAAAGTATCATAAGGCAATCTGGTCAAGATGAATTTAATGAATTCTGCATTCTCAAAGTATGGAAACTCATTTCAAATATCCAAATTTCTGTGTTTGGCTTCATTCAATTGCTTCAATTCATTGGGTAACAATAGATTCCTCATGGACCTAATCTTTCCATTGTTGTATTCATCCAAAGTGATTGAATCTTTGATTTTTTCCATTTTCTTTCCATACTTAGGTTTAACAACTGCACACCAACTTATATGAAGATTCTGAGGACAAGTGAAATACCTGATATATTTCGAGTTTCGTCTATGAAACAACTTTTCTACTTCAAAATTATCCTATTGATTTCTCTCCTTCTTCTATTATTTTATGCTAAGTGGTAAATGACAATTCCAACTTGAGTTTTATAGCTCAAACACATGCAATAAATGTATTTTCCCTAAGTTTTTAGGGTGCTCCGTTTTCTCAGATAGTGACAAAAAATTCTTCTGTGGACCCATGAATTTCTTGAATTTTCATGTGAAAGTTCTCTAAAACCTCTACATATGATTTATACACCTTTTTAACCATTCTTTGCATTCTAGTACCATCTATGGACAGGGGAGGAAATATTTTCTTGAAAAAATCCCCCTAGGCTAGTGGTATGAAATCAATTACTGGAAGAATTACCGGAAGTAGGTTGCTGTGTAGAACCATTTCCAGCATCAGAATCATTCTTCCTTACCCATGTCTTTTTCATCTGATCTCTTATCTCATATGTAGTCACTTTTTATTTTCCTTTTTCATCTTTTTGTATGTTTCTACCTTTGTATATTGGACCTCTTGTATCGACATTTTTGTTTCTACAGAATCTTGCAATGTGACCATATTTATTATAATTGTAGCACATAGTACTTCCTTGTCCAAACTGATCATTCCATTGATTTCTTCTTGATCTGCATTGATTAGCCATATGTTGAATTCTTCCACATGTGTAACATTCAACATTTTTTCTATTGATAGAGTAGTTTGACAAAATTCTACATTCAATTGATTTGTGACCAAGCTTCTTGCATTTGAAACACTAAACAAAAAAAGATGAATCTCTTGATTTCATATTACTTCTACACTAAGTAGCAATATGGACAAATTTATTACAAGAAAAATAGTATCCTTTAAATATTTGAGCATTAGGTTGTCTTACCGGATACCTTCCACCTTTCTTCATCTAGTTTCTTTTTCTAAAATTCTTTTGTTCGAGTCTGGAACTTTCTCCTTTTTCATATCCAAGACCTCTCTTATCATTTCCACTCTTCCATCCTTGAGTCAACTCACCAAGCTTCTATGAACTAATCTTAAACTTCTCCTTGTATTCATTTGTAGTAGTAAGTTCATTTCTGAGAATAACAATCTGTTTACCAAGTTCTTCTTCATTGTTTCTGAATAGTTGCAGTTCTCTTTCCAATAGATTGAATTCTTCATTTGTTCTTATGTGTTCATCAAATTTCTCTTTTAAGGAATGAGCTATATTCTCCTCATTCTTTTTCCTTTCTTCAATCTCTTTAGTCAGATAAATCACCATAGATTCCATTTCATGTTTTAGGGTAGCATTTTTTTTGGGCAGATTTTCACATTCTTTAGTTATTTCCTTCAAAGTCCGATGTAGGAGAGAATCATCCATATTTTTTCTCTCTTGTTATTGTATCTGGTCATAGAGATCCTTCCTTTTCTCCATAGATTTAACAATCTGATCCTTCAATGACTAAATGAATTTGTTAGCATCCCTAAGATTTTCTTTCAATTCTTGGACTTCTTCTTTAGACTGATCAAGGTCATCAAGTGCCACCAAAAGTTGTTGCTGAAGACTAGCAGAGTCCATCACATTCCAAGATCCACCTCAAGTAGCTAAACTTCTCCCAAGGAACTAGATGCTCTAATACCAATTTTTGGACTCAAGGGAACACTAAGAGGGGGGGTGAATCAGTGTTCAACAAATCTTAACTTTATTACTCTAAAACTTAAACCATTTTATCATTACATTAAAAGAAAGATGCAAGAATTCAAAGGAAACATTCATAACACCATAACACAAAGATTTTTTTGTGGAAACCCTATTAAGGGAAAAACCACGATGGAGGTTAATCCACAATTTGAGTACTAAAATAAAAGTTTGACGAAAGAGAATGCACTTGCATTCAGGCACACTACCCATAGCTCATTGCTCAAAAGGGAAGGCTCATTGCCTGAAAAAAGTTTAGATTAAAACCATATGAAGTATGAAATAAGATAGTAACATCTATTTATGCTAGGTTACAGTTTCGATGAAGCTCATACATTAGATTCTGGATCCCTTTTCTAATTCAGCATTTCGCTCTGCTCTACTCTGCACTTTTCTGCTCTTCGTATCACACATAGAAAAAATTGCACTATTAATTTGCTAAATTTTCCACCACATTTTATATCTTCTCATACTATTATACACATCAAAATGATAAAGCCGATTTCATATATATATCTGCTATCAAGGATTTGAACATTGAAATGTCGGCTTGATAGAATATTAAGTTCTTTACAACTGCTAGCTAGATCCATAATTAAATCTTTGTGTGCATCCTCCAAAGCTGGTTAAGACATAGAGAGGACCCAAAAAAACATAATCGAGCATGAAAAACATTTAATTAATTTCTCCTTATACATCCGTGATTACTATATTTGACAAGTGGGCTTGCTAGCACATATAACCAACAAATTAGTACACTGGATCTCCTAGATCAAATACCAGTGAATGCACATCAAAATATCTCTCGAATAGTGTAATACAAACATTAAAAAACCTTCCTTAGAGATTCAAAACTCAAAATAGTAGTCTGGTGAGGTATTCAGATCAACATTTATGCCTTTAACCCGATGTCCTATTCTTTACTCTTTTCTACCAGTGTAAACCAAAACTATACTATAGATCAAATGTATGACTTAGGTTTCCATCAATGACAACACTTAAAAGCCATATGCCAAAAAATCCATTATAGATTTGACTCTTTCGAAGTTGATTGTGATTCCTTCCTTAGACACTACAAAACCTAGAAGTTTACCTTGAGGTACTTTGAAAACACATTTTTTGGGATATAAAGAAATCCTAAACTCTTCGAACCTTTGGAAGATTTGTTCTAGGTGATCAAAATGACCATCCTCTAATTTTGAAAATATGGTCAGATCATCAAGGTAAATTAGAATGATTGAATTAATCAATCCTACAAAAGCAATGTCCATGGCCCGCTAAAATTTTGCACTCACATTTGAGAGTCTGAAAGGCATCTTTGCATATGATAGCGTACCCCACTTGGTGGTAAATGTTGTCTTATTTTTGTCGCTCTCATTGACAAGTACTTGATTATACCTTGAAATTTTGTCAAGCAATGAGAACATCTCTGACCTGACCATTGTTTATAAAATCTACTCCATGGATGGCAAAGGATAATGATGTTTTAGCAAGGCCTTATTCAGGTCCCAGAAATTGACACAAAGCCTGATATCACCATTTTTCTTCTGAACTAGTACCAATTTAGACACCCAAGTTGAGTGTTTAATCAGGTAAATGATTCAGGAATCAATCAGTTTAGTGAGTTCTTGTGCCATCAGTGCTTCGACCTTTGGATTAACAAGCCTTTATTTATGTCAGACTGGCTTCACCCGTTCTACCAAGTCAATGGTATGTTGAATTATACCTAGGTCTTATCCTCTGAGGTCATTGTAGGTCCATGCTATAACTCCTTTGAACTTAGAGCATAGATTTCTTAGCCTTTCTCTATCTTCCCACTATACATTTCTTTTGACTTTCAGTCTTTTGTCATTTACAACATCCAACTCTTCATAAGAATTTTTGTTGGGCATGAACCTTTGCTTGCCATTCCTCACATATTCACAATCAAAAAGATTCTTGAGGGAAATTAAACCCCGAGGGAGATTATTGCCTTTTACTTAAATAACATGTCCTTCGGATGGTTGAAACTTTGAATCCAAATAGTTGGAAGGTCCCTCAGACTTTTGAAGGAAAGTGGCTATTTGGGTGTCATCCTCAAACACTTGCCAGTTTTGATCATTGTCGGGAATTGACGATCGGACAATGATGCAGACTGTACTTTTCTTTGAGTTTGAAACTGGTTCAAATTGTGACCCAGTGGAAGTCATCTGATCCACTATATCATTTAGGGATCGGGGAATAACTTTCACATTGAACACTTTGAATCCCTCAATTAAGTCCCATACCCGATGTCTATAGGCTTTCAACCTCGTATTTTTGGTCATTGCTTGCCCACAGACCTGGCTTACTATCAACTTGGAATCTCTAAATACCTACAACATTTTCGTACCTAGCCGGTCAATAAGAAATAGATCATGGATTAATGCTTCATATTCCGCATCGTTATTTGAGCATGGAAACTAGAAATGGTAAGCGTTGAGGGTCTCGAATCCTATTGGAGACATCAAATAGACTCCTGCTCCAAAACTAGCTTTGCATTTATCACCATCAAAGTACAAGGTCTAGAGGCGATTATCCATCGGATCATCATACCTCACCTGATCTTTCATTAGTTTTGGATGGACCATGTCATCATCAAATATGATATAAGTACCCAGTCGAGTGGCATGGAGATTTCTGAATGGGTCGGATTCGATAAATTGGTTAAGGAGAACCTCCTCTTCGGGGGTTGGCTCACTTGTGTCATCTTCATCTTCCAACATTTCAACACAATACCCTTCTTTCATTGAAAAGGAAGTATGTGTGGCTTCAAAATAGAGAACAACGTTGTCTGCTATGTGTTCGAAATGGAAAGATTCTGAGAGAATCTTCATCTTTTCTCCATGTTTGGTTCTTAATATCAGATGAGACGAATCTAGTGCCAAATATCCTCCTAGCTTTATGGTGAAATCTCTAGAGAGAGACATCCTGAAAATTGGGGGAATGTCAATTATTACCACCTCATGCGAAACTGTTTGGCTTAGGCACGAAAAAAGGGTCAAGGGTAGATCTTTTATCCAACCGACTGTCAGAACCTTCTTTCCATCTAGATGCATGATTCCCTTTTCCAAAGGTTCATACTCGAGCATTAAGGCATCATCCACTTACTTTGGAATGACTGTTGTATTGGCTCCTAAGTCAATCATGTTATTGTGCAGAAACTTATTCCCCACAATTAATGTTAAAAAGAAAGGAGTGGGATTCGACTTGCTTACTTCCTTCTCTTTTTCTTTCTTTGCATCATTCATATAAGGTGTGGCCTTCATATTTTGAGGGTCTGATGTGAGCACTTTTTCTTTATTCAGAACACATGGTGAGACTTCGTCCATCTGTGACATCGGTCCTTCATTGTTAAGTGCTTCTCGAAGCAATGTCTTTTTCTTCGAGATAAAAATTACGTCAAATAGAGACACATTAGCATGTGCCTTCTTCATCTACTCTACCATGTTGAGTGTTCCAACTAGGTTAATCTCTGGCCTGAATGGTGGAATCTCTCTCAGCTTCTAAGGAAGACGATCCATTATGAACGGGTTCAATGTCCTATTCAGACAATTTTCTGGTGCTGGTGGAATCTGTTGTTGATGAGTTAGCGGAGTAGTGGGTGAAGCAGTCGGTTGGGTTAGTTATCTCTCACGTGAAGGCAGCTGGCAAGACTAGGAATGAGGTAGAGCCTATGGCACCTATTCCCTGGCAAGTCTTCTCTTGGATCTAGTGTTACGATCCGACTGTATTTGCAGAGCACTGGCTGTCGGAGCTTCATTTACAAAAACTGTGTCCTCTTCTTCCATCCAAGAGAAAATTCCTTCATTGGGTGCTATGTCCAACTCTTGTTCTATCGACATCCCTTGCATTTGGACTCTAAATCAGGTGTTATCCATCTCAAGAGACTCATATCTATAGACACATAAAAATGACCTAGGCCTCCAAGCTCTATTTTACCACATTCATCCTAGCATAATTATGACATTTTAATTATGTTTTTCGCCCACCTTCGACTATTAATTAAATAATTTATAATTATTTAATTAATTCATGTCTTTTTATTCTTCATGATTATTAAATAAATAGATTTTATTTATTTATTTAATTCGTCACTAATTATCTAATGTCTTCGCATAATGAAATAAAGTTCTCAATTTATTTAACTAATCTTTGCCATTTATGTCCTCCTAATTATTAAAAAAATATATTTTATTTATTTATTTAATGTGTCACTAATTCTCAAGTCTTCTTATAATTAAATAGATTTATTAGTTTATTTAATTAATCGATCACCCTCTCTAAATTAAATAATTATTTTAATTATTTAATTTCCTTATTTGACATTTCCCTCATTTTAAATAAAATAATTTATTTAAAATGGCCTCACATGGTTAACTGCCACTTCTTTTAGAAAATAATCTAAAAATCAATTATTTAATATCACACTAAATCCATATTTTGTATTAATTTTAATTCAAAATGTAATATTCTTCTTTAAATCAAGTAATTGCTAAAATGATTGATTTTCCAAATTTCATCTTCTTGTTCAAACTTGATCTTCTTGATTTTACTAATTTTCATCTCATTGTCACACCTAATCTCCATTCTTGATTTAATTTCTTAAATTAAATCTTGTCCAGTCATTTTGAAATCTTACCCTAACCCTAATTGAGAGTTGTCATTTTGAATATTGACCATTGATTCTAGGGTTTTTCTCAATATTTAATCTCATCCATCCATCCAAAATTGCATTTTCTATAAAATGCCAATTTTATCCTCATTTTGACATCTCTTACATCTTGAATCTCTTAATATCTTGAAAAGTATTTTGCACTCTCTTGAGTTGAGCATTATTTATCATTTGTCATTTAGTCACTTAGTTTTGTGCATGTAGGATTTATTTTCTCTTGGATAAGTAATTAAATAATTCAACACTTTGCTTAGGACTAGTCCATAATATAGAGTTGCTCATCAAAATCCGAGGGCACTTCACATTTCAACAAGCTAGAAGGTATAATGGAGGTCAGCCATGGAGATTGAAGACACTTGGTGAGCTTGTTCCATTTTTGTTTTCTTTTCATTTCCTTTACAGTTCATTATTTTATTGTGGATTGATATATTATGCATGTAATTTGATAACCATCTAATCTTGCAGGAAAATCCATAGTTACATTGGTGAACCTGAATTTTTTTTTTCTTTTTAACACGTGTTTTCAAGTATAGGTGTACAAAATGACGCACTTCACAGTTCCTACGACGCAAATGCTCTATTGTGCAGCATCTTCTTGCGCGAGTGACACAACCGCTCTATTATGACACATTTGACTGCCCAAGCGACACAACTACCATCTTGAGCTGCATTTGACAAAAGCCAAACTGCAAAAGACATATCAAGCTGCATATTCCAGATATAATGACGCATCTACCATATCGAGCCACATTTTCTCTATTGCGACGTAAATGACTTGGAACAAACTTTTTTTGTTTTGTCTTTTTTAGTGTCCTTCTGTTTTCTACTTCTAGATAGATATTTTTTGGGATACTAATCTTTTTGTGACAACGTGTTTCAAGCTGGAGTCTAACTCAATTTCATTGATTGTTTATTCAATTTAATTTAAAAAATTTGTATTTCACTCATGGGTAAAATGAACAATCACAATTTTGCATTGGTTTAAAAAGAACAATCATGCTTTTCATAGGTTTAAAATTAACTGTTAGGTAGCTCACACTAGAAATGGTTAAAATGAACCATTTTCTTGAAAACACTACAAATAGTTAAAATGTGTAGACACGTAAAATAGACATCATACATCTCGCTCTAATTAACATCAAAGTATCCTATTCATCAGTTAAAACAATTTATTGATTAATTCCCTAAGGTTCATCATGCTTAATTAAATAAATCAAATTATTGCATTAAGTCCTTAAGTTCTTCTCATTTGATTCAATAAATCAAAATGATTTAAATCAAATGTCAAACTCCTAAAATCCTCCAAGTTAATTAATCTAGATTAATTAACCTTTAATCATAATCACTCATTCTCTAGCTTTTGACTCAACTTGAGTCAAATCTAAACTCTTAACTAACCCACCCACTTGCACCAATAAAATAATTATTTGATTTACTAATTCGTCTAATTACTTTCAAAAGGGCATCAAGATGTAATAATCTTCAAATTTTGAATCTCCCTCTCAAATTCTAGTCCATTCCAACAAAGCATTAAATGCTCTTACATGTATCTTGCACAAGTCAAACTTGGCATTTAATGCACCTTTCATCCCCCCTAAACATGTCATTTCAAAAAAATTCAAATTTGAAATTGGCACATTGGCCAAAACTTGCACATTCCTCATCCTCTCAAATCTTGACAAGTGGCATCTTGTCATTGGCTTATGAATGATCCCACATTCATCAAAATCTCTCACTCTTCCAACGTTGAATCTATAAAGCAAGGATTTTCAACAACACAACAACAACACAATTTGAGAACAGTACATTTTATTTAAAGTTACTCTCTACATGTGAGAACTAATTTTTCTCTTCATCATCTTTCATTTTGGAAATCTTGCTTATCAAGGGGTGGGAAAGGGCTTTCTTTCCACATTTAAAGAGGCACCACTCCCACTATGGGATAGGTTTGAACATACTTCACATGCTTGCAATGAGTCTCTTTGGTATTTTAGTGTTTTATTTGCATTATTTAGTATGGTGCAATATCTCATAGGGATGTTGTGATTTTCTAACAATGTTAATCTATGTCAATATTTAAGTATTTGCAGATTTCAGTGTCCACAAAATGTCGCTAGAAGGAGGGCATTTTTCTTACTTGTCATTTTATAGCCATTAAACAGCTTGATTTTATTCATTCAGTTGTTTATTTTCTGCCTGAATCTCGTGAAAAGGGTTTTATGGATATATTAAAATCAGTCTGAATTAGAATAGAGGTTTAGTGGTAATAGAACATCTTAGTTTTCTTCTCGTAACATAGGATTTTGGGTCTCATGGAAGTAAAATATGTTTAAACAGAATAATGCTTGTGTCCATACTTTGAATACTTGTGTTTTCCTCCATTGTTTACAAAATCACATTTACAATATGCATCATCAATGATATGTGATTTTAAACTTTTATTTTCAGCGGCAATTATTCAGCAATGGAATAAATTATCTGAGAAAATAAAATTAATATCTTATCTGTGCAGTCATATTCTAACCACAGTCCTTCCTAGGCTATGTTACTCTAGTATCTATTTAGATGGCAAAATGTCAAGTTCTTATTGATACCTAGATAGGTGTGTTGGACATTAGCGGGAGTGCTACAACAATCAACATATTGTAGTCTCTGTGTGTTATGTGCTAAATCTGGATAGGAGATAGGCATCTGATTTGAACTGATAGTACTTCTAGTGTGCTAGGTAATGGTTTGATTCAGAATAGGTTTTGTGCTCTAATCTGAGGTCACCCTATCTACTCTCTTTGTCTATTGATACCTTTTCCCCAACCAAGGAGAACCCTAGTGCTCACCCTCATTTTTATACTCTAGACCAATAGCTTTCATTCTCTAGCAACTATGCTATTGTTCAATCTGTCACCTATTATTTGCAAGATATGGGTATCCAAAAATGGAGATATTAGTTGGTACGAGATGGCGTCATTAAAGAAAAATGATGACTGGTCGGGCATCGACAGTGATTGCTATCATATTTGGTTTTGAATCTATTCGCAGATTTAGGAAATCTCGTTTCTTTTGATTATTCTATTTGCCTACAATTGTAATATTAATATAGCTACATTGATTTATTGATTGCTTTGGTTATAATAAGATATTTACTGATATGAATCTTCAATTGTGCTTCTTAATGACCTAAATTTGATACATGTATGGCCGTATGTGTCAGTTGGTAAAAAAAGGATTTGAATTTTTCCAGGTATGATGCAACCGACATTATTGCCAAATGCACTTAGTGTTTTATCTACCAACAGTATTTGCTTGAAGGTTTCTAAAAATATTTCTCATATGCTGGAATCACTTCAATCCAAGAAACCGTGTCATTAAGAAAACAGTTCACATACTTGGGTCGATTGAATGATCCACCAACCCCTCATCATTACTATTTCTTGGTCCCTAACCACGAGTCATCTCCGACCCCTGGAATATTATTGTTGATTCTGATATCTCTAGTTAATACGTCATTTTTTGTTACAAGAATTTTTCAATTATGCACCTTTTCTATTCCTTTTGGAGGCATTATGTCTAATATTTTATGCGCCTATTCTATGCTTCCCCATTTTTCATGCACTTCTACGCAACACTTCCTCCTTAACAAGCATGTTACTCATGATTGATAGTTTTTTTGTAAGGTTTGATTCATATTAAGCTTTGACCTACACACCAACACTGACACTACCTTTTCTAATGGTTCACTCTGCACATTTGCTGATTGTGTTTGCCTTCGCTGAGATACAGTTTATTTCTCTCTGCCTATGTTTTCCTTTGTTGAGATACTATTTATATCTCTTTGAATGCATTCATGGTTCCTCTATCAGCTTTTCCTTAATCTAAATGGATCAAATCATAATATGAACAGGCCTTGCTATGACTTTATTTTCTGTATTATTTCTTACAGTTCTGAAGATCAATATTTTTGAAGTAGATTTCTTTCTATCCGAAGACCATCCTTGCCTATGTTTTCCTTTGCTGAGATACAATTTATTTCTCTCTAAATGTGTTAGTGGTTCCTCTATCAACGTTTCCTTTTAGAACAAATTCATCTTATATTCCACTAGAAAGGATACCAATTCCATGAAAGGCCTTTTCCAAATAAAAGTTGAAAGGGTATGTTCATTTTAGAACAGATTTACTTGAAGTTGCATGCCAAAACTAGACAAGTGAAAGGTCAATAAAAAGTATAAATGCAGGTGCGTACATCTTCCCTAAGGCAACGAGCTATGATTGATTGGTGGCGGGTCTTTTGGTGGAGCATTTATGCAGAGTAGTGTCAACTCTCCCCCAAGTTATTTGAGAACTGACAATTATTTAGCTGTCATGCAATACACAGGGGTTCCCGCTTGATTTCATCTATTTGCACACTTCAGTTGGCCAGTGCATTGAATGTATCATCAAGACAAGAACTTTGGAATCACATCAAAATGGGATCTACTCACAAACAACATTGACTTCACCGCATGCGCAATCAAACACACTCTACCATTGAGGGAAGTATCTTTCATTTAATGCCTTTAATCAAAATTCTTGAATTCAGGTTTTCCTTTTTGTCATGGGTAATAAGAGTGAATAGAAATATGTGGATAGTTATGCTTTAGAAATTTTCTAATAAAGCTGAAACAATATCACCTAAGATAGAAGTTTTCAAATTCTTAAGAATGTTCATTATGATCAACATTAGGAATTCTATTGGTTAGGTGGATTTTTTTAATGTTTTGTGAAGAAATTTAGCAAATGGTTAATATAAATTATTTCGAAACAAACATTCCAACATTCAAAACTTAGATAAACAATGTAAAAACTAATGAAAGAGATATATTTAAGAGATTCTCAATAAATTAACTTTTTGTCTCTCTTGCCTATGAATGTATTCATTAGGTTATTATGGATTCCTTGTGAATGCATTCATCATGTTTGAAAATGTATCCATTATGTCATTGATTTCTTGAAACATCGTACTTCTAATTTGTGATAACTTTGTCTTGATTGCAGGTTGGCATAAAGAATTAGTGACATTGGAGTTAAGCAATAACAAATAGAGACCTTATTTCAGAGCTCCTTGAATTAAACTTGACAAAAGCCTTTTGTAATGCTATTGTGAAAGATTGAAGCATGCATTTCCTACTTTTGTTTTCTGTTTTAAACCAACTAGAACAATTTGGATTTAAAATTAATCGGTGATTGATTTTAGTTTTCAAAGTTGGATTAAAAACTAAACATTAGAAACTCACTAAGCTTTTCGATTTGGGTTCTAAAACTGAATAATCAACTCTCACTTTTCGATTTTGGGACCTTAAAATGAACTCAAATTTTGCCTTTGGAAATTAAAATAAACATGTGCATTCAATGCCTTGTAATATTTTTCACAAAGTAATATCATCAAAAAGATGTATGCACTTCTGTCGCCCCTCACAACAATCTTGAGAATCAAAGGTCTTTTTGTAATATTAAGTTGTCAAAAAGATTTCCTTCACATTTCATTTTGGTTTAAAATTGAACCAAAGTTTGCGAGTGTTCTCCCTTTTTTTTTCAACGAAGGTTGATCGAACTACGAATATGTTTGCTCACTTTTATTTATCCTAGAGGGCTTTCCTTGTGGGAAAAAGTACTCACCCAAGGGAACAACCCAACTAGTAACACACTAAAACCAAGTGTATTTCCAATCGGGATATAAAAGTGGGTACTGGAACAAAAGTCAATATCACATGGTTGGCTTTGATGAGAAGGGTAGCAATGGTCTCTTGCCGCATGGGTCAGCCTCCATGAATAGAAAGTCCGAATTAAAACCTCTTGTTTAGAAAAGGCAAAAATCCTATCTATTTGTTGGTACAAAAGGTCATGTCCTTTGAAGCCGCCCCATGTTATACATGTGGTTCTATTGTAGAGATGAAAATTATTGCATGGGAGATTCATGGGTACTGATGCTTGGCTGACCTTAGAAGCGAGTGAACTATAAGGGGGATCCTGTGTGGTCAAGCATCTAGTCATCCACATAGAATATGCACAGCTAGATTTATCCAAGTGGGAACCTAGCAAATATTACCTTTTCAACCTAGGGTTGTACATGTGCTTGGAATCAAAACACTTTGCTGGGATCTAAAAATTTGAAAACAAACATTTAACGAATCATCCGAATTTCAAACCATTTGGAAGAAAAAATACTTTGGAGGTGTCCACATGTTACTACTTGTCCCTAAGGGTTCTTATCTCTAGAAGGCTTCTAAACATTTAGACATCTCAATTTGTTTCTCCAAAAGTCAACACTAGAAAACCTTTGCCTTGATTCCATTGATTTCCACATAATACACTTTGTGGGATAAAGGGAAATTAGGACATTGGACATTCAATTTGAAAATCATAATCAAGAAAGTTCTTTTGGTAAAAAGAAGTCATTAAACATAGATTAACTCAATTGGACCCCACACGTGTGCTTGCAATCTTTTGTCTTATGGTTTTCCATGTGAAGATTGCTATTTTGGTTTGAGTTATTTTTAGGGAAAAACATGTTCTTCAAAACCTTGGTCTTGTAGAAAAAATCCTCTTAGGTTCATCTAGGATCAAGTCAAACACTTCACACATCTGAAACATTTATCAAATTTCCATCCCACCAACAAATTTTGGAACATTGAAAACATCACTTATGCTAGAATTTTTGAAAATCAACATCACCTTATTTGACTTAACACAATTAGTCAAATTATCAACCCTCTTGAACAAATTTTCCTCGAGGATAATACAACTTCCGGAGGTCTACTAGTTCATAATCACTTTGATTGTCTTAACACACTTAGCCAATTCATTCTCTTATGCGAGTTTTCCCGAGGATAAAACAACTTCCTAGGGTTTACAAATTCACCATAATCATATTTGGCTTAACACACCTAGTCAAACTATCCTCAAAATCAAACCAAACCAGGTCCTAAAGTCTAGCATTGATCCAAAGTTCCTAAAAGTTTAAACACCCATATCATTCACCCCTTTCATCCTTCATCTCATCATTGGTCTTAAACACCTCAAAGGTTCACTTTCGCAACAAGGTCAAAACACAAGAGGAACATGGAATATAAAGTTTATTCATCGATCATGAATAATCCAAGTCAACCAAACTATCCAAGTCCTGCAATACCACTTGATTATCGAAACTCAAATTTATGCAACCCATGCATGGCATCATTATCTCTTCTAAGCCTCAACAATACAAATGTGTGTATGCCCAATATAAATTTTGGAAAACCTTTCTCGATGGTAGATTTAAATCCAAGTCCAAACATACAAATCCATCAACCGAACAATCAATGCATGAGTCCTCTTCTAAACAACATTATCCCACCAAATCCATACATGCCAAATACAAGTTTACCAAAGATGAGTATTTCAAATTCATAGTTGGCAAACTTTAAGATAGATGCAATTGCAAATCAAACCAATGTTGTTCAAAATCCCAACAGTATATTGGAAACTCTGGATGTTGATTCAAGTCAGGGTAACACCATGGAAAATCAAAGTCACCTAAATCCAAGCAATGTGTTTCCCAACCACAACAATGTTTAAATTCAACCTATAATGCCAAAGAAAAACATCACACCAAATCAGAGAATTATCCAAAATAAACTTGTCCATGATCCTAGGAAAACACTACAAGGATGCATTCCAAATCTACTTTCTCTACAACCAAGTCAACAGTATCAAAGGTGTCAAGGTCAAAATCAAGATCAAATTTTGTGGGATCAAATTTCTTCACTTGCCAAAGTAGTTGATCCATTGCACCAGGAGACATCTCCACCCCAAAATCAATACACTCTTCCATTGGTTGAACCATGTCATCAAAGCATTGAGTTGCCTCCACAATGACATCAAGAACTATATCCCCAATGTCAAGAAATTGGATACTAGGATCAACAACATCAACAAAAAACTCAATCACCACATATCCAAAATCAATTGCCACAAGGTCAATTTAAAGTGAAAATCTTGCAAGGTAACAGACGAAAATACACACCACTTGGGGAACCAATCAAATCAGTCATGCAACGGTTGGTACAAGAAAATATCATTAAAATCCCCATTTATGTGAATTATCAAGAACCCATGGTGAAACCACAAGGGTATGATGAGAAGCACTTTTTTTATTTTCACAAAGTAAAGGGACACACAACATTAGATTGTATTCGGCTGAAAAATCTCATCCAAGACCTGATTGATCAAAAGCTAATAGCTATTGGGGGAAATAATCAGAGTTCAACCACTAGTGATAGCATTAAAAACCTCCCCACCACAATTGTTGAAAACAATGATCAAGGTCTATCCATCAATAAACACATTGAATATGTTTCCATATCAACTAGCGATCAAATCAACACCATTCCAAATCCACCACCACCACTGCCAAAACACAACACGACCAATTCATTCTCCATCATGTTGCAAGCCGCTCAACAACAAGCCCAACAAAAAGCATTGCTGGCACAACAACAACATGACCAACAACAAGAATTGTTGGCTCAGCAGCAATCACAAGCATTACTCACTCAAAAAAGCTTGCAATAGATTCCCACCACAATTGTTGAAAACAATGATCAAGATCTATCCATTGATGAACACCTTAAAAATGTTTCCACCTCATCCAACGATCAAATTAACATACATCAAGAGCCATTTTTTAGTTACGATCAAGACCTCTCCTACAAAGATCTATTTCAAGGAGTGTTGATGTTATTTGATCCTATTGACATAATCCAAAATCCCTCTACCAATGGTCATATTGAAAATGTCTCTACATCACCTAATGAGCTAGAGGACATATCTCAAGAATTTATTCCAAAGTATGATCAAAATCTATCATCAAGGTCTAGCAATGGTCCTTCTAAAGACATATTGACATCCTTTGACCTCATGGTTACAGATATTGAAGGAATCCCTAGCTCTACACTTGATCCAAATCCATTCAAAGACCAAGTGGATATTAAGCCACTTCCCATGCCTAAGGATGATACCCAAGAACCCTTCATAAGCAATCCGCCCTTTGAAATTGACCCATGTAAAGAAATTAATCCAAATCATGTCAAAAGTAATTCCAAAATTAGTCAAGATCAAGAAATTGTATCTCCAAGATACTATAATGATCTAATGGGCACTCTTCTATCTATATAAGATATTGCAAATGATGATCATATCCACATAGAACATATTCCTCCATCTACCCATGAGATGCTTTCTTTGGATGGACACATAGATGATCTTCATTCAAAAAAAGGGTCTCATACTCTTGACATAATTACCAAGGAACAAGAGTCTCCTACTCTTGAAATTTGTACACATGACCAAGATGTAGAAAAATCTGGGGACATAGTAGAAGTAGATCATGAAGAAGGCTTCTACATAAGTTGTGAATCAAAGACATCATGTGGAGACATATCAGAAAAAGAGCATGAAGAAGGCTTCTACAAAATTTGTGAATCAGAAACATCTTGTGAAAGGATTCAAGAGGAAGACTTGTATGTGGACAGTAAATCACCAAGACCTCTTAAATAAGCATTAAAATATGATATTTCACAAGATCAAGCTAAAGATATCAATCAAGCATACATCCCACATGTGGAGGATCCTATCACTTATAAACTTGGATCACTTATCTTTCTTAGAGAAAGTTATCTCATCAATAAAGAAGCTAACACTTTTGAAGGTCCATGACAAAGTAGAGAAGGATTAGCACCTTGTTTCCAAGGTAAATCATATCCTTTTGCAAATAAAATGTTTGAAAAAATGAAGTATCAAGGTAGAGGATCAGGCCTACATGAACAGGGTATCTTGGAACCAGTGTATATTATTGGAAATACTAAGCATCAAGGCCTTGGTTATTTGGAAATCAAGGGATATAAACATATCAATGATACTTCCAAAAAACTAGGGGCAACTTTGTCTCAAGCAAATGTCAACATAGGGAGCACAAAGAATCCTTATGATGAAACCAATTCCAGTACTATGACCCGCCATGTCACGAATCTTCATCCACCCATCACCCTATCAATGAATTGGGACCAACATCAAAAGAGAGCTTGGAATCAAAGCATGAAGAATGACATCAAGGAAAAAGAAGCTAAAAATCATATCAGACAAATCAAATACATATGGATACCAAAGAATACAAAGAATCATTACGCCTATCAAACTCCATTATCAAAGAAACTATGGGGAAAAATTAAAAAGGGGCAAGTATCCATCAAAGATGTTCAGAAAGGCAAAAGAAGGCTTCTCAAGTGATGTACAAAGCATATCAAGATGTTGGTCCTAATTCCACACACACTTCCGTATCCACCCATCATTGCTCATCTTCCAAAGTTTTGAGAGTCAAAGGCTCCAAAATATTGACCAATCCATATTTTATTCCTAAACACACTCCATCCACGCCTCCATAGATTATATTCAATTCTTACATTGACCATGTGTTAGCGATGACCCTTCATCATAAGGATTCAGAGGGCACTCTATCGTGATGTGTGCACAAAGATAAAGTTAACTCCGGTATAAGCAAAGCAGATCAAGAATTTCAAAATTTGCTTCCACTTGCATGTATCTTAGCAGAGCAACTTCTTCAAGAAGGATATCGATGGCACATTATGACAAAAGCATCAATGTCAACAGTACCGAGTGATTCAACATTAGCTTAAAATCTCTCAAAAAAATACAAAAAAATTAAGACATAAAAAAATCAAAATCAAAATAAAAAATGTATTTAAAATAGTAAAGAGAAAAATCATTCTCTAGCAAAAACCGCTTCAGTGGTGCTTTGGACAGGTACTATGATAAAAACTTGGAAAACAAGCATCATGTCTAAAATTGAGCATCTACGTGTGTTGTTTCAAGAGAAAGTATTTTATTACATCCATAATAAATCCAACAATCCAGCCATATCATCCATTCATCCAACCCATGCTTATCTATCTACCTTAGCTAGATCTTGATAAAGGTTTGGTAAACGCTTTACACTTGTTTATGGTAAACATCTTGACATGGGTTATTTTCATTGATCCTATCCTGCCCAACATTATCTGAGACTTGAAGAATTATCCGAATGATAATCCTCTATTTGAACACCCTTATCTTATCGCAAGATAATCCATATCGATTCGTCCAAGAATCCACCCATGGCATTCCATACATTGCTAGACATTGGGGGAAAATATTTGCATCTTGCTTCGGGAATAAATCTTGATCTATATCCTCCAACTTATGCGGTAATCTAAGCATTGGTGAAGATGAAATCAAATTGGTTAAAAAATTTGTGAGGATGAATCCAAATCACTGGCCCATGACATATTTTGACAATACAATGTTCCTTATCAAGCTTTATCTTTTGTTAAACATCAATCCAAACAATTCATATCAGTCACATCTGACTTGTACGTCAGCATGAATTAAATCATTCAAACAATTTTATTCCAAAACAAGCTTCATCAATCTTGATCCATCGAATCAAATCAATTATCACCTTGTTTGACTTAACACACTTAGTCAAACCACCCTCTTGTGTACGATTTTACTCTAGGATAACACAACTTTCTAGAGTTTACAAGTGCATTATCATCTTATTTGACTTAACACACTTAGTCAAATTATCCAATCCATCATCAACTTGTTTGACTTAACACACTTAGTCAAACCACCCCCTTGTGTACGAGTTTACTCTAGGATAACACAACTTCCTGTAATTTACAAGTGCCTTATCACTTTTGTTTGACTTAACACAATTAGTCAAACTATCAATCCATCAATCCGATTGATCAAAATTAAGCTTGATTTTCAACAAAATCCCAAAAAAAAGCACAGATATCATCACATATCCATATCCAAATCATCAAAATCATGTGAAAAAATAAAAAAAATTCAGAAAATCAAAAAAATAAAAAACATTCAAGAAATCAAAAAAATCAAAAACATTCAAAAAATTAAAAATATAAAAAAACATTCAGAAAATCAAAAAATTGAAAATAAGTCAAAAACATCAAAAAAATAAAAAACATTAGAAAATCAAATCAAAAATTTGAAAAATCCAAATCATTCAAAATCCAAAACATCTCAGAAAAGTCAGGAAACATCATAAATAGAGTCATCTTGCAGAACTATGTCGTCTCTGAGCTTGAACATAGGCAAAGTTGATCTTTGATCATCCCCCGAGACATTTTAGGTCAATCCTTAGGTGTTCATCACATTGGAAATCCATTTTCCCATCTAGTTTACATTTTAGGTCAGTCCTTAGCCGTCCGTGGCAATGACATCCATTCACCCATCCATTTAGGCGTTCGTCGTAATGGCATTCGTTTGTCCATATTTTTCACATTCTAGGCATCTGTCGCAGTGGCAATCCATTTTCCCATCTATCTCATTAGCAGTCAATTATCATCTGAACTATGTCATCTTTAAGCTTAAATGTAGGCAAGGTCATCCTTGATTGGTCCCCGAGACACAAAATCCAAAAACATTCATAAATCTCAAAAATACAAAAAAATTGAAAAAAGATGAAAATCAAAACCTTCTCAAAACATTTGAAAACATCAAAAACATCCAAATATTTGAAAAAACCCAAAATGGTGCACTTGTCTCATCTCTCTTTCACCCACAATAATCATTATTCATAATAAAATCAATCATCGCCTTCAACCTTTGGTAAGTCAATCAGAAGGAAGTCTAGTAGGTTCAAAAGTGAACACCCTAATCATCAAAGTCTTGAAAGTCTAGATAAGTGAGTCAACAAGTTGGTCAACTCTAAATATCAATAGTTTATCACCTAAATCAGTCCCATCAAAACCTTGATCACTACATGTCCTAGGATAAATCCTTCCCATGATGGACATAAGCATTAGGTACCCCATAATAGTTTAGCCTTGGCTAGTGGTACGGAGAACATTAGCTTGTTTGTTTACTTTATCTTGGTCTTTTTGACTTATCTTATCTTGGTCTTTTTGACTTATCTTATCTTGGTCTAGAATATATGAACTACATTCTGAATAAGTTCATGTTTGTCAAGTGTTAACAAGAGTACTTCTACCTGTTTGATGAGTCAAAGTCCATCACACTAGGTGCAACACCATCTTGGTTCTTAATACCTTGATGCATCACACCTATGTGTGTTATCAAACATAAGGAAAGTTACGCTCTTTATCTCTCCCATCCCTGGAAAAGCAATACATCATGATCGTTCATCATCATTTCTAATAAAGTTGGCTTGTTGAACTTCTACATCTTCTTGCATTCAAGGCTTGATCCCTCTTGTTCTTCTATCATCTTTCACGCTAACAATGCATCCATCCTTCATCCACACTCCCATTCTGCATAATCACATCATATCATCATAGGACACATCATCCATCTCATCCAATCTCACATGCATTGCATAATCATCTAAGATGTTTAAAATAATATAGATTTGTTATTCTAAGCATCTTTCAAACATCTGATTTACATCATCATTATCATAGAGATCATATAGTCTAGCCATCCATACATCCATTTTGAACCTCTTTGTCATGAAATTGACCTCAAATCGAGTATTTTCGCTCGATCTCTTGAGGGGGCAATGTATTAACGTACTTCTTTTTGTTGGGGCATCCAAAAAAATCATAATTTTTTTTAATTTCAATGTTAGCAAAATCATTCTTTGAACCAATGCAACAGGTACATTGCTTCAAAGAGGGGCAAAATGTAGACACGTAAAATAGACATTATACATCTCACTCTAACTAACATCAAATTCTCCTATTAATTAGTTAAAAAAATTTATTGATTAATTCCCTAAGGTTCATCATGCTTAATTAAATAAATCAAATTATTTCATTAAGTCCTTAAGTTCTTCTCATTTGATTCAATAAATCAAAATGATTTAAGTCAAATGTCAAACTCCTAAAATCCTCCAAGTTAATTAATCTATATTAATTAACCTCTAATCATAATCACTCATTCTCTAGCTTTTGACTCAACTTGAGTCAAATCTAAACTCTTAACTAACCTACCCACTTGCACCAATAAATCAATTCTTTGATTTATTAATTCTTCTAATTACTTTCAAAAGGGCATCAAGATGGAATAATCTTCCGATTTTGAATCTCCCTCTCAAATGCTTTTCCATTCCAAAAAAAGCATTAAAAGCTCTTACATGTCTCTTGCACAAGTCAAAATTGGCATTTAATGCACCTTTCATCCCCCCTAAACATGTCATTTCAACAAAATTCAAATTTGAAATTGGCACATTGGCCAAAACATGTACATTCCTCATCCTCTCAAATCTTGAATAGTGGCATCTTGTCATTGGCTTATGAATGATCCCACATTCATCAAAATATCTCACTCTTCCAACCTTGAATCTATAAAAGCAAGGCTCTTCAACAACACAACAACAAACAATTTGAGAACAACACATTTTATGCAAAGTTACTCTCTAAATGTGAGAACTAATTTTGCTCTTCATCATCTTTCATTTTGGCAATCTTGCTTATCAGCGGGTGGGAAAGGGCCTTCTTTCCACATTTCAAGAGGCACCAGTCTCACTATGGGATAGGTTTGAACATACTTCACATGCTTGCAATGAGTCTCTTTGGTATTTTAGTGTTTTATTTGCATTATTTAGTATGGTTCAATATCTCACAGTGATGCTATGATTTGCTAACAATGTTAATATATGTCAATATTTAAGCATTTGCAGATTTCAGTGTCCACAAAATGAATGTGTGTTTATTGTGTTTTGTTATTTAGTTAATTGTCATATCTTCACACTTTCAATTTTGGTTAAAAAACAACAACCACGCGAGTGTGAGTCAAACATATTGGTGTGCTCTCTCTTTGATTTTCAACAAAGATTGATTGAACTACGAATATGTTTGCTCGCTTTTGTTAACCTTAGAAAATGGGCTTGCTTTGGTGGGAAAAATTACTCAGCCCAAAGTTACTCAAACTGGCAATGAAGCTCTTTAGCTGAGCTACTCCCGACCGGTATACAAATGTGAATCCTCAGGGAAAGCCTAGGATTACAAGTGCATATATGTCATACAGACCAAGTAGTAATCCCCAAAACCCTGTTAAGCTTAACCTCTTTAGGTTGGAGTGCCTCCTTAATGGAGCTTAATCTTGTGCCCCATGTAGGACCACTTGAATGGGTGCCTGAATTCAAACCCTTATTTTTATTGTGACCAAAAACCTTCTATTCTTTGGTGCAACAATGGTCATTGCCAAGGCACGCATACCTACATAGTTTTTAATAGAGATGATCAATCTGCCATGGGAGTTTCATGGAGGTTGGAAGCTTGGTTTCCATGAGAAGTAAGTGCACTATAAGGGGCAGCCCGTAGGGCCAAGATTATGAATTCATCCGCTAAGAATATGCGGTTGGAGTGAAATCTATGTGGGATCCAAAAGAATACTGTCTTTGGAGCCATAGGAATTTGTAAATGTTTTCTATGTGGTTGTTTTTCACTTTTTTACAACATCATGTGTTTTCTAAGTGTATTCAGACAACTTGAAAAAATGAACATCGATCCCAAAATCTGAATCAAAACTGCCAAACTGAAACAAATTCCCTACAATTTGCTAAAAAAAAAATTCAAAACCATTTTCAGTGACACATTTTCTATTTCAGACTACAAATGCTAAATTTTGTTACAATGCATGTGCAACTTAAAATGCCACAATTGACTATCTTTCACCATAATTGCTTTATCAAATGCTGCAATCGTCATTCTAAACCACATATGATTTCCTAAACATTGCAATCCCCTTTCTTGCAACACATTTTCCAGTGCCCAAAAACTTTCATTTCATTGTGAGAAAACTAAGACTCCATTCTATCCATAAAGGATTCCAATAATTTTTCTCTATTATTCTTGTCTACAACTAGATCTTGAGTTGCTCAACTTTCATCATCTTTGCATTTTAAGTTGCATTCTTAGGTTGTCATAGATTTCCATTTCATTTCCTTCATTGTATTGTTGGGCTTTCCCATCATTCTAGACACTCTCTTTTTTGCATATTTCAGGAGTAAATTCCTTACCATCCTTTGTCAAAAATTTGCATTCAAAATGAAGGTTATCATTGGACTCAATCACCCTTTTGTCTTTAGTCATTACCTTTTGTGAACTATTTCCCACTCACTAGTCTAGTGTGGAAATTTCACTTTTTCCTCCTTAGTCCTTTTATAGTCCATTGATATTCCAAACCCAAAGCATTGCCAAAAATTTGAATGGTCATGTTTAGATCTCTTTAGATTCACCATTAGTGACTGCATCTTAGAATCCTTTTCATTTTCATACCATTAGTTTTTTCACTTTTGGTCTCATCCCATTTGCAGTAGTATCCTTTGCATTTACATACGTTTAGTTTCCTTTTAGTCTCATTTGCAATACCACTCACCATCATTGCATAGCATTATTTTATTCCAAAAACCCCAAAAAACATATAGTGTCATAACATTTGGATATTTAGATCATCCTCCACCATTTCCCAAAGTTGAGCAAAACTTTTAATTGTTGAAACTAGATTACACAGAAAAAGAAGACTCATGGGTTCTTTTCATCAAAATGCCAACTATTACAATTTCCCAAATGCAATGAATGTCAATACCAACAATTTACCCAATGACATGAATACAAATACAAACATGGGAAATTCCCTCATTAATCTATTTAGTGAGATGTCCATTCCATCATCTTCATGCAATCCTTTTGAACAATCTATCTACAAAGACCAAAATGGGGAAGTCTTTGAAGAAGACATACAAGTTGTTGCCCAAAACCTATAAGTGGCCTCTTTTATGGAAGAATTCGTTTTAAACAAATCAGACAGATACCTAGCTATGCTCCTTGACCAAGGGGACAAGTTACCAAAAGGATTTGACCTCAACATTATTAGAGCAACATATCTCAACCCCCAATCACACAATACTTCCATGGGGGCCACTTCACTGAACATCATTAACACCATTAATGCTACCACCACAACCAATGCATCCACCATGATGAACACAAAATCTATTGGGGGATCATCTAACCAAACCAACACCACATCATAATCCATCCCCCAACAAACATCCACCATTCCTTCACAAGCATTTGGATCAACAATGGGTGCAACCAACTCAAACCTCTTTGGGATTTCATCTAGTTCCATGAGTACATCAACAAACCTCTTATTAGGTTCCTCTAATGCAATGGTGAAAACCTCATCAAACCCTTTTGGGAGGAATAAACAAAAAGTTCTCATTCAAGGCACCCAACCTAGTGTCTCAAATTTCTCACACGTTAATATCAACATTCCTCAAGGCCATAATTACCTATTTGGGCAAGGAAATCAAGGCACCCAATCTTCCATTCCATTTGGGCATCAACATGCTCAAGGCCAACAAGGCCTCCAAATTCAATCAAACATTGTGGGATCCCACATCCCAGCTTATGCTTCTCAAGTCCATACACAACAATACATCCCTCATCAAAATGCTCATTTCCAATAACAACCAAATTAGAACACTCATTTTTATCACCAACAACAAATCCCAAACCAACACATCTCATCACAACAGGTGGGCACTCGGTCCATACCTATCACCAACATGTGTGATGCTACCAATAACCCAATTTTGGAGGCACTCACACTCAAAAGTTTTGCTCATCAAACACAAGTGGAGACCTTGCAACAATAAAAAAAAAAGTCTTACATGTCACATGACTTATGTCTATATCCATTTGAAACAACCTTGTATATTCCATTGTTTCCTCATGGATATATGGTGCCACATTTCCCTAAATACAAAGGTAGGACAAACCCCATCGAACACATAAGAGAATTCACCACCAGTTGTATGGACATTGCATATGAACAAACCTATCTCATGAGACTCTTCTCTAGATGTCTCACAGGCCATGCACTGGAGTGGGCTCACTATTGCCTAAAGGAATCAAAACATGGTATGAATTGGAAAATAAGTTAGTCTAAAACTACGCTTATAAAATTGACATGGATATTGGCATTGCCTCCTTATGCATACTTACCGAAGAGGATGTAGTAGAGACTTTTATCCAATTCTTTCAAAGATGGAGACACTTAGCAAGGAGATGTCTGGTAGAAATACCTGAAAAGGGGAAAGTCACCATGTTTGTACAAAATCTCCTAGGACTGCTCAGATATGGCTTAGAAGTCCATTGTTGTACCACCTTTGTTGACCTTGTTGAAAAAGGTGTTCAAATTGAAAAATCCTTGATCTCCAAAGGTGAATTAAAATATGGTGGCAAAAAACTAAACACCACCAGAAACACTAACCGAAGTGCTTCCAATGAGAAAACCAAATACTGGGTTAAAACTAAACACATCACCAATGATGGTGTGGTTGATGTGAAAACCATCAATGCAACAGGTCATTAACTCATCATCAAAGGAGTTCAAAATCAAAATGCACCTGTGACTACATCAACACCAACCACCAATTCTATTCAAAATAATCTTGCTCAATCTAATCAAAGGAAGCCACGTCAACCATGACAATTTCAAAAATGCACATACACCCCCTTGGGTGAACCTAACGAATTTGTCTTCAAGAAACTTATCCAAAATGGTGTTAGAACTTTGGAAGAACCTAAACCATATGACCCTAGTCAGTTCAAGCCATCATGGTGGGATGATAATGCATTTTGTTATTACCACTGTGTGAAAGGGAACAAAAATTCCTCTTGCCATCAGTTATGAAATATTGTGCAAGATCTTATTGAAAACCATACGATTGAGTTGGGAGGTCAACCATTTGCGTCTAATTCAGATCATACAATCCATAAGAACCCACTACAGGATCTTGGTTCTGGTAACCCCTCCTCGTCTGGCACAGAGAATAACAATAATCAAGCCAATCACGTATGTCCTACCTTCAATTATTCTGGTGGTACCAACATTAACAATCTTCATGCTGTTGACGAAGATAAATGTGTCAATACCATTACCATAAAAAAGGTCCTAGAATGCAATGTCACCACATGTAAAGGAAAGGTCACCATCCTAGGTCCCTTTCCTCATCAGCCTAAAATTACCATACCTGGTCCATCTACCAAGCCACCAAAACTTAAGCCAGAGTTTAACCTTATCAAGCAATTGAATAAAACACCTGCTCAAATCTCCATCCTTGAATTTCTCTGCATTTCACCCACACATAAGGCCATCTTGGATAAATTTCTACAAGAGTCTTTTGTCCCAAACAACATTGATGTCAATCATTTCAGAACTATGGTTGGATATTTGACTTCGCCTCACCACATTACCTTTTCGGACATTGATTATTCCTCACCCAAACCATCTCATAATGATGCCCTTCATATCAAGGTTTCTTCCATAAGCATAAGGTTAGATGAGTCCTAGTAGATGGCAGAGCAGGATTGAACATATGGTCTTTAAAATTGGTTGAATCTCTTGGCTTCTCTAATGCATGTGTGGATTCTACCAAGAGCATTGTGATCAAGGCGTATGATGATGAAGAATGCACTTTTAAAGGCATCATCACAATTCTAATTCATTTGAGACCAGTTATTATAGATACAACATGCCAAGTCCTAGATCGTGACATACATTACAATATCTTACTTGGTCGCCCATGGATTCATTCCTTAAAGGCCATTCCTTCCACATACCACCAATGCCTGAAGTTCCCTTTTGATCGTACTGAATTTACTATCCCAAGAGATCCTGATCCATTTCAATACTATACCAATCTTTGAGAAACTACTAAGCACTAGGTACTCATCAATCGAGAAGCCTTAGCTTCTGCCTCTTCAAAATATATTGACCTATATGCACTCAACAAATCATCCATTCCATCAAATTCCATAACAAGTTATGACCTTCAGATCCAAGACCTTGGCTATGGAGAATTCAAACTGAATACAACTTATTGTATCACCACAATACCTAAGCCACCTAAAGTCTATGATAGACTGTGTTTCGTAGTCGATCCTAAAACAACTTTCAAGGTTCCACCAAAAACAGTATTCACACTATGGGGAGATATGAGTAATGAAGTCATTATTGACATAGCTAACTGGATCTACAAAGATCCAAAAGGATTACCTCCACTATAGGTGCATCTCTATGGAAAAGGCTATGACATATGCAAGGCACTAGGTTTTGACACCACAAGTGGCCTTGGAAATACCAACAATGGAAGGAGAGAACCTATTATTATTTTTGCAAGCCCAAGGTACATAGGGCTAGGGTTAGACCAACTCAGAACTGATGATAGACATACCTATTAAATTTTAAGTGAGAATGTAATGGCTCCAGAAAGTGTTGAGACAAGTGAAGAATCCCTTACTGAAACTGACTAATGAATGGGAATGGGGATCTGAGAAAACCCTGAGTAACTATGATATTGAAAAACTATTCCTAGAACTTGGCCAACCCCCTTTTAAAGATATATTTTGACAAGAATACAACATTGATCCTATTGACCGTCCTTCTAAAAATAAGGAATGGGTGAGCATTCCTTGGGATCTAGAAGAACATAAATTTTCATTAGCAACATCTGAATCATCCCACCCCATTCCCGAGCCCACCCATGAGCCTGACATGCCTAAACCTACTATCCATACCTCTGAACTACCAACCACTAGTCATGATGGTAATACTCTTATCCCCTATTATGACTATGAATACAACTCATCTAAATCTGAAACCAAAGTTGAAATAGACAACTTTTCCATCACACTTGAGGCTTCAATTTACATGATTTTCGCATCTTCCCCATCTTTTACCAGCACTGGCGATAGGATTTCCCTTGTTTACCCAAAACTAATTGACTGGGACCAACAAGAGCCACCTACTATGAATATATTTCAGAATGGTGAGGCCAATGCAGAGTTCATGGGACTCCGAGAGGGCATACCGTGGGGTGATCACAAAGAAGGATATTCTATTGACCTAGATTATGCATCTTACTCAGGGAGACTGTGCAATTCTCCAATCACAAAAATACAAAGAATAAAAAAAAAATGTCTTTAGGTGAAAATCACAAGGCACCTTCTGACAATAAAATAGTAAAAATAAAGGATGCATCCAAAGGTGGAAACCTCTCTTAGGCACATAAGGATGGAGGATTGTACTTTCTTCCTGTAACTTAGGAAACTTTGGCAATGCTTATCGAAGACACCATAGAAGTTAACATAGCTACACCAGAGAATCCCAAAATGGTTTTGCTAGTTGCATCATTGGCAGAAGAAGAAAAACCTGAATTCCAACAATTCTTCACAGAAAGGAAATTTAACTTCACATGGTCATATGCCAACATGCCAGGTCTGGATCCAGAATTGGTATTGCATCATCTTCCTTTAATTTCAGGTATCAAACCAGTCAAACAAAAATTATAGAAAATGCATCCACAGATTGCACTACTGGTAAAGGCTGAACTAAACAAGTTACTAGATGTTGGATTCATAAGATCAACAGACTATGCTGACTTGATATCCAACATTTTCCTTATCACAAAGCCGAATGGACAAATCTGAATTTGTACATATTTCATAGATTTAAATAAGGCTTGTCCAAAAGATGATTTCCCATTGCCAAATATAGACATGATTGTTGATCTCACAACAGGGTATGAGATGTATCACATGGATGGTTTCTCAAGGTATAATCAAATCTGCATTGCACCTGAGGACCAGCACAAAATGACACTCACATGCCCATGGGGAACATACTATTGGAATGTCATACCTTTTGGCTTAAAAAATGTAGGCTCCACATACCAAAGAGCTATGGCAACAATATTTCATGGCATGATGCATATCTTAATGGAAGATTATGGGGATGACTTATTGGCTAGATACTTGAGTTGGAAAGATCATCTCAGGGTCTTGGACAAAACTTTTAGATGGCTAGAAGATTACAAGATTTGTTTGAACCCAAAAAAGTGTGTCTTTAGGGTCACTTCAGGAAAACTATTGGGCTACATAGTTTCACAATGAGGCATAGAGGTTGATCCTGTAAAGGTGAAAGCAATATTGGACATGCCTCCACTAAAAGGAATTAGTGATTTGAGAACACTTCAGGGCAGACTGCAATCCATTTGACGCTTCATTACATATTTGGTAGACAAGTGTCAACCATTTTAGTATTTGTTACGCAAAAGTATCCCCTTTATATGGACAGCTAAATGCCAAACAACCTTCGAATAAATCAAATAATATCTATTGAAAACACCTATCCTAGTGCTGCCCATTGAAGGAAAGCGATTGATCCTGTATGTCTCTACAACTACAAATGCACTAGGGGCATTATTGGCACAAAATGAATATGAGGAAAAAGAAAGAGCCATATACTATTTCAGTCGCACACTAATATGATATGAACTTAATTATAGATTTATGGAATGTACCTATCTTGTGGTTGCCTTTGCAGCACAAAAACTAAGACATTACATGCTAAATCACCAAATGCACTTGGTAGCTAAGATTGATCCACTAAAGTATCTCCTAAGTCGGCCAACATTAACAAGCCAGTTAGCAAAGTGGGTCATGATTTTAAGTGAATATGACATAAAATATTTTGAGTGCAAGGTAATAAAAGGGTAGGTTCGAGGTAATAATGGATCAACTTGCATATGCACCCATCCAACGCACTCATCCACTGATAACTGATTTTCTCAATTTTTCTATCTTCAATGCAAAGCCTACATCACCTTGGAAACTATATTTTGATGGGTCCCACATTGTTCACGGCTCAGGGGCTGGTATCTTGTTCATCACACCACAAGGGGATTACATTCCTAAGTCATTCGGGATCACCTTCCCTTGTACTAATAACACTACATAATACGAAGCACTGGTCACAAGACTCAAAATTGCAATTAAATGGAAAATTCAGACATTCCTAATATTCAGGGATTCTCCATTAGTTATCAACCAAGTGAATGATGATTATGAAACAAAAGATGAAAATTTGCTCCCCTACAAGCGAATGGTGGATAGCTTCGTGAAATATTTCAAAATTATTGCTTTTGAACAAATCCCAAGGACACAAAATAAAGCACTCAATGTTGTGGCAACTATTGGATCTCTCTTAGACATCCCCAAAAATGTGTCACAATTTGAGTGCTTAGTGGAACAACTACTGATGCCTCCATATGACATCCGAGAGTCAGAAATGGTCTGTGAAATTGTTGGTCCTAGTTCACCTTGCTACCAGGACATCTATGATTATCTAAAGTCCCATACCCTGCCACCCAACCTATCCAATAATCGTAGAAAATACTTCATCCGAAAAGTCGCCTGACACACCATCGTTAGTGACACCCTATACCGATGTGGCTTTGATAACACCCTTCTTCATTGTCTTGACACTGATAAATCCCAAACAAATTTATGAGAAGTACATGAGGGTATATGCGGATATCATTCGAATGGCACAACTTTAGCTAGAAAAGTCACTAGACTTGGATACTATTGGATGACACTAGAAAAAGATGATCTTTAGTTTGTTAGAACATGTTGAAAATTCTAGGTGCACAATGACCTAATCCACACACTTGTAGAGGAGTTGAGACTGATCACTTCTCCATGGCCCTTCACACAATGGGGACTCGATCTTGTGGGAAAGATCCATCCATCCTCCTCTATTGGCCATAAATTATTAATCACCACCACTGAGTACTTCAATAAGTGGATTGAACTCATCCCCCTCACTTACCTCACTAGTAAGTAGATATCCAAGTTTATCCTAAATTACATCATCTGCTAGTATGGTGTTCCACAGTCCATCATCATAGATAATGATTGTCCATTCAAAAATTAGGATGTTCATGAACTTTGTGAGAAATTCCACATCCAACATCATTTCTCCACCACATATTATTCACATGGAAATGATCAAGCTAAGGCATCAAATAAAATAATTCTTCACATTCTTAAGAAGACCGTCAACGATGTTGGTCGAGATTGGCACTTACAACTCAATCCTGCCTTGTGGGCCTATAGTACCAACATTCGTACACCTACTAGAGCCACTCCATTTTCCCTTTCTACAGATCTGAGGCCATGTTTCCCATTGAGGTCGAAATTCCTTCTCTCCAAGTCTCCTTCAAGGGAATAATCGATGATGAAAAATACAAACAGTCTCACCAGCATGAGCTATAAATGTTACAAGAAAGACAATAAAATTCCTTGAATCACTTATAAGCATAACATTTTTTTTTCTCTAGGAGCTATAATAAAAGAGTGATGGTGAGAAAATTTGAAATTGGTGACTTGGTCCTCATGAAGAATCCAAGAAAGTAGGTTGATCATGAGAATCTTGGGAAGTTTGAGCCTAATTGGCTCAGTTCTTATATTATTACTGAAACATTCAATTCTAGAGCTTATTAGTTGGCCGCACCTGATGGAGAATAGTTGATAAAACCCATCAACAACCTACATCTTTGAAAGTTCTACACATAGCATCAAAGAGCTTGGCTAAAAACCCAAAAATATAAAAAAAATGAAAAATAAGGAAAAAATCATCCCTTGATGAAAACCTAGCAAACAAGCATCTTGGTGACACCAAAAAAAAATAAAAATGGCAAAAATAGTAAAAATAAATAAATTTGTCCAATAGTGAAAACCTGGAAAACATGCGCTTTGGATAAGTACCATGGTGAAAACCTGGCAAACAGGCGCCATGCGTAGTCAATCATTTCTCTGCCATCTATTGTTACTCTAATTGATCTTTATCAACTTTGCATAATCATGAAAACCTAACACATTCATGACATCCATCATAGTTCCTATCAATTCCATCCATGGCTAGCATTGGTTGACATCATCCCTTGCATATCCTTTCCTTTTGTCTCACGTCTAGCTCTTTCCATATCATTCGGCCTAGATAATCCTCGACCTTTCTAGGGAAAGACCTTTATCATGTAGCTACAGTGGGTATCGCATATGATCCGACATTCACAAAAAGTCTTGAAAAAATCCTAAAAAATATGAAAAATTCCTAAAAAAAGTCCTAAAAATTGCAAAAAGTCCTCAAAAAGTCATAAAAATCCTAAAAAGTCTTTAAAAAAGACCTAAATATTTGAAAAATGTCTTGAGAAAATATATATTTTTTAAAAAAGTGTCAAGAATCTCAAAGCAGAGTCAAGTTTGTCATGTCATGTCAAGTCAATCACATCACTCAATCTTTGTCCTAATCCAAAATATGTTGTCTCTATGCATTTGCTATGTAGGAAAGATTCACCTTTGAATCCTCGAGACATTAGGTCAGTCCTTCTAGGTTTGTCAAAAATAAAATCATGGTTCAATCTTCTATCCTTCTCTCAAAGTCATTGGTCCTGTCAAACTATGAGGTCTCTAAGTGCACAACGTTGGCAAGGCCACCAATCGATTAGCCCCTGAGGCCACACTAGGTCAGTCCATTAGGGTTCATGGCACTACACTTTCACACACATCAGAAATCTTCAAATCAAATCATCTCTCAATCCTAAATGGGAAATCTAATAGAAAATTTGTTTCATCAACATTTCAATCAAGTTTACATGTCAAGCGATGGTATGTTGTAGACTCTATCATCTGATCAAATTCTATCAAGGCAAACCAACTTGTCAAAATTTGGGTTTCTTCTTTAGATGTCTCCTTCTGAGAAGCAACTCTTGTCATTTCGTTATGCTTTTGGATGTGTCCTTCCTAAGCTTCATCATCATAACCTAGCATTTTGATGGATTCTCCTGACTCTGAGAATCGATCCTCTTGATATCAATGTCATTTAGGATGTGTCCTTCCTGAATCTGGTATCACTCGACATTTCCAAACCTTGACCTCTTCAACCTTGGCATTTTAAACACTTGAAAAAAATTGCACTTGGAAAACTCTTTGAAAACACTATTCTATATTTCTGATGATTATTAGGATATTAGTTCTTTGCGTCATAAGAACCATGATGTATAAGGATGACTATCCTTGTCCTTTTGATCATTCTGCTACTAGTTTCTCAAGGATGTCCTGACTTCAGGATTTAGAGGAGGAACAATGTAGTATGATGATTTTCTTGTCTGTTGTTAACTATCATGTGGCTAGTTTCTCGAGGATGTCCTGACATAAGGATTTAGAGAAGCAGCAATGACCCATGACTAGTCCTGTGTGTCTGCAGTTTGTTATGACAAAATGACTAGGGGTAATTACGTTCCTCATATGAGTCATGATCATCCTTGTCTGCGACTGTTGATCTACGTGATGGTTCAACCTTGCACACTATTGATCTATGTCATATCATAATGTTTAATGGCCATGACACTGATAAATTTTGACCCAATTTCCAATGAAAGGTCGTCGAAATTTCGATGAACTTTCGTCGAAAATATTTCGTCGAAAAATAGATGAAATTTGAAACATCAATTTTTTGACCCTGCCAGCAATCCCGGGTCAAAAAATCAATGTTTCAAATTTCATCGATTTTTTGACGAACGGTCGTCGAAATTCTAACGAAATTTCATCAGAAATTGGGTCAAAATGTATCAATGTGATGACATTTTTTCCCAATGATGATTAAGAGAAACAAGTACTAGAGTACTATGGCAAGTGTTAAAGGATTTTTGTTTTTGCACTAACATGCATTTCTTTCTCCACACTAACATCAATCTTCTTCTTCTCTTCTCTCATCCTCTAATGATATCCTATGACATACAAAAATAGAGTTGCATACATGATCATACAAGCATTTCATCTTTATAGTTCACACTTGCATAAATCAAATACCATAATTCACATTTCATGACACTATCGTTTACATCCATCCATATAGCATACATAAAACCATCATTTGCATTAACATATAGGAATCATATCATTATACATTGCACAATGCATAAATACATGAACATATCAATAATGACATTCATAAACATAAAACATGATATCCAAATATCTAATAACATCATAAATGCATCACATCTCATAGCATCATATAGTAGCATAGAACAACATAACACATAAATCATATAGTCCGCATCCAAAAGCATCCCATATATATCTCAAAAAGAATATCATGTTAGATGATGAAATCAAAGGATATCCCAAAAATGGAGCTCACAGGCTCGAGTGTCAATATACAAATGTCTCGTACAAATAACAAAGTACAAATCCTATGTTGTGCTCCCTCCATCCCATGGAGGTGACACGTGAGGCGAATGTTGCTGAAAAGTAACCTGAATAGGAGTGGTGTCCTGAGCCTGACTCTGAGATCCTGAAGGTTCGATGACAAGAGGTTGGCTATGCTTTGTCTGGTGTCATGATGACACTGATCTATGGCTATGGCCTGACCTATGGCTGTGGCTTGGTGAATGACTATGTGAGTGATGTGACTTGTGACCTGAAGAATGACCAGATGAAGTGGACTTGCCAGCACTAGTATGACTACTGCTATGTCACCTACTATTTTTGTGAGTTAGAGTGCCACTTTCTATCCTATTGTATTATCTGGACAATCCTAGGTCTCATCCCTCTAGTGGAATGGCCTGCTCATATAACAACTTGTATCAGCCCCTGCTCTTGGCCATCCTAGCCAACTCCCTAGCTATATCCCCTGATGATCTTGTGCACAACTCTACAAAATCAGTCACTCATATGTCTGAATCATGTCATCAAATAATGACCTAGTCTCTCTCCACTCTCGCAAAATCCAACTCCACTTTCAGGACCTTGTTCTAAGACAAGGCCACATCTAATCTGCTCTGAAGATCTGCAACCCTCGAATCAATAGTGGTATCAACTAAAAAAATGGGTGGCTTGTCCCCCTCCACATCCCCATCAATCATCCACTCTCGTGGCCTCCTCTTGACCTTGTCCTCCCCCTTCTCATCCTCCTCCTCCCTCTCCTCCTCTCCTCGGACCTCCTCCACATTGATGTCAAGACGATGGTCCTCTACAAAAGGATCCTCCACTACTGATATCTCTCCCTCTGCTCTAACCTCTGCCTCATCCTCCCCTCTAACTTCCTCCTCTCCTCAGACCTTTTCCTCCTACCTACTTGGATTCTCTCCCTCCTCACCCTCATTCTGGATGGGTGAAAATGGTGCACCACCCACTCTCTGTCTAAATCTCCTAGGCTGCCTTCGCCCTCCACCACCCCTCCTCCTCCTCACACCCCTCTCGTCTCTGCCATCATCTCCACCCCCACCACCCCCATCATCTCCCACAGCTCTCCCTCTACCCCCTATCATCTCTCCCTCCATCTCTACCACCCCGACCTCCCCTCCATACCCACGGGATAACTGATCTATGATCTATCAGAGATGGACCATCTGGGTCTATCAATGGAATGGGCTTGTGAACCTGCCAACAGGCATCATACTCCATAGATGTCCTTGCATCTAATAGACCTCCTCTCCACCCCCACTTCTATGCGACTAGGCTATCTATTTGTTGCTCTTCACTGCCACTGCTATTGGTGGACCCCATACGGTCTCCCTAGATGACTGTGCATACCCTACCATCCCAAATGGCACAACCTACTACTCACCAAACTACCGTAATACTTGTTGCGGTAGGTACAACTCAATGATACACTGACTCTACATGGTACGACCAATAAGGTATCTGAACTATCTTCACAAGGAAAGATGGCCATCCTCATTTGGCCACTAGCCACAACCTCTATACGGCCTCCACACAAAGCTAACTAGTGTGTCGATCTGATGTCACCAATAACCAGTATCTCCCACATGGGTTTGGCTAACTAAACCAATGTACAGATAAACATAAGGCATAACATCACCCAACTACTCCATTTGTACTCGTGGATGGAAGATAGGAATGTGCTCCCATGCCGAAATCATAAGTAAGGTGGTCCCAAAGTTGATACTCTATTCATCTTGGTATGCAACCTCATGTAGCTGATGGTAAAGCATGGCCAACAAGCAAGGACCCCAAGCAAATACTATCCTCTTAGCTCACATGTGAACTAGTACATCCCCCCAGAAATAAAATTCATAAGAATGGCATCACATCATGCGTAATGGTCAGCCACAAAATCCGACTCGATCTCATATCCATGTATGCCTAGACCGGTATCATTTGCATCCTCGTACATCTCTCCTAGGGATTTTTTCCCTCTATGGGGATCATAAACTACTCTCTCCCCACTGATCAGGATGTGCAAAATGTGATGCACATCCTCTAGGGTAATGGTAGCCTCTCCTGTAGGTAAATGAAAGGAATGGGTCTCTAAGTGCCATCTCTCGTAGAGTACCATCAATAAACCCCTATTTTCTTGAATAATGGGTATGTAAGTGACATAATATAACCCTAGTCGCATCAGTTGTTTTCTCTCCTTTCCACTCAGCCGATCTCTGAAAGCATAAGTAGCAGGTCTGAACTCTCGAGTATAAATAAGCACTAATTGTCTCTTCACATCTAGAAATAATGGTTGGCACACATGGATTGGCAATTCAACACATTACTACTATCTCAAAAACCAAAAATGCATCTGAAAAAAAGAGACTACGCTAGGTCAACTCTGGTCAACCTTGGTCAACATAAATTGCATTGCACTAAGTCACATGCGGCTCTGCATTTCACAGTTGCATCACAGTTTATCAAATGTTTCATTTTAGCTAGCAATTGTGCACCTTTACAATGATTGCATCTTTTGGTATGGCAATTGCATCATTTTATAATGATTGCATCTTTTGGCAAAGCGGTTGCATCGCAATATCACAATTGCATCACTAATTGCCACACTTGCGTTTCATTTTGACACATGCGTTGTTTTCCCTATCACTTGCACATTTTTAAACTTTGACTCTCCCACCCATTGCACTTGTGTTGCAACGCAATCAAATACATCGAATGCAAAAGCATTTGCGGTTTACGTGATGAAATTTGTGTCACAACACATTTGTTCCCCCCCTTAACCCTAATAAATGCACGAAAATTGAAAAAATTAAAAGTCAGATAGGGCACTTACTGGTGCCTCTACAATTTTGGGCTGTCCGAATGTCCTCACATGGTAGCCATAGTGCACTGTCACTCAAATCACCATCGTCTCTTCACGCTCTGCTCTCCAAAATTTCTAAATAGTAATTGTTAAAATGACACTAGGTTTGGATTTTTCAACTTATTTATAGGTTGAGAATTAGGGTTTGACCTGATGGGTTTATATTGGAGGCTCATCTAACCACCTTTGACTTGCATTTTTTCTGGCTTAATGTCCTCCATTTTTGAAACCGGTCACATCATTATTTTACTGGTCATCAAATTGACTAATTAGGACATTTTCCAAATTTTTCTAACACCGAGCAAAAATTCAAAAAATTTCCCAAGGGGCCATAGGCACTCCGTACCTTCACTGGGGCATATTATTGACTTATTTTCTTTTCCATAACATGATAAACTACATTATGAAAAAGAGGGGCAAATGTAGACAAATAAAAATGACCTAGGCCTCCAAGCTCTATTTTATCACTTTCATCCTAGCATAATTATGACATTTTAATTATGTTTGTGGCCCACCTTCGACTATTAATTAAACAATTCATAATTATTTAATTAAGTCATGTCTTTTTATTCTTCATGATTATTAAATAAATAGATTTTATTAATTTATTTAATGCGTCACTAATTATCTAATGTATTCACGTAATTAAATAAAGTTCTCAATTTATTTAATTAATCTTTGTCATTTATGTCCTCCTCATTATTAAATAAATGTATTTTATTCATTTATTTAATATGTCACTAATTCTCAAGTCTTCTTATAATTAAATAGATTTATTAATTTATTTAATTAATCGATCACCTTCTCTAAATTAATTAATTACTTTAATTACTCGATTGCCTAATTTGACATTTCCCTCATTTTAAATAAAATAATTTATTTAAAATGGCCTCACATGGTTAAATACCACTTCTTTTAGTAAATAATCTCAAAATCAATTATTTACTATCACACTAAATCCATATTTTGAATTTATTTTAATTCAAAATGGTAATATTCTTCTATAAATCAAGTAATTGGTAAAATTATTGATTTTCCAAATCTCATCTTCTTGTTCAAACTTGGTCTTCTTGATTTTACTAATTTTCATCTCACTGTCAAACCTATTCTCCATTCTTGATTTAATCTCTTAAATTAAATCTTGTCCACTCATTTTGAAATCTTACCCTAACCCTAATTCAGAGTTGTCATTTTGAGTCTTGACCATTGACTCTAGGGCATTGGTCAATCTTTAATCTCATCCGTCCATCCAAAATAGCATTTTCTATAAATTCTAATTTTTTCCTCATTTTGACATCTCTTACATCTTGAATCTCTTAATATCTTGAAAAGTATTTTGTACTCTCTTGAATTGAGCATTATTTAGCCTTTGTCATTTAGTCACTTAGTTTTGCATGTAGGATTGATTTTCTCTTGCATAAGTAATTAAATCCTTCAACACTTTGCTTAGGACTAGTCCATAATATAGAGTTGCTCATCAAAATCTGAGGGAACTTCACATTTCAGCAAGCTAGAAGGTATAATGGAGGTCAGCCATGGAGATTGAAGACACTTGGTGAGCTTGTTCCATTTGTGTTTTCTTTTCATTTCCTTTGTAGTTCATTATTTTATTGTGGATTGATATAATATGCATGCAATTTGATAACCATCTAATCTTGTAGTAAAATCCATAGTTATAGTATCCTGCTGTGTTGGGCTATGCACCTCTGTTCCTTTGCTCTACTATTCTTTGTTGCATGTTTCCTTTGGGGAAATTTTGAGGTATATAACTATCATTACAAGGAAAAAACCATGCATTTTCATCATCCACCAGGTTAGTTTGACCTAGTACCAACTCTTTGTTATGGTTGTCTTTAACCATTTGCAATGACATGGTAACCAAGATTATTTGGTTGGTGAAAGTTTCTTGCTGACCTCCCTGAACCGAAGGTCCTTGATATGCACTCTGTTGATTTTGTTGATGGAAGGGTCTACCTCCTTGGTATGTCTGGTTTGTTTATTTTAGAGGAGTTGTTTTCTACTTCTAGATGAGATTTAGTTCGTTAGCGAGAGATGGCATCAGGCTCTTCATATCATTAAGGTTCACCGCTAGAGAGGTGGAAACCGACTTCCTTGGCTGTATGGTAGGATATTCATACATAGACTGGGTGGAGTTGGGCTCGTTGTCTGGGTTGCTAGAGTGTTTAGAGAAGAATCTTCTTGGAGTAGAGCACCTGAGATTTCAAGAAAAACAAGCATTGAAATCTATTGTGGCGAGAGCTTTCCTGCATCTATCAAACTATTCTCCGCACAGAGTTCCAACGCGTAGGAATCAAGTAGAGTATCTCCTCCCATCGAAGTCATCAGGACCGCAATATCCAAATTGATGGCTTTCAAAACAAACATTACCGTAATATCTGAATTGATGGCTTTCAAAACAAACATGAAGGCCACGATAGATGGACATCATGCAATAGTTGGAATCCTCTATGAGGTTTTGTTAAACCTGGTGTTCAAGTCACTCATAGCTTCTTGTAGGGATCTCTTGATAGTAATCAGATGATGTAATAGAAAGGAATGATCTTACTTCTATGAAAAACATTTCAACAATTTTTCTCCGAGATTATCCGACAAGGTGATAGAACTGGAAACCAGAGATCTCTATCAGTCTTGAGCCTTCCCTTTGAAAGAAGCAACCAAAAATCTCATAGAAATATTTTCCTCTATTATATTGTGCACCCTGCATACTTTTGCTACATCTTGGAGGTGTTCAGAAGGGGTTTTAATGTCCTCCCCATAAAATTTTGGAATAGCTTTGAGGGCATTAGCAGTTATGGTGGGCTAGACATTAGGTGGATTAGGTGGCTATAGAGGACTACCACTGTCCCACGTTAAAAAAATTTTGGGAGAAGGAGGGGGTATATGGGCCACGGAGAAAAGATTCCTATATATCAGGTAAATTAGTATTCTTATTTGGAAAATTTGACCTCCAGGCGGAGTGGATAAGGCTTTAAGCTCGAGACTCTTACTCCTTACCCTTATACTTCTCACAGGTGATACAATACTTGTGACTCTTCTTCTCCTAGGTACTGAGGTTGGTAACCGAGAGTACTAAAAATTACCCTTTGATGATGCTCTTGTTTGGATCATGGGCATGAAACCTCTAGTTTCTTTCATTTGGTCTGATTTAGAAATATTTTTGACTTCTAATCAGGCCTTTGGAATAGGTCCCACTGGGCGTGCGAGAAAAATAACTATTGATCATAAAGGCATGTGCCTCTTCGACAGTCTTATGGGAGATTTAGTGACTGGGGGTGCAATATGTGTGTCACTAAATACCTTTGAGATTTTTATAGAAATCTAGCTCTTCTCTAAGTTTAGCAAAAGTGAAAAGGAAATGCAAACAAAAAAACATGAAAGATGGAGATGCACCAATTATTTTTCAATATTTCAAAACCACAAGCTTCCCTCTACGAGTGATATGAGAGACAAAGAACACCACTTCACTTCATTGTTTAGAGGAGAATGAATGACAGAGGCTCGATACAAGCACAAATGCAGTCATTCAATCGACATGCAGGAAGTGCATATTAAGATATGAATCAAACGTAAATTTTTTAGAATTAATAGAAAACATTCAAAAGAAATGTAAAACCTTCCCCTTAATATTACATATTATGAAGAAATGGTAACCTTACAAAGAAAAACAGAAGTCCAATGACATAATCTAGTCTTTGAAGATTATAATTTATTCATATACACAAACAACACATGGAAATCCGACAACCAAACTATTCAGATTAAGCAAGACATAGTGCCTTATTCTAGATGAGGATATAAAGAGAGAAATACTAACAAAGACCATATCATGTATAGTTTCATATATATTATTTAGAATAACTCAGATTTTAGATTCACATGAACTTTAAAAAAAAGATCGGATTCCAAACTGATAATAGTTTGATCATAAAATAGACATAACGTGCCAGAGTGAAGCAGTGTTCTATGAAATTTTAAGAAAATATTTCTACTAACAATGAAAATTGAAGAAAAATTTTCCAATAGGAAAACATTTCGAACCCTTGCTCTATGTTGTTGTTTTCAATATATAGCCGCCCAAAAGAGGAAAATGCCGACCTCATCTAGAGTTAATGACTGTCAGATGTCAAAACCTAATAGCTTGGAAATTGGACTCTAGATATTTTATTAGATCGCTAGAATCCTACTCATCAAATTTCATCTACCACATTTATGTCACTAGATATTTTAGCAAGATTAGGCCTTGTAATTGTCCTGATCCTAGAAAGATAGTCTGGCGGCAGTCTTTTCGATCACCCAAGTGGATTTGGTGGCACCAAATCACATCCCTTCAAAGGAAAAGTTCATTTTGATGAGCTTTGAGTGAACATTCCCAAGATACAACTTTATAGCACGAAGGGATGACGTGTCAGCAGGGTGGATAATCTCAGATATGTGAAAAATAGATGCAAGAAAATAGCCACAAAACCGACATGTGGTCTAACTTTTGATGGAGGAAAAAACAATTATGATTACGTGCACAACCACATGTGGCACATTGTGCATTTGTCAAAAATAAAAACTCCTTGCACGCGGATCACCTCAAAGACCAAAATAAAGCTAAAAACAAAGATAGACAAAGGAAAAAAAATTCTTCACAAATAGCTAACAAGGATAAGTCTCCTATTCTTTCATCTCATCAAGTCTTTAAATTACTCATCAGGTAAATAAAAGTAATATTTTGATATTTCATCTAAAGGTGATTTGAATCAAATAGTGTTATGTGCATTAATTCCATGGTTTTAGTGGCTCCTTAATTCAAAGTTTTATGTTTGTGGTATGAATTTCTAAAATAGCTCTAGAACATCATGTAAAGAACACAAGTTGATGCCCATAATCGAAGAGGAGTTAGATCAAAGAACCCTTCCTTATATCCTTATCATTCCTATCATGAACTAGTCAATATTTCCTCCCTCAATTCTTCTGGTTAAAGATATACATGTTAGATTCCAATTAAAGGGGTAGGCCCTAAAGTTGGGAAATGTTGTGTGGAAAGTATATAAAGGGGTTGGAAAATGGAAATGGTATGTACATCTGCTTCATCAAATTAGAAACCAATACTATAGGAGGATTATTAGCTAGACTAGTTCTAAGAAGTTACAACAAGAGCTGACACTTTAAAGAAAAGACCTTTGATCCCTACATTGTCTATATCAGCCCAATGGAAGCCATTTTATGCCTTGATTCTGACCAGAGCATGTACACTAAACTCCTTTGTAGCCTTTCCCAAAAGAAACAAGTTCTCAGAGTAGGATTCATATTTTCCTTGGGCTTTCTAAGAGTAATTTATTTCTTGGAACATTGGTAGTCGCTTTGCCATGACATTTGAATGGGAACCTTGAGTGAGGAAGATGTTACCTATATTTCTTTAACAAAGGTGGTGATGAACATACTAAGTCCCAATCTAGAGTTGCCAGAGCTCATAGATCGTAGTGAACAATGCAAATGAGCATCTCGAGAGTTATGGACGTCGAGTGATTGAGTACATGAGCTATATAAACATACCTACAATTCTAGGACATTACATTATCTTTGGGAGCTCAACATTGCAATGCATATGGACATGCCTGTTGCGGTGTTGTAGGTGTCACTATAGAGAAGATTTTAAATTCAATTTAGGAGAAGAAGAGTACCCGACAAATCCATCATCCCTCTAGAGATAAAAATAGTAGAAATTGGGATATTTGATGAATTGATCTAGATTATGGACTTTAAAATAAGGGCCATCTATCATCAATACAAGGCTCCCCGTTGCATGAAGTTCACTCCAATAGTGGAGCTTCTCAATTCCAAAGTCACAACCTTCAATGTCAACCCTAATTTTCTCAAATGGACACCTATACTCACCAACTAGGAAATTTGTAAATCTTTCTAAGTTCTCTAAAGATAGAAAGTGGAAATTTTTTAATCTTCATATGCCTGAGTTGAGGACTCTAAAGGGGGGTTCTTAGTTGATTAACTCTTTTTAGGCTTTCTCTATCTTAGATTCTCTTATTGGTGAATGTCTTCTATTTTTTCAGAAGATGAAGATGTTTCAGTCTAGAGTGAGAACCTTTTGATGATTTCTTGTTTAAATCTATTTATACTAAATTGGAACAACGATCCCTCACTCCAGATAATTTTAATTGAAACAAATTTTGAATGAAAAATTAAGTTAAAAATCCAATAATTTTTGGTGGCCAATAGTGCATGGTAAAATTCTCACAATTAATGTCCTTAATATGAGGTTGTTTTAGTTTTTCAACAAGTGTCCTCTTTGTTCAGAAGCCTCTAAAAGTATAAATCATCTACTTTTTCGATGTTTTGCTTGTGAGAGAGGTTTGGTCTTTTATCTTAGATATTATATTAATTGATTGGGTGTTCCCCAATGATTTTAAATGATTTAATTGATCAATGGAATGACTTTCCATTTAAACATCATATCATTGTGGAACTCTAGTAGTAAATTCCCCCTTTTGTATCCTAGAACCAATGGAAAGAAAGAAACAACATAACATTTAGAGAACAACATAGAAGCAATATGAAGGTTTAACTGAGCACAAAACAAAAAATACAAGAAAATATTAAATAAAAAATCTTTGGCTTCTCCAAATTAATCTCTAATTATAAGATCTTACCATGAAATTGATCTAGAGAATCATACAAGATCTAACTAGAATAAACTAGGCTAATATTCTCATCAAAAGATTGACTATTTGGACCCCTCCCATAGTTGGCTGGATCAAACTAAATTTTGAGTTGGGTGTTCTAAGGGTAACTTGTGAGTTGAAACTATGAGAGGATTAATAAGGGATCATAATGGTAGATGTATTGTAGGCTATACTAAATGGTTGGGGATATGCACTAGTAATGAGGTAGAAGCAACTATTGCTTGGTGTGGGTTGAAGAAGGTAGAAAGAAAAGGCTTTCAGAAAGTCACCATTGGGGGTGAGTCCAAGATTATGATTGATTCATTGAAGGGTATAGTTGACCTCCCTAGAAGATTATGAATTTGATTAAGTATTCAAAAATGATGATGAAATTCTTTGATCAGTATATATTGCAACATACTATCATGGAATGAAACAAACAAACAAACATTGCTTCTAATGTTTGTCTTTTCTAAATTTTTAGTAGAAAAGTTAAAATTACAAGGACCGCCCTCAACAAATTAAAAATTGTGTTTGTGATGATCGCCTTCGAATTTATAGTTCAAATTTTTATCATACAAGGATTAATGATAGTAATCGCTAATTTAGTTTCATAGGATTTGGTTCAATAGGTTATGGTTTATGTTTGGTGCCCCTTTCTAAATTTTGAATTTAAATTGTATGATGATGAGATGGAAGTGGGCTAGTAATGATGACATAAAGGGTGGTTTTTTCAAGGTTAGCCTAGAAAACATTTTAGATCACATTTTATTTAATCTTATCCTTTCTTGTTGGAACCTCTTAAAATGTGGGTGTGATGAATGTTTGATTGATGTGTATTCACATCCACCATTAAAGAGACTCCACTCAAGGATAACCCTAGAGATCTCAATACAAAGGAGATTAAAATCTTGTAATAGGGTTTTTCCTAAAGGTAGAATGATATCTAATGTGGGGATCACCACCAATATAGGGATTAGAAAAATGTATGACATGCAAGATGAAATGCAAAACCTAGTGTGAATGCAATGCTTTACTAAATGACTTAGAAATGCAAAAAAAGCTAAACAAAAAGTTGTAAAATAGAATGTTTGTACCTAGAAACT
Source organism: Sequoiadendron giganteum (assembly GCA_007115665.2). Taxonomy (NCBI): domain Eukaryota; kingdom Viridiplantae; phylum Streptophyta; class Pinopsida; order Cupressales; family Cupressaceae; genus Sequoiadendron; species Sequoiadendron giganteum. Next base: position 204,354,836 of record CM021105.1, read on the forward strand.
TGAATTAAATGGAAGAGAGCTCTAAAATCCTAAAAACTGTGATTTTCTAGCCTAGTGGGACTAATTCACCATTCTAGGCGAATCAGTCCTAGATTTGGGTCTTTGCACAAGAGTAAGTTTTAGCCAAAAGGGTATCCAAATCTGTAAAGATCTCTGAAAATAACTATAGTGGGACTCATTCTCCACTTATGGTGAATGAGTCCACCTTGGATTTTCTAGAAATTCAAAGTCTGGATATGCTCTTCTCAGTCTACTCAGTCTGTTCCTCTAGGTTCCTAGATCTGAAACTCTTATTTTGGGGCTATAGATGACCTTTTAGTGAAGATTACGACCTTACGAATCGGGAGAAAATTCCAACAAGCTTGTAACCTAATATTAAATTATCTTCAAGTCTTCAAAGCACCAATATCTGCAAGTACACAAAGAAAGAGAGAAAAAGTGTTGATTGTTAGGGAATATGGGTTTGGCTTGGTCACACCCCTTTTAGGTAACTAAACCAAATGATGAAAAAATGAAATAAGGACACGAAAGAAGCAACATAAGGTATGAAGCATGAACAATGATACCCTGAATTATGTCTTGTAAATGATGTCTATAAATTTGCAACTCAATCATGAAATGGCCATGAAGGATGTAGATCCTGATCCTGAGAATAGGAGTAGAGTGATTCTTGATATTGGATCTTCATTTCTACAGCACAACACTATCTCAATAACATTCTTGATGCTTGAAATTCTTTACATGATGATGGATCTTGAATTTTTGCAATAATTTATGAAGAATTTTTCCCTTGAAAGCCTTATAATTGATCTTAAAATCTATCTTGATGACCTTGGAATGATTAACCCTTGCTCGCTTGACTTGATAATAAGTAGGCCTGTGTTTCTTGAATTTATTAGGTGAAATAATGATTTTGAAGCTTGTTTATATAGGAAATCCACTTAAATGACCATTAATTTGATCCATAAGGCCGACATAGGAGAAATTTAAACTTAAAACCCTATTTTTCTCACTCAAACCTCAAAAATAGCCCAAATGGGACTCATTCGCCATCCTAGGTGAATGATTCAAACCTAGATGAGAATCGTTCACTTAAGGTGGCGAATGGGTCCCATTGGCACTATTTTGCTTGCTAGAATGTTGAGGAGTGAAGAAATTAAGCTTATATGTTGATCTTGTCAGGGTTTTGATTAAAATAAGCTTTGGGATGCATAATATGGGGTCATAGAGGCCTATTAGTGATGATATAAAGGTTATAAATGCAAGGACAACCAAAATCCAATGTGAAAGTGTAATGAAATACACTTTACAATACTAAATTAAGGAAATATTGAGTCTATTTAGCTTAGAATGGCCCTAAATCCCATGTGAATGTGTAAAACACATTAAAACACTAGATTAGGTTCACTTAGTTTACAAGCCTCATAAATATGTAAATAAATACATATTAAAACATTAAATTAGGACAAAGTTAGGTTTATTTAGCTTAAAGATGAGCCTAGAACCTAATGTGGATGTGTACAACTCATCACAACATTAGACTAGGGTGACATTAAGTCCAATTTATAATTAATTATTCCTATATCAAGCAAGGGAAATGCTTACTTTTTTGGTGACTCTATTTAGCCCCCACTTCAGTGAGAGGATGAACTTGCTTCAAACTCACACTAAAGTAGGCATTCAAGAGCGGTCCAATCGTACCAATGTAGATGGTCTAGGATAAGAAAGAACGAGGAGGAGGCCAAGCCCCCATGATCCAAGATCCTAAGTCAAACTCACATAAGCACAAAAGGACACACACAAGGTGTATGATATGCAGAAAAACAAGATGTCAAATCATGGAATGTCATAGAAATAAAAAAGAAAAGAATAAGAACAAAATGCACTCACTCTGGGGCAAAAAAAATTTAAATCATCCATGGGGTGATTAATCCACGAAATCCTCACTCTAAATCCATGGAACATTAGGTCGTCCATTGGGTGAGAATTCTTAAAAGGTGAGACACATACACTCATGGCTAGTATCCACTAAACACACATGGAAGTGGCTATGGGGAAAGTCATGCCTTAGATTGGGCTTATCACTCAACCATACCAAAGTAATACCCATGATAAATTTAATAAGGCACCACACAAAAATAAATAATTTTTGAGCTTCATGAGGCAAGAAAAATTTGGTATGCTTGGAGCCCATTAACAAACAAGATGGATCCACAGGCATGCAAATTGTGTTATGAAAGGTTGCCATATAACCAGAATTGTAAATGTGAAATAGTGTAAGGAATTTTTGAAGGTATTTTTCTCAATTCATGTGAGGTCTCTTGTTAGGGAACATCATGCTTAGTGTTTCCAAGAGAGAATAGATTAAAGAAATATCATGCTCTTAGATGAAATCAAGCTCAGTGACACCATCAAGAAAAGGACACATCACAAGAAGAAAGAAAAAAACACAGTGAAACATGAGTGTCAATGTATTCCCCCACTTCAAAGTGGCTGATGTAGAGATAAAAATAGGCCTAACTAAAATTATGCATCTAAACTTGATTAATTAACAAAATTTCTTCTATTAATCAAATAAAGAAATTTATTGGATTAATTCACTAATGTTCATGATGTTGATTTAAATAAATCAATTTATTTAATCAAATCCCTAAAGTCCTCTCATCTAATTTAATAAATCAAATTATTTAAATCAAATTTCAAATCCCCTAATTCCTCCAAGTTAATTAATTATCAATTAATTAACTCCTAATCCTAATCACCATTTCTCTAGCTTTTCACTCAACCTTGGTCAAACAAAACTCCTGATTAACCAACCCACTTGCACATGAAAATTAATTCTTTTAATTAAATAATTACCCAATTTTCTATCACAAAAGCATATGCTTTGTGAATATTCCTCCAATAACTCCACTTATTTGACTTTCTTTCCTAGACATAAATTCTTCTTACAGAGGCATTTAAGCCTCTTACAAAGCCCTTAATGCCTCTTACAAATGCATTAATCTCTCTTACACCCCCCTCAACATTTCACCTACATTCATTAACTATGCACATTCTCCAAAATCTGCTCCATCCTCACCCATTAGGATTGAGACAAGTTTCCCAATCTCATTGGCTCACCTTTAGTCCCACATTCCTCCAATATCTCCCATATTCAACTCTTCAACCCTATAAATAAAAGAATTTTCCTCACAATAATCATCTAGAATCATATAGGCACACTCATCACTTGAATTTTCATCCCATATTAACTTGTTATTATCATTTTGCATCATATTCATCTTTGCATTTTCTCATCAAGATCAGGAGCTTATTGTAAGGGATTGGGAAAGGGCTACTTTCCACATCGAAGTAGCACCAATCCCCCTTATGGGATGATGGTTTGAGTAGTTTAGGAGTAAATTTAATGTTTTCCTTGCTCATAGTTCTATGTTATTTTGATAATGTTGTCATTTCCTTTACATTTCTCAACAATTTCATGGGGAAGGTTTTTATTTGATTTGTTTAATATTGACTAATTTCACTCATGTTTGTCAATCTTTAATAAATGCAGATTTTAGCTTTCACATTTTTGTGTGCACCGTGGGGTAGAAATATAAATACTTTGTTTCTATTCACCTCCATGTATTTCATGCATTATCCAAAACAAACATGCTTCTTGTGTTGCCCAACGCCGACACTGTAGATTTTAATTTTAATTGAGATTTGTCTGGTACATTTTTAGTGGGAAATTTGGTGAGGAAATTTTCCCTCTGACAAAACTTTCTCTTTTTCTTTTCTCTAATTATACATATCTCTGGACCCATGTATGTAGATTTTCCATCCATTTAAACATACAATTAGTATCCTAAGTATAGATGACTATAAATCTTATCTCCCATAATAGAGATTGTAATTTTTAAGAAACCTAAACTTTCAGTATTTATGAGTGCAAGATTCTACAAGATCTCTTATGATTTATTTTCAAGATCAGTTCTTATTCTAAATCTCATTTTTATTTATGTTCATTCTAATATAAGAGTGACACTCATATTTTAGTGTTTGATTTGGTATAAGGATCACATTTAGTCATGTTCCCTATCAAAATTTATTCATACTATTATTAAGGTGCATTAAATGGAGAAAATAATGTGGTTGTTGAATCTTGTTGTTTCTTCTCAATGAACCATTCAATGTTGATTTTGTGATCTTCATTGGCTGCAAATATTTCTTGACGTATCTCTGAGCTAGTGTATTTTCAATTTTATTTATGTTGATAATGTTGGGTAATGTTATGATAGTCCAGGTTGGGTTAATGAGTTATCATCAAGATGAAAACAATGGGTAGCCAAACGTTGAGAGATCTCAAGTCAAGAAGGTTATTTTTGATGGTTGAATCTAAGGACACATGCAAAAATAATATCTTTATTGTCCAATCCCATGTGAAATCATCACTATTTCCACTTCAAAATTGTTTTCTCAAGCTTGAATGGCTAAGGAGTATGCCACGTCTTAGATGGTAATATAAGAAATGTTTTATTTAAAAAAAAAATTTTAAACCCAATGAAATTTATATGTAGGTTCATGGAAGTCCACGAGCATGAATCTAAGGTGAAGCACACTACTTTTGGAGGCTCTATATTTCACCATTTCAAATATAATTTGATTTTTAGTTGCTCAAAATAATTTTGAAGTCACATCTGCCAACTCTTAAATGATTAGTAAACATGCATATGAAGGTATGGAAAACAGCTATAACCATGTGGTTAATGATTGTGTGAGATGTGGGATGAATTTAATGAATGCAACAAATCTTTCTTCTATTTAAACAAACAGATTCTCCATAAGAAAAATTTAATGAAGAATTTATTCTTAGAAATTGGGTTTGGTATAAAAGCACTTAACTTACAGATAGAGTCTACAATACCTCACTAGGAGACTATTTTATTTTCTTGATCAAGAAAAAAATGAAAATTAAATGATGTGTACTAAGTTTCTAAAAATATACTTGATGTGCTAAATTCTAAGAGAATATACTATATGTTTTACATTGTATGGCCTGAATATATATATGCAAATCACTCAAAGTCAGAACAACACTCTTGCAAACATTGGAAAATTGCTTGAGCACATGAAATTATGAAGAAAGCTGATAAGATGTGGGAAATGAATATTTCCAGCTCTTTATGTAGCTTGACATGACTTAATAAACATCCAGGTGTAAAATAATAGTATCCTTAAGTAAATATAGAGTAATCATCATTGCTTCCTAGGGCCCATGATCCAATGTTAAGACTTTAAAGCTTTTATGAAGTAACAATCTAAGATATTCCTTAAATGTCACCATTCAATAGTTGTTTGTATCATGCTTATCAGTATGAGGGTGAACCCACAAAAGTGGTTTACAATTGGAGTGGGGAAGGAAAAGTTGAAAAAAATGACCCCATGCCAAAAAAAATCATTTTTAGGGTTCGAACGAACTTATATGTTTGAACGAACCTAAAGAGGGTTTGAATGAACAAGGATTCAAATGAACCCATTTAATTAACTTCCCACCATTCTTGCAAAAAAATCAACGGAAACCCTTTTTGAAAGGGTTTCGAATGAACCAGGGTTTGAATAAACCCTGGTTCGGGCGAACCCCCCATTTCCCTCCTTCTCCCCCTCAAGTGGTAAAAAACTCTAGAATTTTATGCTTTGAATCTCAGGTCGAGGATGAAAATGGAGGAGACTTCACAAACCCAATTGGATGATGGTAGTCCTCAAAATGAGCTATCCAATGAATATAATTTTAATACGTTCTGGTTTTACTATGTATTTTATTTTTTAATTTTATTAAACATAGTTTTTTCACCAAAAATCAAGCTCTTTGTTCTACACGTGGAAAAATAGTAGATTTTATCAAAATACAATTTAAAAAAATATATTTAGACTGGGTATTGATTTCCTTGATCCATTAAAAAAAAATTGGATTTCGATACATATAGAAAAAGTAATGTTGTATACAGTCTGCCTATGTTTGAATTGTAATTGGTTTGACTTCGAAACTTGATTAAGGAAAAAATATTTAATAAAACACTATGAAACAAAATGAAAGTGATAGATATTGTACTTAAAAATCTAAATTTTTAAAAAATATAATTTTATCCTTCATACAAAAAAGGTTATGTTGTATATAGTGAGCGTCACTCCTTAAAATTGTTGTTTTAAAAAAAACAGATAGTTTTTGAAGGAGATGGAAAAAGAAGTGCAGTTTGATTCAATTTTTATTTAAAATATATATTTAGAATCTATAGACAAAACATCACAAATCACTAGTTTGCATCATCTACAAATTCCTCACAGTTTAGTAACTATAGGAGCCCAAAAGTGAAGATTTAGTTAAAAAAGCTAGTTCAGTGTCCAGTTTGCCCAAAAATTGTAAACTAGTATTGTGGGATCACCCATTACATAAATGTAGTTTCCATATTTGACTGTTTGTCTGATAAACAATATATCTATTAGGATTGAAAAAATTGATGACTTGATTTTTGTTTGCAAGAAATCTGAATCAAATCATGAGCCTTGCATCGTTGGGAGAGAATTCAAGGCTATTTGTTTCGACATAATTTTTTTAAGCATGATAACTTTATTTTGTTTGTAGGAAATAAAAATTGATGGAAAATTAATGAGCTCATCTTTTATTAACTTGAATCTATGATTTGTTGAAGATGATGGGGTAGCAAGGCAAAGAAAATCCATAAAATGACAAGAAAATTTGAGTCTGAAAAGAGAGTATTGAACTTGAACAAAGAATTTTTAAATGCTTATTGTAATAGTCTAGAGAATCCATTTTCTTCTTTTATTTTCCGTTTTAGGCCAATTAGATTAATTTTGGTTTAAAATCAATCATTGTTTTTATTTTTTCAAAGTTGGACTAAACTTGAACATCAGAAACTAACTAGACTTTGGTTTTTGGCTAAAATTGAACAAGACAAACTCACACTTAGCTTTTGGTGCTTAAAATGAATTCACTTCTTTTTGGGGGATTAAAAAGAACTTGTGATTTCATTGTTTTGTGATTTTTTGCAATTTGTGTCACTTGAATGCGTATACACTTATCTCGCACCACTTGGTGATCTTGAGAATAAAAAGAATTCCATTGGCATTGGTTGTCTAAAGTCACCTACATATTTCAATTTACATCTAAAATTGAATCCTCATGCTAGTTTGAAGGAAAGGCATTGTGTGTGTTCCCTCCTAGCAGTTTATGCACTCTAGGTGGTCAAACTACAAATGTACTTTTTTTCTTTTGTTTATCTTTAAAGGGCCTTCCTACCCACTTCAAAAGGGGAGAACAACCCAAGCGATAAAGAGCTAAAGCCAAAATCTTCCAAATCATTATATAAATTTGTTATTGCAAGTAAATTTTTCTATGAATAGAAGCAGTACGTGATAACTCTCCACTCGTATGTGATAGCTCTCCTGTAATATCTTAATGATATGTAAAGACCTTGTTCTAAGGGTTTGGAGACCTCTTGAGGAAATTTATCATATTATTCCCTAAATCGAAAGCCCTTATTATGAACCATTGTTTAGAATAAAAAATCCTTAAATGCTTGTTGGTGTAATAATGGCCATTCTGAAGCTGCCCCACATTTGTTCTATTCAAAGTAGAAAAAAAAATCCTTAAGGTCTCTAGATCTTCAGGATTTTGAGATTTGGTGGTCTTGAGAAGTGTGTGTCGTGTAGGGGAGTGAGTGTCACCAAATCTCTAATAGTTCACTTTCTCTTAGTTTTTGGACAAATATGAATGTAGACTCTACAAAGTATGGCCATTTCTAACCTAAGATTGTGCAATTTTTGAGTCAGTCAAAACACATTGCTTGGATCTCAAACTTTGAAAAAAAAGTTCAACAAGTCATCAAAATTTCAAACCCTTTGAAAAGAAAAAATATCCTTGAAGATTCAAAATATTAATACTTTCCCCTAGGTATTCTATCGTTTGAGGCTTCCAAATTATTGGGCCCATATCTCAATTTTTTCTCTCCAAAGTCAACACTGACCTTGATTCTTTGATTTTCAGACAATGGACCTTGTGGAATGAAAAATACCTAAGACATAGACAATTAGTTTGGAATTTAAACAAGATGTGTTGATGTGGTAAAAATAATCCATTTAACCAAGATTAAATCAATTGAACCCCAAACATGTGCTTGTTATCTTTTGTCTTATAATTTTCAATGCAAACATTGGTCTTTTGGTTGAACTACTCATAGGTTAAAGCATGTTCTTCACTATCTTGGTCTTGAAAACAAGGTCCATCTTAGGCTCATTTTGGATCAAATCATACATTTCATCCATCACAAACATTTATCATTTCCATCCCACAAACAACTTTTAGAGATTTGGAAAAAATCAAAATTCTAGACTTTTGGTAAATCCTTCAATCAAAATCAAAATCACTTTGTTTGATTAGGTGTGTGTGGATGAATCCTTTCTCACACATTTAGTTAAATTATCACCCCTTTGGACAAGTTCACCCCAATATCACATCTAACATCTTGGGATCTACAAGTCCATTATCCAGATAAAAAAAATTCAAAATCAAAATCCTAAAGTCTAGCATTGATCAAAAGTTCATAAAAGTTCAACACCCATATCACTCACCCTTGCATCCTTCATCTCATCATTTCTCCTAAATTCCTTAGAGCTCAACAAGGTCAAAACATAAAAAGAAGCATGGAATATAAACTTTATTCATACATCTTGAGTGATCTAAGTCAACCAAACTATCAAAGCCTTACAATACCAATTGATTATCAAAACTCACATTTATACAATTCATACATGGGATCATGATCTCCTACAAACCTCAATGATACAAAAAATGTGAGTATGCCCAATCTAAATTTTGGAATACCTTTTCCTATGGTAGATTTAACCCAAAGTCAAAACCTATAAATCTATCAACTAAATGATCAATGCATGAATCTTCAACAAAACAACATTATCCCACCAAATAAATACATCCAAAATATGAATATACAAAGTAAAAGCTTACCAAACATGAACATATCAAATCCACATTTGGAGAACTATGGGATAGATATGTTTGTGAATCATACCAATGTTGTTCAAATTCCTAACAATATGTTAACAACTCAATGCATTGATCCAAGTCAAGGTAACACCATGCAAAATCAAGGTTACCTAAATCAAGGAAATGTGATTCCCAACCACAACAATGTTCAATGTCAACCGATAATGCCAAATCTAAATATCATCCCAAATCAAAACATTGTCCAAAATCAATTTTCCCAAGATCCCATACAAACACAAGTATACATTTAAAATATGCTTGCTCAACAACTAAATCAACTATATCAATGGTGTGAAAATCAAAATAAAGATCCAATTTTATGACATCAATTTGCTTCAATTAACAAAATAGTTGATTCGTTGCACCAAGAGTCATCACCACCTAAAAATCTAAAAAATCCCCTGTTGGTTAAACCATGCCATGAAAACATTGAGTTGTGTCCACAACATCATCAAGAAGAATAACCCCAATTTCAAGAAGTTGGATATCAAGATCAACAACATCAACAATGAGCTGAATCACCACATCTCCAAAACCAATCACCTAAAGGTCATGATGGGAATTTTAAAAATTTGTGAAACTTTTGCCTGGTTTTGGGTATGTCTATTCATCTTTCATTACTCGGGGTCTGATGTTTAGGGTTTAGGGTTTTTTTACCCATGTTGAAATTAGTTTTTATCAAATAAACCCTCACGTTATAATTTTGTGTTGACCTGTTATTGTGGGTTATCGGTCTTTGAAGTCATTTGGTTGAGCATTGTTTGTCATGTTGTTACCGGCCCCTTTACCTAACCTATTAATTTTCTCCACATTCAGGTTTTAATATTAATTTTCCCTAAAATGGGTGGGTATTCGCAATGTTTAGACTTTGGCATAAAATTTTGTACCTCCAGGGATCTTTTCCCCTTTCCCTAGTCGACCCAAAATAACTTTTTCCATGCGAAAATTAGCTGGCCATTGGATCAGAAGGTTCAAATATGGACTATTCCTCGTAGGGCTTCTTCCTGACATCAGTAAAGTGGTGTGAGGTATGTGAGATGCTGCCATTTGTCATGTAGAGTGAAATGGGGCCTTTCTCGATGCGCCAATGGTAACAAATGGGTGTCAAATAAATGGCAACTATTTAATGACGGTTATTAATTATGAGCATCCCTCTCCAGCCTTGCATAATCAGATTAATTCTTTTGAAAATGTTGTGAGGTGTGTGAGCTAGTGACACCTTTCCTGGTTCCATGGTACAAGGTGGCTAGATGGGGTTCGTTGCTAGTTCGAATGTCTTTGCCTGTGGGGTATGTGGTTGACTGTTGGGTTTTCCATGTGGTGATGTGGGTTTTCAACAATCTTTGACTCAATCAGAGTCATTCGACATGCTAGATCCTTATCACATTGATGGTCTAAATTAAAAAAATTTAATCCACCCATGTGAGGATTATTTGCGCTCGGCAAGTTACATTTATTAATGGTACAAGTCTTTTGATGGATCTCATCCTGATTTCCATGCGTGTGTGCAGTATTCACCTAGTAATCATGATGGTTTGTACATAGTTTTCCATGAGCTCGGAGATATTCTATGGTGGAAATGTCAACCACTGATCACTCGCTTTCTCGTACTACAAATGAAGCAATTAATGTTCTCTACACCATCTTGCTTGATAAAAACCTGCTAATTTCTCATTAGCATTATTTCATTTTTGAGTTTGTGTTTGTTTGTAGGTAATTGGTTTCCTTGCTAAGTTTTGAACTTGTGAATGGGATGGATAAGTTGATGGTTCCTATTTCCCCATTATGAAGAAGTGTCAGGATGGGTGTGAAGAATTTGCAGCAAGAGGAGAAACCAATTAAACAAAATACTATTCTTGGTGCTTTTGGGGCAGTTGTTCAAGGTGTTGGGTCTATCCCAACTCGAGCCAAAAGTAGTTCCCGCCTCAAGGGAAAGGTCATATAGGCTAAAGTGGTGGATTATCCAATAATGAGGGAATTCAAGGATGACTAAAGGTCGGCTCGGGTTGAGACAAGGTCTAGGTGTTACGAGTCAACTATTGAGCTTTCTACTGGCTCTGGTGGTGAAGGGTCCGAAACTAATTCAAACTACCATGATTAGCTCGTGGCCCTGACTAAGCTGGTGGCAGAAGATGAAGAGCTCCTCACAACTTCACCAATTGTTGTGGTGGCACTGTGTGCTAATTCTCAGTCTAGTGTTGGTGCTAACAAAGATAAAATGATGGTCTATCTTCATATTGAAGTGAGAACAAGGAGCGGTCACCTGTGTTAGGGCCGTGTGGTTGTTCATGGTGTAAGGTGATGATATGGTCGCTGGGGTTGTGCTTTTTGTTTTTGTTGTTTTTTCTGCTATTTAGGTCAGATGTGGACATGCACGTGGGTGATGCAGTGGCTTTTGTTCTATTCGGCTAGTTATAGGGGTATAACCATTTTGATTCCTTTGTTCATAGTATGGTCTCACCTGATGATGGGGAATTTGGAAATGTAATCCAAAGTTCAGTTGGTTATAATCAAATTCAATTGAAATCAAAAATTGAGCCCGATACTTGTTGCTCTCCTGATCTATAAAGGAGACTTCAAGGATCATTGTTGAGGTTGGATTTTTTTGAGTCCTTACGTTTAGGCGGTGTACAGTTAGAGAATATAATACAGTATCTAGAAGGTTTTTTAGCTAGGAAGTCATTTTAGGCTGGGTATGAACATAAGATAAGTGTACTATGCTTTTTGTAATTACTAATATCGAAATAAATCTAAAATTTTAAGACAATTGCTCTCCTGTGTATGTATAACAGATTGGGAATGAAGTTATCAATGTTTTTTTCATTCATCTTCAATGATATATTTGAATGTGTAATTCATTTTCTTGATTTAACTTAATGAGTTAATCAAATGCTTGAAAAGGAGTTGCTGATCTGTGGGAATGTGCTTAGGATATGCTAAGAAGTATTGTTTTGAATACTGAAAAACATTATAGTGTAAGGCATTATAAAGATAGTTCAATGATGTCAGGGTTAATCTTGTTTGGCTCCTACCCAAATTGAATGAGGCACTAGTTAATTTTCATTTAGGATCTTTTGAGAATACAAAACTGTCACCCTAAATGTGTGGGTCCGAATTCAGAACATTTTAAAATAAAATTCTATCTCTCTTGACATTAAAATCTAACATTAAATAAGCTTTCCTATCTCTAAATAGTTGTTCTTACTCGGTGGTTTTGCAAAACTCTAGTAGATGGCATCTAGTTGCACTGATAGGAATGTATCTGTGTATAGAAGTCTTCTTGAGACTTGAATCATTTTTATGAACACATATAGGAACACCGTCCTTGATTTCACAGAGCCAAAAGTGTAGGAGATCTCAGTCTTTGACTGATATCTTGTCAGTTGGCCACTAACTTTGTGAATTCTTGGATATAGAGGTTGGCAACTTCTTAGAGAATTATGAAGCCTCGAGGGGAAAATTAAAACACCAACAAAATGGCGACTCCACTGGAGACTAAGAACTCAAAAGTGTTCATTCTACACTATGCTATTATAGGGTCATTATCATCATGTTTGTAATCAGAGATTGATATTTTTTGCGTTATGTTCCTACCTGAGTCACTAGCTAAATGGTGATTTCATTGGGGAGAACTTCTGAATAATTTAAAGAAAAAAAAAACCATAGAAGTAGGTGGTAGTAATCCAGAGTCATTTGTTGGGTGCATCTAAACTTGAAGTTTAGATATTAGAAGGTTATGGATTTGGGGAGGATTGATAGTAGCATAATCACAAATTATTTGAGTGTGACTCTATTCTGGAAGAAGACCCCGAATGTGATCAGTTCTTGAAAAGGAATGTCATATTCATTTGAAATTCAGTCCTTTTTTAAAGAGGTGGCAAATTTTTCTGAAGAACCAATTGATATAAAAGGAAAATTTTGAGATCTGTAACAATTACAGTCAGGGAGAGAAGGTTAACAAGTCTTGATTCATTTCTAGGTATTCTCATTAATCTAAACAGATCAATATTTTGTTTATGAGAAGTATTCAGAAATAGGGGTGATGAATGGTTCCTAGTTATATTTTTTACCATTAAGAAAGGAACAGTGGTTGCTCTTTCCATACTTCTAAAGTGTAAAGTGTAACATGATCGAAAAGTATGTTTATTTTGAATTATGCCTCTAGAAAGCTTAAGGCATAAGTATTCAGTCAATATTTTAGAATCATGGTTGGATTAATAAATGATGTAATTGATAGCCATGTGTGAAGTTGACAGTGATTGAATGGGTATAAGAAGGTTTCCCTATGAAATGGAAAATACAAGTATGCAAAGGAAATAAGTTTCACTAAGCCCTCCAGGGGATTTTATGATTCAAAGGTATATGCCATTTATTTTCAGTGGTATTAAAGGTTCCCCTAATTTGATTCCTAAGAAGGTTAAGAAATATTTGCCCAAATTCACAGGGAAAAGTTCAGAGTCTGCCTCTAAGCATCTGCAAATTTTCATGGATGTGATGGGGGATTATGAAGTCATTCATGAGGATGTTGTCATGAAGTTTTTTGTGCAATCCTTGAAGGATGATGCCAAGGATTGGTTCTCATATTTTCCTGAATGTTCTATTAACTCATGGAATCATTTTATGATGGTTTTTATTGAGAAATTTGGTTAAAGAGTAAACCCAAGCATGGTAAGAAAGGGTTTTATGGGAATCCACATAAGAAAAGATGAGCTAGTCCCATTTTTCAATATTAGGTTTTCAAAAGTTGTAAGAGAAATTCCTAAAGAAATAAGACTAAATGAGGTTGAATGCCTGGTTGTATATCTTGGTGCTTTAAAAAAAAAGATGATTTAATTATTAAGAGATAAGGAACCTAAAACCTTATACTAGGCATATCAAATGGCTACGGACATTGAGAACAACATAAAATACTCAATGATGAAAGGGTGTCTAGCTGCAAGCGTTGGTTACCCTAGCACATCTCATACCATCAAAATTCTAGAGTTAGCTATAAAAGACAATTGTCATGATAAAAATGCTTTGGTAATAGTGATATATCAATCATTATAGTATGAAGATAATTATGAAACCCAAGTTGAACACCAGCTTGATTTGAATAGTTATGATTAAAACTCTTTTTTGCAAGAGTTGTATGAGATGAAGAGACAAGAGGTAGAATTACCATACAAGCTATTTTTGAGATTTTTGGATGCTTTGATAGAAGTTCCCAAAGATTTCAAACCTGATGATTCTATGTGCATTGATTTTTTTTGTGAGATTTATGAACTTGGTTTGAGTGCTTTGCCAAACTAATTGAAACCTGGTAACCTTGCCCAAGTCCTTAAATGGATAGAGATTGAAGAATCAACAGAGTGTGTATATGCACAAAATGTAGATGAAACTTGGCCTTTTGAGGAATATTGGATAACTTTGTAAAACCTTGAGGAGTAAGATGGTGGAGAACTAAGTGAGGCACAAATTTTTTTTCCATGTTATGATTACAATACACATGTTACCAAAGTTTTATTACAAGCTAGTGATTGTGAACTTAGAAGTGATGATTGCCTCTTCGAAGATGATGTGGAAACATTTTCATTACCAGAGGTTTCTGGTGATACAGAGCCTCATGATGTAATTTTGTTACAAATGAGGGGACAAATTAGAAATGATGAATATTTGGAGTGTACTCCAAGTCTACTATCAATGGAGCATGTTTATTGTGTAAATGATGATAAATTTGAAGAAAGTGAGGTATGTGTTCAATACTGTGATCTAAATAATAATAACGAGGGTAACCAACACATTGATGAATGTATTTGTGTTATTGATGTTTCTAACTATTTGTATGAAGCTAAGATGGACTTGTTATCACCCCTTGAGGTGAGCTTTTATGAGACCAGGGTTGAAAGTGTCATTGATATTGCTGGTGAAAAGTTTTCAGCTTATAATGAAAGTGTCATTGATATTGCTGGTGAAAAGTTTTTAGCTTGTGATGAAATTTTCACTTATAAATTAACACATACAGCAGGTGGTGTTGAACATGAGTGGGCCAGTGCACACAACTATTTTTCTATTTCCTTTGTTATATTTAGTTTGCTAGAGCCTATTTTTGAGGTGTTTCATTTGGAGTTGGATGATGGGATACAGGAGCCAATATATTGTGAGAAGCATGAGATGAATGTATTCACACATTTCCTGGAGGAAGATGTGATTTATAATTCCCATTTTTATAATATCAGGAAGTATTCTAGGAAATCTGAACATAGATGTTGGAGACTAGGATTATGTTGTAACCATCAAGGTGAGGATTCCCCAGAATATGCACCTTTTATTTTTGACTTATGCAAAGATGGTTTGCACAACACACACAAAGTTTTTTATAAGAGTTTTCAGTTTACTGTGCAAATTGATTTTGAAGCCAGGATTTGTGATGTCAAAAATCTAATGGATTATGAATGTTTATGTTTCTCAGTTCAAATGAATGAGCATTCAATGGAACATTACCATGAACAGCCCAAGGTAAGGTGTCATAATGGTCATGAGTTGTAGTTAGTGTCTAGATGCCAATTGTTGATTGATGAAATGGACAGTAATATTAGAAAGCATAAGGATTCTTTGGGGCATGCTGATTAATTGAATGATAAATGGGCACTTAGGGGAAAAATTTGCAGATTCGGTCTACTCCAGGTAGCAGAGGATTTTTTTTTGACAAGGGTAAATTCTAGTTTTCCTTGTTTGTGGGCCTAGGGCCACCAAGTTGGATGTAAAAAAGTTTCTAAGGGTAGCATGGTGGAGCATTCTTCAAAGAACCTATTTGATTCAATTTTGGGTCTTCTCCCTAGAGATCTAGGTTCTTGCTATGCCCATAAGGGGCATACATCCCTAGTCAGAGCCAAATATGGGACTTTTAAAAAGTTGTGAAACTTTTTCCTAGTTTTTGGTGTGTCTATTCATCTTTCATGACTGGGGGTCTAATGTTTAGGGTTTAGAGTTTTGTTACCCATGTTGGAGTTAGTTTTTATCAAATAAACCCTCACGTTATAATTTTGTGTTGACTTGCTATTATGGGTTACCAGTCTTTTAAGTCGTTTGATTGAGCCTTGTCTATCATGCTATTATCGACCCCTATACCTATGTGTTTAGGTTTTAATATTAATTTTTCCTAAAATGGGCGGGTTTTCCCAATGTTTAGACTTTGGCCTAAAGTTTCATGCCTTGGAGGGTCTTTTCCCATTTCCCCAGTCAGCCCCATTATTATAAATAAGCTTTTCCATGTGCAGATTGGCAAGCAGTCGGATCAGAGGGTTTAAATCTGGACCGTTCCTCACAGAACTCGTAGGGTTTCCTACTGATGTCACTAAAGTTGTGTGAGGTATTTGGGATTCTGCCATCTATTACATATAGTTAAATGGGGCATGTCCCGATGTGCCAGTGGTGAAAAATAGGTGTCAAATAAATGACAGTTGTTTAATGACGAGGATTAATTATGACCGTCCCTCGACTGCCTCACACTATCGGATTAATGTTTTTGAAAATTTTGTGAGGTGTGCAAGCTGGTGACAGGTTGCTTGGATCCATAGTACAAGGTGGCTAGATGGGGCCCATTGCTGGTTTGTGTCTCTGCCTATGGGGTATGTGATTAGTTATTGGGTTTTCCAAGTGGTGACGTAGGTTTTCAATGACCTTTGACTCGATCTGATTCATTTGACATGCTATATCCTTATCACATCAATGATCTAAATTCAAATTTTTTAATCCACCCATGTGAGAATTATTTGTGCTCTGCAAGTTACATTCATTAATGGTGCAAGTCTTTTGATGGATCTCATCCTGATTTGAATGCGTGTGAGTAATATTCACCTGGTAATCATGCTGGGTTGCACACATTTTTCCATGACCTTGGAGATATTCTATGGTGGCAATGTTAAACACTAATCACTCTCTTGCTCATACTACAAATGAAGCATTTAATGTTCTTTGCACCGGATTGCTTGATAAAAACCTACTAATTGCTCATTAGCATCATTGCATTTTTGAGTTTGTGTTTATTTGTAGGTAATTGGTTTTCTTGCTGAGTTTTGAACTTGCAAATGGGATGGATAAGTTGATGGTTCCTATTTCCCCATTACAAAGAAGCGCTAGGATGGGCGCAAAGAATTTGCAGCAGGAGGAGAAACCAATTGAATAGAATACTATTCCTGGTGCTTTTGGGGTAGTTGTCGAAGGTGTTGTGTTTGTCCCAACTCAAGCCAAAATTAGTTCCTACCTCAAGGGAAAGGTCATACAGGTTGAAGTGGTGGATTATCCAATAACGAAGGAATTCAAGGATGACTACAGGTTGTCTAGGGTTGAGACGAGGTCTGGATGTTACAAGTCACCTATTGAGATTTCTCCTGGCTCTAGTGGTGAAGGTTCTGAAATAGATTTACACTACCATGATTACCTCATGGCCCTGAGTGAGCTAGTGGGAGCGCATGAAGAGGTCCTCGTAGCTTCTCCAATTGTTGTGGTGGCACTGTGCACTGATTATGGGTCTGGTGTTGTTGCAAACAAAGGTAAAATGATGGTCTCACTTCATACTAAAATGAGAACAAGGAGCAGTCACCTATATCGGGGCCATGTGTTTGTTCATGGTGCAAGGTGATGATATGGTTACTAGGTTTGTGATTTTTTTTATTGGTGTTGTTCTGTTGTTCGAGTTGGATGTGAACATGCATGTGGGTGATGCAGTGGTTTTTGTTTTGTTTAGCTGGTTATAGGGGTGTAACCATTTTTATTCCTCTATTCATAGTATGGTTACATTTAATGATGGGGAATTTTGAAATGTAATCCAAATTTCATTTTGTTAGAATGAAATTCAATTGAAATCAACAATTGAGCCCGATGCTTGTTTCTCTCCTGATCTATAAAGAATTTTTCAAGGCTCATTGTTGAGGTGGTATTTTTTGAGTCCTTACATTTAGACGATGTACAGGTAGAAAATATAATGCAGTATCTGGAAGATTTTTCAGCTAGCAAGTCATTCTAGGTTGGGTATGCACATAAGATAAGTGTACGATTCTTTTTGTAATTACTGATATCAAAGTAAACCTAAAATTTTAAGACAATTTCTCTCCTATGTATGTATAACAAATTGTGAATGAAGTTCTCAATAGTTGTTTCATTCATCTTCAATGGTATATTTGAATGTGTGATTCATTTTCTTGCTTTAAATTAATGAGTTAATCAGATGCTTGAAAAGGAGTTGTAGATCTATGGCAATGTGCTTAAGATATTCTAAGAAGTATTGTTTTGAATACTAGAAAATCTTAGTGTAAGACATTATAGAGATAGTTCAATGATGCCAGGGTTATATCTTGTGTGACTCCTTCCCAAATTGAATGAGGCATCAGTTAATTTTTATTCAAAATCTTTTGAGAATACAAAACTATCATGCTAAATGTGTCGGTTCGAAGTCAGAAAATTTTAAAATAAAATTCTATCTCTCTTGAGATGTAAATCTGACATTAAATCAGTTTTCCTAGCTCTAGATAGATGTTCTTACTCTGTGGTTTGCCAAAACCCTGGTAGATGGTATCTAGTTACATTGATAGGAATGTATCTTTGTATAGAAGTGTTCTTGAGACCTGAAGCATTTTTATGAACACATATAGGAACACCCTCCTTGGTTTCACATAGCCAAAAGTGTAGGAGATCTCATTCTTTGATTGAATCTTGTTAGTTGGCCACTAAATTTGTGAATTCTTGAATATAGAGGTTGGCAACCTCTTATAGAATTACAAAGCCTAGTGGGGAAAATTAAAACACCAACAAGTCAACCTCAACAAGTACAAATCTTACAAGGTTAAAAGCACAAATTTGTGTCACATTTTAACAAAATTATCAAGACAATTGAATTTAAGTATTTCTAACTAAAAATCAATTTTTGTCAAACACATGATGTAGTAAGATTCATTCTAGCTAAGTTAGATACTTCCACAACATTTTCAACTAAAATTGTTGGCTAAAAATATGTGGAGTACTGCTTTGAGTCAAGTTTACCAAAAAAATAAAATTACTTGAAAAACTTGAAGTTTCAATTACTCTTGCTAATGTAAATAACATTTAAAAAACATATAAAATATGATTTTGTAGATCCATAGTGTAGGTTTTGAAAAATATATTTATTTTAATAGTTTAATTATTATTTATATTTTATTTTTTATTTTTACTAAAAGTAGGTTATCAACAAAAAATAATAGGTTGATTACCATGCTAAGGAAAAATACCAAAACTTATTAAAAATATTTGAAAAAAAATGATGCACTAGATAAAAGAATCTATTTCAAGATGGTATAATTTATTTTCTATTTTAGATAAATATTCAATATGAAAGTTGATGTCCGATGGAAGCAACTATTTTTTGATTCACACACATTTTTATATTTATTTAAAAATATATATTTATTAAAATTGGAAAAAAATATATCCATGCACTAAAGTTTCAAGTTATAAATACACACAAAAAAAATTAAAGAAAAAAAAAACATTTACTATAAAAAGTTTGACGTCTCATGCAGCTTCATTTTTTAGCATTTTATCAGCAACTAAATTAGAGTGTTAATTTATTAAAAACTAGTTTAAAATATTTTAAAATTTTTTTTTTAAATATAAGCATAAAATATACTAAAAATACATAGTTTACTAGTTTACATCATTTCAAAATTCCAAAAATATATGCACTTTTTAGTGATTCAAATTTAAAATTTGGATCAACATTGGCCATTTCCTTTATAAAGTGTGACACAACTTTTTGATTTTATCCACGAGTTAAAAAATGTGAATACAATCCTTTGGGAGAGCCAATTGAATTAACATTAACAATCCTAGTTAATGAAAAAATCACCACTCTTCCAAAAGTAAGTGCTTTCAACTCTATCTTAAACTTCCCTTGGAATAAGGGTAGATCTTATTGTGAGTGTCATAGTGAAAATATCTATAAGACATACAATTTTATTCAACTCAAAAATCTCATCGAAGACCTTCTTGATCAAGGAAAGATAACTATTGATGAAAATGATCAAGATTCAACCAATAAAGATACCAGTGCCAATCTATCCACCACAACTATTGAGGAAAATAATCAAGATCTATCCATCAATGAGCACATTAGAGATGTTTATACCTCATCCAGCGATCGAATCAACATAACTCAAGATTCACTTTTTAATCGTGATCAAAATACCTCAACAATATCCAACAATGATCTAGATATTTCAAGATGTATTAAAACTATTTGATCCTATTGACATAATACAAGATCAATCCACTAGTGATTATTTTGACAATGTCTCTACATCACCTCATGAATTAGAGGAAATATCTCAAGAATTTATTCCAAAGCATGATCAACATATTTCACCAAATTCTAGGAATGGTCCTTTCAAAGACATATTGCCATCCTTTGACCTCATGGTTGCAAATATTGAAGGGATCCTCAACTCAACACTTGATCCAAGTACACTCAAAGATCAAGAGGATATTAAGCCACTTCCCATGCCTAATGAACATATCCAATAACCCTTTGTAAGAAATCCATACTTTGAAATTGACCAAAGCATGCCAAAAGAAATTCCAAAATTAATCAAGATCAAGAATTCATATCTCTGAGATACTACATTGATCTAATGCATAGATTCCAATCTATACAAGATGTCACAAATGATGATCATATACATGTATCACATAGTCCTCCATCTACCCATGAGATGCTTTCCTTGGATGGACACGCAGATGATATTCATTCAAAACAAGATTCCTGTACTCTTGACATTATTACACAACAACAAGAGGTTATTGATTCCTACAATTAGGATGAGTTATCAACATTAGGATCAGATATATCCAAAATTTAGAATGAGAACATTATGTATGAATATATCTAGCATTATCCACTCAAGGAAATAGGTCGGACCAAACATGATATTCATGAGTTAGTATAGCAGTAAATTGAAATAACATCACCTGCAATGGTCATTTATCAAAGAATGCTTGCTAAATAGGACATCTTCAAACAAGAAGAATCAAAGAACAAAGGTGCTACTACCACCATATTGGAGGAAACTATGTCTGAAGAAAATGACAACATAGGGAGCATGAAGAATCTATATGATGAAACTGATGCCAATAATACAACCTACCACGTCATGAATCTCCATCCACTCATCACCCTATCCATGTATTGGGACCAACATCAAATGAAAGATTTGACTCAAAGCATGAAGAATGTCATCAAATAATTAGAAGTAGAAAAGCATGAAGGAAAAATAAAATATAAGTGGATACCAAAGAGTACAAAGAAAAATTATCCCTATCAAACTCCATTAGTCAAAGAAACTATGGAGAAAAATAAAAAAGGGAAAAGTATCCATCAAAGACATCCACAAAGGAAAAAGAAAATTTCTCAAGAAACATACAAAATATATCAAGTAGTTTGTCCTAGTTCCATGCACACTTCTGTATCCACCCATCATTTCTCATCTTCCCATGTTTGGAGAGTCAAAGGTTCCAAGCCTCAATGAATCCATCTCCTATTCCTAAACTACACCATCCTCTCCTCCATGTATGATATCCAATTCTCACATTGACCATGTATTGGCAACAACCCTTCATCATAATGATTCAGAAGGCACTCTATGGTGATCTGTGCATAGAGACAAAGTTAACTCCGATATCAACAAAGTAGATTAGGAATCTCGAAAGTTGCATTCAAGTGCACGTATCTTGGCAAAGTAGCTTCTTCAAGTAGGATATCAATGCCACATTATGATAGAAGCATCTACATCGACACCACTAGGTGGTTCTACATGAACTTAAAATATTTCACAAAAAATCAAAAAAATAAAAAAATCATGGAAATAGTAAAGATAAAAAATCATCCTCTAGTGAAAACCACTATGGTGGCGCTTTGGACATGTACCATTATGAAAACCTAGAAAAAAAAGTGTCATGTGTAGAATCATGCATCTGTGTGTGCTATTTTAGGTGAAAGAATCTTATCCCATCCATAATAAATCCAACATTCCATCCATCTTATCCATATTAAATCTATTCATCCATGAACCATTTATCTACTCCATTTTTATCTATCTACATCCATCTTCCAAATTATCTTGATCTTGATAAAAGTTTGGTGTACACTTTACACTTGCTTATGGTGAAAATCTTGACATGGGTGATTTTCATTGAGCCTATCTTACCCAACATAATCTAAGCCATGAAGCACTATCCGAATGATAATCATTTTTTCGAACACCTTTTCTTATCACAATATAATCCATATCTATCCATCCAAACACCTATCCAAGTATCCACCCATGGCATTCCATACACTGTTGGACATTAGGGGTAAATATTTACATCTTTCTTCGGGAATAAATCTTGATCTATATCTTCCAACTTATGTGATGATCCAAACATTGGAAAATGTAAAATCAATTTTGTCAAATAATTTGTGAGCCAAAATCCTAAACACTATCCCATGGCATATTTTGTCGAGAAGATGTTCCTTATCAAGCTTTATCTTTCATCAAACATCAATTCAAAAAAATAGTCACATCTAACTTGTACTTCAATGCCATATCAAATCATTCAAACAACTTTTATTCCAAGCCAAGCTTTAAATCTTGATCAATAAAATTTAATCAATCCATCATCATCTCGAGATATCCTTCCCAATACATGTTTTCTTAACAATGATGATAAAATTGTTGTGTATCCTCAACAATTTTATCATCATCAATCCATCATTAAAATCAATTAACCTTCGCTTGATTTTCCACAAAGTAAAAAATAAAAATAAAATAACTGATATCATCACACATCCATATCCAAATCGTTGAAATCATACTATAATCCAAAAACATTCAAAACATATCAAAACCTCAAAATGATTCAAAAAGTTTTAAAAGTAAAAAATATGGTATCCAAACTACGTCATCTCTGAGCTTAAACATAGGCAAGGACATCATTGATGAGCCCCCAAGACCCAAAAATGTAAAAAACATTTATATAACTCAAAAATCTAAGAAATAGCCTCACAACATTTCAAAAACATTAAAAACATCCAAATGTTTGAAAAAATCCACCTGTCTCATTTCACTTCAACCATGATAATCAATCATCCATAGTAAATCAATCGTGACCTTCATCCTTTGGCAAAATAAACATGAACAACCACAACAATTAGTAAAGGAAAACTTTAAACAAAAAATTAAAATCAAAACAGCAAACCTTTAAACATAAAATCAAACTCTTGATCATTCGTAAACATGTCAATCAACATTATATCAATGGCCTTTCAAAACCTATCAACCTACCACCATCCACTAAAATTTCCTAGGATGCATCCTTCCTACAATGGAAATTATCTATTGGAAAAACACTTTGGATTCTTATCCTCAAAACACATCCTTTTGGCCAGAGGTATGAAGAACATTAGCTTGTTTGTTTACTTGATCTGCTCTTATGATTTATCTTATTGTGCTCATTCCAATGACCTCTCGATGATTTCCAATCAAAATGATTTAGAGAAAAATGAATGGGGCATTGATCATTATATTTTTTTTGATGTGCTTGTTGGATATTCTTGTAGTATAACTTTGGTGATACTCACTTTGTTAGGTATGTAGGGAGGATTTTTTGGATGTCTTGTTGACTTTTACATTGGGAGGTTTTTCCTTTCTATGTTTTAGTTTGAGGTGTTTGAAATGTGTTATGTACATCCTAATAAGGTCTCATATGTCAGGTGTGAACAAGGATACTCCTATTTGTTTGCTAAGTCAAAGTCCATCGCGCTAGATACCACACCATCCTGGTTGTTTATACCTTGATGCATCGTATCTATGTGTTATCAGGCATAAGGAAATTTATGCTCTTTACATAGCCAATACCTAGATAAGAAATGCATCATCATCATTAATCATCATATCAAATAAATTCTTGATGACTGATATACTTGTTTGACTTATGCATCTTCTCAGAATTAAGGGTTGATCCCTCTCATTCTTCTATCCTCTTTCATGCTAACATGGTATCATGCCATTCACCAAAAAATCAATGCATTCATCCCACATCCATAAATAATCTAAATCCTGCATCATCATGCATATCACCATAATAGGAAACATTATCCATGTCACATGCATTGCATCATCATTTAAGTTGTTTAAGATAATATGGACTTGTTATTCTAAGCATCTGAAAACCATCTCACTTCCATCATCATCATAATATAGATCTATAAATCTTACCTTCTCATTTCACCATCTTTAACCTCTTTGTCGAGAGCTCGACCTCAAATCAAATATTTTTCCTGATCTCTTGAGTGGACAACATACTAGCATGCTTTCCATTGGGGCAAGAGTGGGGCATCTAAAAAAAAATGTATTTTTTAATTTTGATCTTTGTGACGTCATTCTTTGAACCGACGTAGCAAGAACATTGCTTCAAAGAGGGGAAAAATGTAGACATACAAATAGACCTAACTGACATTATGCATCTAAACCTGATTAATTAACATCACTTCTTCTATTAATCAAATAAAGAAATTTATTGGATTAACTGACTAATGTTCATCATGTTGATTTAAATAAATCAATTTATTTAATGAAATCCCTAAAGTCAACTCATCTGATTTAATAAATCAAATTATTTAAATCAAATGTCAAATCCCCTAATTGCTCCAAGTTAATTAATTCTGGATTAATTAAATCCTAATCCTATTCTAGCTTTTGACTCAACCTTGGTCAAACCCAACCCACTTGCATATGAAAATTTATTCTTGTAATTAACTAATCACCCCATTTTCCCTCACAAAAACATATTCTTTCGGAATATTCTTCCAATAACTCCACTTATTTGACTTTCTAGCCCAAACATAAGTACTTCTTACAAAGGCATTTAAGCCTCTTAAAAATCCCTTAATTCCTCTTATGAATGCATTAATCTCTCTTACACCCCCCTCACCCCTTCACCTACATGCATTAACTATGCACATTCTCCAAAATGTGCACCATCCTCACCCATTGGGATTGAGACAAGTGTCCCAATCTCATTAGCTCTCCTTTAGTCCCATACTCCTCCAACATCTCCCTTCTTCAACTCTTCAACCCTATAAATAGAATCATTCTCTTTATAACAATCATCCACAAGCCTACATGCTATCTTGCTTGTAGTTCTATGTTCTCTTTAAATAATGTTTTCATTTCCTTTACATTTCTCAACAATTTCATGGGGAAGGGTTTTATTTGATTTGTTTAATATTGACTAATTTCACTCAGGTTTGTCAATCTTTGATAAATGTAGATTTTAACTTTCACAGGTGCTAACACCATTGTTGTGAGCAATTTTTTTTAGAGTAGAAGAGGACATGAGAGATCATTTGGAAACCCCTATGCCAAGTCATATGTTTCTGAATCGAACTACATCATTAATAAGTATGCCACATGCGATTCAACTTAAGGCATGTCATCCATATCCCTAAACTTGCTCTTATATATACATGAAATGTGATCAACTAGCCAAAAGAGACAACAAGAAGTCACATACAAGGACAAGGCTAAATAACCCCTTTCCCCCACTTAGTGCAAGACAAGGGTAACTGGGTGAGCCAAATAGGATGGAACTAAGTATCAGTTTGAGGAATTAAGTGCTTCAAAACAAGGAAGAGAACCACACTTCTTGAGATGTTGAATTTTTTTTATTAAAGCCTTACATTCATCAGTAGAATGACCATGAACTTTTGTGATATACAAAAAATCAAATTTTGTAGTAAAATTTATTTCGTGTTCTCCGAGGGAGAGATATCAAGTGATCCTAGAGGAGTCTTGAAAAGATACTCTCTTGATCAATAGTAGAAGATGTTCCTTTATTTTTGTAAGATGTCATACACACACTAGATGATAAGGCTTTACATGAAAATGGAGATAAGGGAGGTAACCCTAGATCTTTCTTGAAAGACTATGGTATATTGGTTTCCTTCATGTGTTCATCATATCCATGTGTAGGAGGTAGATTGTATCCAATTCCAAAAGAATCTTTCAATTCAGATGAAGGGATTTTATGCTTTAGAGAAGAATTGGCTTCTGCATGAGGACCCAAGGGTATTGTAGGATCATCATGGAAAAAACAGGCCCTTAAGTGGCAAAAAAATCAGAAAAATCAAAGTTAGGCAACTTGACATAAAAATTTGAATAATTTATTTATATTATTTAAAAAATATGTAAGAATAGAATCTGTAGCAAATTGAATGTAGTTTCTAAACTACTAGGTTTTTTTTTTCCTTTAAATCTATTTGGTGAAAATTTGAAATTTCAATGCAATAGCACATAAATTTCAGGGAAAAAATAAGAATTAGGTGCTTTTCTAACCACCCTAACCAAAATAAAATGATAATATTTTTTTATAATATTTTAGAGATAAGTAGAGGACTCATGTCTCAATGTGATGCATATTTTTGGAATGTGACGCATGTTTCATATTCAAAAAATGTGATACCATTTGAAAGCTTTAGATATTTTTGAAATGACCTATCAATCAGGACTTTAGTCGTAATTCAAATAGAAAATGAATAATAATAATTTATTAAATTCAAAGTAAAGCATAATTTATATTGGTGGAAATTCGAGAATCTCCTTTAAAAACCCATTTCATTTCATCAATTTTTGGTAAAATAGAATTTGTCAACTACATATCCTACACATACCCATCATATCACCACTTTTTGGCCCATCATGATCCTGCATATACCCCCAAATCCTTTTTAACGTTATTCACCATCCCCTCATGAGGGATGGGAGTAAGATATCCCCCATCACTATCATGGGGTAATATTGTAGAACTAAGTTGAGTGAATGAAACACAAATTTGTTTTGGTTCAAATTGTGATATTTTTCACTCTCCTATAAATGGAGGTGTGAAACCCCAATCATCATCAAAATTTGTACCTGAAAATGAATCATTGGTATATGAATCTTTGGATTTTGAGGGTGAGATTTTGGATTGTTTATTGAAAGGAGGCATAAAATCTAATGACCCCCAATTATCACTAAATATTTTAGGGTTGACAACATGTATAGGTTCAACCTTTGATCTTGGAATTAAAGTATTAGGGGAGTTGCAAGTGTTGTGTTCATATGATTCATAGCTTCATTCATCAGCATTAGCTGTGTTTATATTGTTGTTGTATTCAAATTTCATTGCACGGTGAAGAGTAGAGGGGACTCCTTTCATAGCATGAATCCATAGTCTTTCTAGGATAAGATTGTATGAAAGGGATCCTTGAATTATATGGATAGGGGTAGGAAACACTATAGGTTCAACCTCAATAGGTAATGTGATCATCCCTAGTGGTTTCCTATTAATATTGTAAAAGCCAGAAATATGAACATCATTAAGTTGAATGAGCCTTTTGTCCATACCAATTTTTTCTAGGAGATCAATGTTGCAAAAATTCATTTTTGCTCGATTACCTATGAGAGTGCACCTAACTGTTGAATACCCAAGATACTAAGAGGGCGGTGAATCAGTATCTTCTTAAACTTATTGAACAAATATCATCCAATTAATCCAATGCATATAAGAGTAAACATAAGCAGAAGCATTAATAGAACATAAAAACACACCACACATGAACACCAAGAATTTTTACGTGGAAAATCCAGAATAGGAAAAACCATGGTGAGGATTAATTCACAATATAGTATAATAGGTTATAAGATATAACAAGGGGTGGCTCACTGGTAGGACTCACTATCCAAAATAAAGGCTCACTACCTACACAAGATGTCTTATAGCCAGAGTATGAACCAATGAAGTTACACCTCACAAGTGTAGATTTAGTTCCTTTGATGCTTAAAAAATTTGCATGCCAATAGACTAATATTCACTCTTTTTTCATTCAAATTCAAACCACCAACCACACACTCTTCACTCTCCAAAATATGCTATATATATATTCAACTTGTCTGTAAGCATCAATTAGGTCAGCTTCAAGAATATACATTATCTTCCCCAAAAAAATCAAGTGTGTAGCATGCTACAACATGTCATCTTTGATTGCATATACATCCTCAATAGAAATTTAATCTATTAAAACTTTAACTATTTATTAGGTTGGCCAAAGATAGACCTAATGACAAAATACAATCAACAGAATGGTGCCAACTCGCCATATAAGCACCTATACACATGAGGTTCTGAAATTGCATGCTTCCAACAAACAAAAACCACTTCCCAAAATTGTGAGCAATGATGATTACCAGAGGGGAATTATAGAAAAAAATACTAGACAACATTTCTACATACCAGTTCAAAATATCTGATCAACTTTGAGTTTGAACATGTAGTTGCAAATTATATGTCATGGTGACATCAATGAAAACACAAAAGAATCACTATGAGATGTGTTCTTCATTCTTCCAACAATCTCCCCCTTGGTCATTGATGACTGCATGTGCCAAAAGAGAACTTACAATCCTCCTATATACAATACTATGTCACCAAAAATTATATACCTTTGAAGAAAAGGACAATTTGGTGCCCATTGTGGTCCTACTTTAGGTCCTAAAACAACATTTAGAGGCCCCTAAGGTTCATTATTTTTGAATTTAAAGCCTATTTTACCTAAGGAATTAAACAAGCCTTCATAAACAACATAAAAAATATTCAAATATCACTAATTCCACCTTTGAAACCCATCATGGGACTAGGTCACCCAAGTTGGTGACCTAGTCCTTTTTAGGGATTGTTGCAATTTTTAAATGAAAAAATGTCTATCTTGCTAAAACTTCCCTATGGGTGTCGGCCTCTTAGGTCAAAATTATCGACAATTAGGTATTGTTTCTTATAAATACATGGTTTAGGTCATTTTTCTCTCTCTTGGTCATTTTTCACAAGCAACTTCAAAAATCAAGCACAAAACATCTTCCTCAAGAAGTTTCATCTCTCCTTCACAACAAAGTTGAAGCTTTTGGACATCAAACTGGGGGCTTTTTCAGGTCTTCAAGCTTAGTTCCCATTCAATATCTCAAATTGCCAAAGGTTTAACATGGATGCCTATCGAGAATCATGGAGAAATCTAGGTTGAGGAGATGCAACTATCCATGAAATCACACCTAAAGACTGTTTTCAAAGTGACTCCATCTTCCATTTTTAGACCATCTTCAGATTTGAGATTTGCATCGCATTTACATTCCTTTGAAATTCATTAGTAATGTTGTAGGGTATTTTGGACTGAAGTCTTGCATCATTCAAATCTCTTGCATGCATCTTATTCTAGCACAATAGAATATGGTTTTATCTTATTTCATATTTTCCTAGTTCTAGACACACTTAGGGCTAGGGTTTATGTAGATTTTCTATCTCTTTACAAGTTTAAATACAAAGTAGGGGTTTGACCAAGGAAAACCCCACATTAGAAACCAAAATATACTCTATTTTTCATATGATTTTTTAGGTCTGAGCCTGGATTTCACTGGAGAAGAAGAGTGCAAAAAGTAGACCTCAGTATCCACTTCAATTTTCCAGAAAAGCCGAAAGGGACTAGGTCACCAATAGTGGCAACCTAGTCCCACTAGAGGTTTCCATAAGAATTTTCTACATATTGGAGTACCCAGTTGGCTAGAATGAAGTTTGGAGCAGATTTCCAAAAAACAGACTAGGTCGCCCAACTTGGCATAAGTGTCCCAGAAACCAAGATTTTCTATATTTTTAGAGGTTTTTGCAATCTCTACTTCAGCCCTCTTTAGTTTCTATGCGCACTTTTCTGATTTACTAAGTTATTTTACCTTATATAGTTCTTATCTTTACTTTTTTGCATTACATCATGTGTTTTCAAACAAGATAGTTCTCATTAGCTTGCATGCAATAATTAGATTTAGTTATCCGATTTCATTTTTTAGTTTAATTCACATTAGCAATCCAATCACACATTTCAATTACTAACAATTGAATGAATCACAAGATTAATGCTCCCACAAAGGGACATCCTCTTCCTTCTAGGAGAAAACACTAGAGAGTTGTAGGGGACCTATCCCTTTACCCACAAAAGGATAAAATTTTTGGTTCATGAAATCTGAAACTTTTTGGTGACACAAAACAAAAATGAACCACAAAATTTATGATTTTATGGGTAAAGGGATAGGTCCCCTAACACTTTCTAGGGTTTCCACCTAGAAGAAGAGGATGTCCCTTTGTGGGAGCACAAATCTCATGATTCATTCAATTGTTAGGAATTGTGATTGGAATGCTAATATGAATTAAACTAAATGCTGAAATATGATAAGTAAATCTAACTATTGCATCCAAGAAAATGAGAACTATATTGTTTGAAAACACACGATGTAATGCAAAAAAGTAAAGATAGGAACTATATAAGGTAAAATAACTTAGTAAATTAGAAAAGTGCAACTAGAAACTGAAGAGGGCTGAAGTAGAGATTGCATAAACCTCATAAAATTTGGGAAAAAAAAGTTTTATGCCAATTGGGACACTTATGCCAAGTTGGGCGACCTAGTCCCTTTCTTAGAAAACTGCTCCAGACTTCATTCCACCCAACCGGGTACTCAAATCTACAAAAAATTCTGAAAAATATCTCCAGTGGGACTAGGTCACCACTATTGGTGACCTAGTCCCTTTCAACTTTTCTATAAAACTGAAAGTTGATACTAAGGCCTATGGTTTTCACTTTGCTTCTCCACTGAAATCTAGACTCAGACCTGCAAAATCACCTATAAAAAAGGGTATATTTTGGTTTCTAATGTGGGATTTTCCTTCGTCAAACCCCTAGTTTTCATTTAAACTTGTAAAGAGATAGAAAATCTGCATAAACCCTACTCCTAAGTGTGTCTAGAACTAGGAAAACTAGAAATAAGAAAAATCCCTATTCTATTGTGCGAGAATAAGATGCATGCAAGAGATTTGAGTGATGCAATACTTCAATCCAAGAAACCCTACAACATTACAAATGAATTTGAAAGGAATGCAAATGGGATGGAAACCTCAAATCTAAAGATGGGCTAAAAATGGAAGATGGAGACACTTTGAAAATAGTCTTTAGGTGTGATTTGCTAGCTACCTGCACCTCCTCAACTTATATTTCTCCATCATTCTCCATAGGAATCCATGTTCACACTTTGTAAATGTGATATCTTGAATGGGAAGTGAGCTTGAAGACCTGAAAAAGCCCTAGTTTGTTGTCCAAAAGTTTCAACTTTGCTATGAAGGAGAGATGAAACTTCTTGAGGAAGATGTTTTGCACTTGATTCTTGAAGTTTCTTGTGAAAAATGACCAAGAGAGAGAGAAAAAAGACCTAAAAACATGTATTTATAAGCAGCAATACCTAATTGTCGATAATTTTACCCTAAGAGGCCGACACCCATCAACAATTTTTAGCAAGATAGACATTTTTCCATTTAAAAATGCAAAAATCCCTTAAAAGAACTAGGTCGATAGCTTGGGCGACCTAGTCCCACTAGGGGTTTTTGAGGTGTGAGTAGTGATATTTGAATATTTTTTATGTTGTTTGTCAAAGCTTGCTTAATTAATTTGGTAAAATAGGCCTCAAATTCAAAAATAGCAAACCTTAGGGGCCTATAAATGTTGTTTTAGGATGATTATTGATGAAAGGGGACCTAAAGTAGGACCAAAATGGGCACAAAATTGTCCTTTTCTTCAAACGTATACAATTTTTGGTGAGACATTTATCCCCCACTTTAGCGCCCATATGACTCTATGTGCATATATAAGCTAAATGACTCTAGATAATCAATGCACTTTGTTTTCATAACAGGATACTTCTTTAAAGGTGGGAGAATGAAGCCCCTAGTGTAGTTATTTGCAAAACCACAATGTTAGAAACTGCATCCTGCAACACAAGTTCATTAGAAGTCCAAAAATCCTCTTCTCTAATTCTTAGATATCAAATTTGAGGGTTGATGTATGCCTCCTCTTGATTCTGCTTTCTTTACGAAGGTGGAATCAAGGTAGCAATCTAGCCACATCGAATGAGGACACACATATCAGAGGGAATTTACAAGTACCATGCCACATAAATATAGGTGAGTGATTATGTAGGGTGTGAAAACATGATTCTAATGCAACAAATGACATAAAAAATAGAGCTCACTAGCACCCAGTATGTTAATTTGAATGAAAAACACACTAAAAGGTCTAACATGGTAAAAGTACAAATGTGCATAGATGAGAAAATGAGATAGATTAAAAGGAATGAAAATGGTGTAAATTGTCACTTGTTCATTTACCTTTTGTAGCATGAGTGTGATGAGAAGATAACGAAAGGATGATGAGCACACTTGGATTCACACCTGCAAGATTGGACGCGCTACATGACCAGATAGCCCATAGTGAGCGACAACACGAGGTGAGTCAATTCTGGAGCCATTGCTTTGTGATTTCTCAATTATGGTATGAATTTAATGCATATTTAGGTTAATTTAGGGTCCTAATTTTTTTTTGAAAGTGTCCATTTTTTTTGGAAAGTGTTCCTTTTGTTCGCAAAGTGTTCCACTTTTTTGCAAAGTGTCATGTTTCTTCACTAAGTGTCCCAAAAGGGTTCTAAAGTGTTTAGGTCCTTAGAAAAAGAACACTAGAACAACAAAAGCACACTTGAATGATGAATTAGAGTAGAATTGAAGAGATTAGATCATTTAGAGAGCATATTTTGATTATTTTGATAGGTACCCACATGATCTTGTCAGCATCTCTATGGGAGACAACTAGGTTTTCTTAGAGATCTAGTCCCTTCTTTGTTAGTGGAAGATACAGAGCACCTTCAAGAGGTAGACATATATTTGGAGTACCTCATGCCTCCCATGAGGTACCATGATGTGATGTTGATAGTGTTGTGTGAACACAAGAATGCAGATACTTGCACCTTCCACCTTCCCACAGGAGAGACGACCATCACATTAGAGAATGCACATGAGATACTCTGAGTTCCTATTCGGGGGGAGCAGGTATGCCTCTAGAGGGATCGGTCTTTCCATGAGAAATGGGTAGACATTAAGTATTGCCTTAGTGGACTAGTCCATGATGATAGAGTAGTGGGACAAATTGATCTAGCACAAGGGTATGTGTAGGATCATGATGGGCCAAAAAGTGACAATATGATGGGTATGTGGCTGACAACTTTTTTTAACCCAAAATTGATGAAACGAAAAGGGTTTTTAAAGGAGATTCTCATCTTTCCATCAATATAAATTATGCTATACTTTGAATTTAATAAATAATTATGATTCATTTTCTATCGAATTACGGCTAAAGTCTTGATTTTAAGGTTGATTGAAAAACATCTATAGCTTTCAAATGGTGCCATATTTTTTGAATCTAAAACATGCATCACATTATATGCTTCACAGACTATAAGATTAAAAAATAAAAAATTGAATTTGATGAAGGTTTGACAAAGTGAAGGTGGTCAGATATACGAGTCTTTATATTTTTTAAAAGTTGTAATAAAAAATTTATAATTAATTATTTAATTAGAAAAAAATTACAAAAAAATATGCATCACATCGGAACATGAGTCCTCTACTTATACCTAAAATATTATAAAAAACTATTATCATTTTAATGTGGTTAGGGTGGTCAGACAGACATCTACTTCATATTTTTTCCCTGAAATTTAAGTACTATTGTATTGAAATTTCAAATTTTCACTAATTAGATTTTATTTTTTTGTAAATAAACCTAGTAATTTAGAAGTTGTATATTCAATTTTCTACAAATTCTATTTTTACATTTTTTTGAATTAATATAGATAACTTATTCAATTTTTTATGTCAAGTTGCCTAACTCTGATTTTTCTAATTTTTTTGCCATTTAAGGGCCTATTTTTTCCATGATGATCCTGCACATACCCGCTATTATTGTATTCACGAGTGCCAATAGTGAGGCGGATCATAATGCACACTATCGTGTTGGTTCTCCTACCATATGGATGAGAAACACACCTCGAGGGTGAGCTAGTGTAACTGATACGAGAGATAGCATAGCATAGGATAGTTTACACTTGGGGATGGTTCATCCTAGCACACTTATATTATGATCTTGGGAAATTTTTCTTCCGAGAGCTACATAGAATGGTACATTGTATAGTTCTATAGGTTTTGTGCCTAGAGCATATCAAATGTGCTAGGTCTATAGGATTCCAATGTCCAACAACAGTAGGGTATCCTTGGGTATTTGGCTATCCTCTTTCATGGCTATGGCAGTATGGGGATCTACACTTTTGGAGGGTGAGATTGGACCGACTATAGAAGCATGACATCCTATGGAGACCATATTAGCTTGTATTGCAATGGCCGGATCATACTAGATAGATGAGGAGACTATAGATGGAGATAGAGTGTTTGTTCTACTATGATTGCATGATGAGACAGTTTGGATAGATCTAGAGACCACCCCTGGCATGATCATCTTTTAGGAGGTCAATTCAAAGTGCTCGAAGACCGGGTGATACAACACGGTTCAAACTAGATGATGTTGTCCAAAGTGACTTTGACTATTCTAATCATGACCAACCATCGTTCTCCTATGCAAATGATGTCGGTGTCACTTGGGATCATGAGGAGTGGTGGATAGCATCACCACCAAATCTAGTGTTTCCAATGGATGAGCTAGTAGGGGATGCAAAACTAGTACCAAATGAGGGAGAGGAGAGGGAGGAAAGAGTTGAGGAGAAACATTACAAGGCTGAAAATATAATTATTGACATCATTTACGAGGAGTATGATGAAGATGCAAACCCAAATTATGATGGACAAAGAGAGAAGAGGAGGATGATGAGGTAGCAGTTGAGGACCAATATGATTGGGGAGACACTGCACCCATCCATATGACTAGATATCGTATGTCGGCAGCAACACGCACCATCACCCACAGTTGAGGGGAGGCTAGCAAATCATCCATGCCCCCTACATAGGATGAGGTTGATATCACTTATTCCATTAGAGATATAGGAGATGATATTTAATTTTGATACATGTATTTTACATTTGACATATGATTTGATGCATATATATATGATGATGTGTACTGATTAAATTTTCCTTCTATCTTGTAGGGTCCTCAGAGGATTGGGGGAATCTCTACCATCAGGTGGCTGTAGAGATAGTTCCTGCATCCTTCGATGAACAGGAGATGAACTCTGATTATGTGCCCCCACCTATTATGGAGCAAGATAAAGAGACGTTGAGACCTTTTGTGAGACTATGGGAAACGTACAAGGGTTTGAGGAGACAGATTCACCGAGCCAGGGTAGTACCACAGGCATAGTCTTCACAGACTCTAGTAGAGGTGCCATGACTACAAGAAGAGAGAGATCATATAGTAGGAGAGAAGCGAGTGACACTCGCACGAATGGAGGCGATGGAGTTCATGATCACGATCACGCATGATCATTTCTCGACATATAGCTACTAATGTAATGCGAGTACCTCATCTTGAGGGATCTGGTAATCACAGTCCTTAGTGACATTGTATATTATGATCATATGTACATAAAAACTTTTGATATATATATATATATGTATTTTGATGTTATATGTTGTAATGTTATGTGTGAATGCTAAATATCAATGTGATTAATTAAATAGAATTATTTAACTAATGTCTACATGCTTTAACAAGATTAATGTGATCTAATTTAGAAACTTACTATTGTTTCTATTAGATACAACATAAAGATTAAGTATGTTATGCACGTATTTTTAGAAACATAACACACAAAGAGACCTATGAAATAGTATGAAATATAAAGTAACTATAAAATGAAATTAAATAATCAATTTAGTGTTCAGGACACATGCATAATGATTTTTCAGGAATGAAGCAATGAGAAAGAATATAGGATAGAATCCCATAGCTCCAACAAAACTTCTCTATAATTCATACCATCCAAAAGGGGATTGGACATAATACCAATGCAAATGCGTGAAATTAATGAGGTCTTTAAGAGGAGTGCTATCGAGTGTGGTCAAGGTATAAGCACCAGATCCATAATTTGTATTGACCACATAGGGGCCTAACCAGTTAGGATTGAACTTTCTTTTGTTGGCATAGTTGATAGTAGTATTACGTTGGTTTTCATGTAAAACCAAATCACCTTTGTTAAATTTCTGAGGAATGACACCAATATCGTGTTTTCATTGTAATTGTTTGGTGTAAGATTGAAGATGCTTGAGAGCGTTGATGCATTGTTTATAAAGAATTTCAAGTTTTTGTAATCATTGGTCTACATAGGTATCATTATCAACAAGACATTGGAGAGGAATTCATAGCATGAGGATTTCTAACTCTAAAGGTAGGATAGCCTTGGTACCATAAACAAGGTTGAAAGGTGTATTACCTATAGAAGAGCGAACACTGGTATAATATGCCCATAATGCATATTGCAATTGTGTATGCCAATATTTTTGGTTTTGGTTAACTATCTTCTTAAGGATTTTTTATAGGATTTTATTAGTACTTTTGGCTTGACCCTTAGACTTAACGTAGTAAGGTGTTGAAAATCGATGTTGAATATGAAAGGTTTTAAGGAACTTCTTCACATCATTATTTTTAAATGGTATGACATTATCTAAAACTAATGTAGAAGGTAGGAAAAAGCAAGCGATGATGTGATCCAATAAGAAATGACATATCACATCAATAGTTGGAGACTGGAGAGGAATTGCTTCTACCCATTTGGTGAAATAGTCAATAGTAGTAATGATAATCGTATGTCCAGCGGAAGAAAGTGGTGAGATTTCTCCAATTAGGTCCAAGCCCCCCACAAAGAATGACCAAATAGATATATGGGCATGAAGATAAGAAGTAGGAGCATGCATCAAATTCCTATGTTCTTTGCATTGATGGTATCACTTAACATACACATAACAATCTTTTTCTATGTTTTTCTAGTAATAACCCATGCGAATGAGTTTTTGCACTAAGTTTTTCCTCCAAAATGACAGCCACAAGTGCCAGAATGGGCCTGTTCAAGGGAAATATGCTTTAGCATCCTTGAGACAACATAGAACAATTCCATCAAAGGTTCTTGTATGCAATGTATCAACAAGGATTATGTACTTAGTGGCTAACTTTTTGAGGTGAATGCGGGTATTTCCAGTTGTAGGCTCGGGAATGGTACCATCCTTGCAAGTATTTAACATCAAGTTCACCAAAATGAACCACCAAAAATATAGGTATATGCTAACAGAGAAAGAGGATTCCCCCAAATAGAGCCCTAGGTTTTTCACTTAGGAGCTTGGTTTAGGATGAATGGAACTCTTTCACCTAGTGATATTGTCTTTTTGGTGATTGCATTCAAAGGGTGTGGGTTGAATAGGGTTGTGTTGTGTTTGAGAAGTGTGGTTGAATGCTGAAATGATATGAAACTAAACTAACTATGAAGTGTAAATGAAAGAAAACATAAAATATGTGCAAGCTCAACTAAATGGCCTAATTGTATGCAAACTGAAATGAAACTAGAGAAAAAAGAAGTGGTGCACCTGGATATTGAAGGTTATAGATGAGGAGCTCCAGAATGTTCTGGAATCTACTAAAAATATTCATAGGGACACTTATGCCAGAATGGGTGACCTAGTCCTCTTCCTAGGAAAGTTTTCCAAAACAAGTTTCTAGCAAAAGGGTGTCCAAATCCACAAAAATCGGTGAAAGATAGATTCAGAGGGACTAGGTCAACATTGTTGGTGACCTAGTCCACTTCTAATTTTCTAAGAATCTATAAATACATATTGGAGCCCTCAATCTGCACTTTCATTCCTTATGGGTGTCTGGTTTAGGTTCTACAATAAATGGGCTGAAAGAGTACTCCAAGCTTGAACTAGGGCTTCGTTTACTTCAATGACTTTGATGGGTTGACACCACCTTTTTTGAACCTTTCTCTTTGAGAAACCTCCATACAAAAATTGGAAAAACACACATGCAAAGAGAAGGAAAGGGTTAGAGTTAGAGAATAGGGGTTCGCCTTAGTCAAACCCCTTGATAGTAATCAAACCCAAATCAAATAGAAATGAAAAGGAGAGATGATTTAATGACAAGTAAATGTAAACACTCACCAAATCCTTGTTTTGAAGATGTCTCCAACATGCAAGAACTAGCTCCAATGGGGATTTCTCGAAGTGCATTTGTGTTTGAGTGCTTTACTATGAAGATTGAGTGCAAGAGTGCTTGTGAAGATTCAAAATGATCTTAAGAGGGGGAGTAGTAGGTGAAAACCCTTATTTATACAAGATATTCCCTACTTTCCAAAAAATGTCACTTGATAGGCTGACATTAGGGTTTTGGAGGAAAATTTATGTTAGGTTTTTGTTTTAATTTTGAATTTTATGCCTGAAGAGACTAGGTCGCCCAAGGTGGTGACCTAGTCCACTTTAACAAAATCAAGTGGTGGTCAGGAATAAAAAGGTGTTAAATGATGTTTATCAGACTTGCCTTCCGAAACACACTTAAGCTAGGCCTAAAAGTATATAAAGGGACCAATTTATCATTAAAAAGGGTTGAATTAGTGATGATAAGCCTAGGAAAGTGTGAAAATACATTACAAAAATTTACAAAACCTTTGTAAAACATTGTTAGATTGTTGTTGATTTGCAAGAATTCAAGACTAAACCA
Source organism: Sequoiadendron giganteum (assembly GCA_007115665.2). Lineage (NCBI taxonomy): Eukaryota > Viridiplantae > Streptophyta > Pinopsida > Cupressales > Cupressaceae > Sequoiadendron > Sequoiadendron giganteum. The sequence continues at coordinate 204,393,556 of CM021105.1, forward strand.
AGGAAAAACAAGGCCAAAATCCAAGGGTAAAGGCCCAAATGAGTGAAAAAGTGTCAAAGGCTACACTTTCTTGTGACACATTTAGCCCCCACTTTAGTGAGAGGATGAAATTTCTTCAAAATCACACTAAAGTAGTTGAATCATGCGTGTCAAGCAAGATCCAATTTATTCATACTAGTAAGGTGAGATGATTATGATCAAGATCCCATGGAAAACCAATCATAAGCAAAAAAGATCACACAAGTTGTGAAGTGGAAGAGTGGAAAGAGAGAAAAAGTTTGATAAGTCTTTGACCATTTTTCCAGCTAGTTGTGGATCAAATCTAAGTTTTTTTTCCTAAAGGAAAGGTGTAATCACTTTGGGCCGACGAGAATTTTAGTTGTCCACTAGGTGAGAATGACAAAAAGGGGTGAGATACATACAAATAGATATTATGCACTCACACACAAAAAATTTTCTATGGGGAAATTTGTGCCTCAAGTTGGGCTTCCCGCTCAACCATACCAAAGCCATACCTCCTTATAACTTTTATAGGGCACCACAAAAGATAGGGTTGTGGTTCATGAGACAAGAAAATACTTGGATGCTTAGAACTCATCGAAAAGTGCAAGATGGAATCAGAGTCATCCAAGTTGTTATATGCAAGGTGGCCATGTATGCACAATAAAAAAAAATGCAATATATAAAAATACAAAATGTAAAATCCAAAAATGTAAAAAGAGTGTTCCAAGGAGTCTTATTTAGTTCATTCATGGTGTTTAACTTAGGGAATATTGTGTCTAATGTCTCCAACAAAGGACCGATTGAAGGATAGAAAATTTGCAACTTAGGGGATGCAGTGTGCCGCATCAAGCGGCTAAGAGGAATGTAATATGCTATGATAAGTCACAATTATGAAGAGAATTACATCCAATGTAATCCAAAAAGTGAGAGACTCTTCATGTGAAGTGATAAGGCTACACTAGGAACGAAGGACAAAGAAAAAAAATGCAAAAAAAATAAAATGATGCTAATGTAAGCCCCCAATTTAAAGGAATTTCTACACAACATTTTGTAAGAAATTACTTTAAAGAAGAGAAAGGAAAAATGCAAAAAGAAAGAAAGAAAAGGACATGAGAGCCTACTTGGAAATCCCTATGTCAAGTGATAGGTGTCCAAGACAAGTTGTGTCATGTGAATAGAAAGAAAAAGGAAAAGGGAAAAGGGGGGTTGCCCTCAAAATGAAAAACCACAAACACATAAGGGATCTACAGATTTAGGGTCAATATTTTTATTGCTACAATGTTTATTTTGAGAGCTTGGAATTGTCACCATCTCCCCAAATACATAGAACTAGAAGAAGGAAAAGACAAAAAAAAAGAGACATTGCGGTCTCAATCAGTGATTTTTTTATTGGGTAATATTCGCCAATTGGCTAATAGTTGAAATTTGGGAATCCAAAATTGGCTAATAGTCCAAGCTACAATGTGACTTGAATCGCCACATTTAAAAAAGAAAATTATTATAGTCTTATTTAAATCGCCTAATAATTTATTTTATTAAAAAATTTAACTAAATATTTCACCACAATATTTGATACATGATAAGATCAGATTCGCCTTAATTTTATAAATTATTGGAGAAATCTATTTTAATTCGCCAATAGTATATCATAACTATTAGTTACTTCTGGACCATATTTCTAATCTTTATTGTCCACCACTGATTTAAATATAATCTAATGGCCCTTGTTCTATTCCACAAGGTAAAATGTACACATGATCTATAATGCTCATGGGGCCCACAATTTTGGGTATCACGAGCATTATAGATTGTGGGTAAATTTCACCTTATAGTGTACAACGAGGGTTGTTAGACCAAAGATCTAAAACTAGTTTTGAGCCCCCATTAGAATTATAGATCATGGTTACATTTTACCTTGTAGAATATAATGAGGGCCATTATATTATATTATAAAACAATGGTAGAAAGTAAATATTATAGTCTAGCCCTTCAACTCATTGATAATTTCCACCCTCGGGCCCCTACTTTTCCATGAGAATTATTTTTAGATTGGATAGATTCGCCATTATAATTAATGCATTTTCCTATTATTTTTCAAGATTCGCCAAAATTTTCCACAAAATTTTAGTGATGTAAAAATATCGCCAATAAAATTAAAAAAAAAATTGAAAAAAAGGAAACTTTCGCCAATAGAAAAAAAAAAAATTTCCTCAAAAAATGAAAGATTCACCAGGATTTTATATCTTTTTTTGAGGCAGTTTTCTTAAAGTTATCAATGGGACTCTAAATGCCTTGCATCATCCCTGAATGAAAAGAAAAAAGGAAATTGTGGTATGTGCAGGATCATGGTGGGCCAAAAAGTGGCGATATGTAAGCCATATGATGGCCCATGTGGTTGATGACTTTTTTTTTACCCGAAATTGATGAAATGAAAATGGTTTTCAAAAGAGATTCTCAGCTTTCCACCGTTATAAATTATGCTTTACTTTGAATTTAATAAGTAATTATTATTCATTTTCTATTAAAATTATGAATAAAGTCTCGATTGATAGGCTGATTGGAAAACATCGATAGCCTTCAAATGGTATCACATTTTTTGAATCTGAAACATGTGTGATATTCTATGCTTCGCATACTATAGGATTAAAAAGAAAAATTTGAATTTCATGAATTTCTGACCAAGTTAAGGTGGTTAGACAGACGACCTTTTATATTTTTTAAAATTTGTAATAAAAAATTCATAATTAATTATTTACATGGAAAACAATTATAAAAATATATGCATCGCATCGAGACATGAGTTCTCTACTTATATCTAAAAGCTTATAAAAAAATATTATCATTTTATTGTGGTTAGGGTGGTCAGACAGACACATACTTCTTATTTTTACCTTGAAATTTAAATACTACTACATTGAAATTTCAAATTTTCACCAAATAGATTTTTTTTTTTTAAATAAAGGTCTAGTAGTTTAGAAACTACATTCAATTTTCTACATATTCTATTTTTATATTTTTCTGAAATAATATAGATAACTTATTCAAATTTTTATGTCAAGTTGTCTATCTCTGATTTTTTCTTTTTTTATTGCCACTTAAGGGCCTGATTTTTCCATGATGATCATGCACATACCCATCGAAAAACAAAAAATAATGCACGACACAAAAAAGAATGAAGATACATATAGAAGAATGTCAAAAAGATGTGGAACATATGACAATATGTAATGTTCCCCTTTTGGCAGTGATCCTGTTATTAGCTCATCAGTCTATTCTGGAATCCTATAGGCTCGTTGAGGTGTTTCAAAGCATTCCAGTCTTGGAGGTTTTGTTGTTCATTCTCATTATTTACTATTTATAGTAAATACTACTTCTGGCAGTAAGCAGTTGTCAACATTAAGCCTTGGCCATTAAAATATTAATATTAATGAAATGCTTCATTAATTGAGCAATTAATTCTAATTTGTAGTTAACCCCCTTCGCCTAAGGAATGAACTTAAGTTGTTTTGAAAAAGGGGTATTTGAGGGTGGTGCCACATGAAGAAGTCAAAAGGTTTTAATTTCAATTAATTCCTCATTTCTCAAGTGGGGCATATTTTTGAAGAGTGGCTTCCCCTTTGGAAATATGAAGAGTCTTGACTATTGGTGTACCTTCTTGGGGGACTTGAACAGTTTCCTTTTGTCCTTTAAAAGTAAGGCTTGGCTTTAGTATTGAGTATCCATTATATTGATGAAGTTATGCTGTCAAAATGATTTATCATTTTCTACTTCGAGGAATGCTAACCTCCTAGTTCTTCATTCAATTTTGTGTTTGTAAGACAACACCTAGTTGAATCATTGATGCTTCTCATACAGACTAGTAGATTGAGTTTCAAGGTGAATTATTGATGTATTTTCCAGTTTTATAGTTGTTTGCATATAGCTAAACATTGTTTTTGCTCATGATTAATTGTACGAATTTTGTATTGTTTTGGGCATTTGATAAATATACTCCTAAGGTCTTGGCAACCATCTCCAAGCAAATTCAGACTTTAATTTGAACTATGCTTTTCTATAATGAAAATCGCCCCTCTCAAGGGTCATACCATTCATCTTTGCATTGGGAAGTGTGCCACAAATAATTGCAGGTGTTTGGAGTTGTTTTCGGTGTCTCAATAGGGGTGCCTATCTCCCAAATGGACTATGCTTCGATTTCACGCCTATCGGAGGTACTTTGATTGAGTTATGAGCAATTTTCATATTTTTTGTAGTTGCTGATATACATTTTTAGAATTACAGTTCGCTAATCAGAATTGAAAACAATTGTTGTTTTCTATCTTTCTTCTCCCTTTCTCATTATATTATGATAGAGAGATAATGTATGTCATGGTGCTTGAATACTGGTGAAATTGGCATTGTAAGATTGCAGCCTTCTCTTTGTACAAGCTGCTAACAGTAGTACTGTTTTCAATTTATTATTGCTGCTTCATTTAATTAATTTCACACTAGCACCCCTAGATGGTTTACCACCAGTGAGGAAAATCTGTTGTAATACTTTTCATTCCCACTTCAAGTGGAGAATCCCCATGCTTCAGTGGATGCCTACCACAGTAGAAGAAGTTTAATTATTGTTATTTCTTTATAGTAGTAGTACTCCACCATATGTTAGCACCTCACCCGAAATGGGATCTTGAGTGCACATTCTTGGTGTCGAGTTTAAGATACTTCTCTTTCAATAGAATATTGTAATTGTTGATTCAGTAGATCCTAGGGATCCTTTGACCATATGCTTGCCCCTCCTCCTAAGTGGTTTTAGGGCGCATTCTTGGTTAGAGTTCTTTAATGTATGTTTTGGTTATGCTAACCTTGACGGGTGAATGATTCTATTGTAATTGTTGAGTTTAAAAATCAAAAAAATTGAGAGAGAATATTTCAGTTGTATTAGAGCAGAAGTTCCTGCCATCCTGTGTCTACTAGGCTTTCAGTTGACAAATGAGTGACAGAGCAACCAGATACTTCATCAAAAATCAGGCTAGATCTCAGTTACAGTTGCTTCCAGTACCAGAAGTAGATACTTTATCAGAAGCCTTGAGGGAAATGGGTATAACAGTTGAGAAAATGTGAGAAGAGTCTCGTCTTTCGATGGAGGAAAAAGATGCAAGAGCATAAAAAACATTTGATAACATGTTAGAGATGATGACACGTTTGTTGGATAAATTGGATCAGCAAACTACTCAAAATCATATTCAACCCCAAGCAAATCATGCTGGTGAAAACAACAGTAATAGTGGTGTAAATGGAAGTTATGTTCCCGGTGGTCACAATGCTTCAACAGTTAATGGAAGGGATAGAACTCTTGGACAGCTGTTGGAAATACAAGAGGGTCTTCATCCAGACCTCTCCTCCATACATTCACTCCAAGGGATGAACAACAACCTGAAATTGGAGTACCTTTTGCGGACAATGCTAGGCAAGCCTATATGGAGTACATCTCTTTACCCCCTGATATGAGAGATGCATGGACCTTTGATCAATTTATGAATCAAAGAAGCAGAAGGAATGATGGAAGGAATGAACAACACCCTTTCACAAATCATAGGAATTATTTTCAGCAAGCATTGAGTAAGATTACTTTGGATCATTTTGATGGAAGTAATAAGTGTGCAGCAAGAGAATGGGTTCAAAAATTAGATAATTATCTCACTTAGACCAATGTCAGAGAAAGATGCAATTAAGTTTCCCACATTGCACTCGGATGGAGTGGCTCATGAATGGTGGACTCATGGTTTGGTTACTCTTGGCCATAACCTTATCCATACCTATGAGGAGTTTACCAACAAACTAATTGAAAGATTTGATACTAGAGATCCTGAGTTGAGTTTTCAGGAATTGGCACAATTGAAACAACACGGATCTTTAGATACCTACGTTGCTGATTTTCAAAGGTTGTCGGTAATGGTGCCTAACATTACTGAAAGAAGACTTGTGGTTTTGTTTGCGGAAGGTTTCATGGAGCCTTTGAAGGGATGGGTCAAAGATTTTGATCCTCCAACATTGGATGAAGCAATCAAGAAAGCAAGGAGCATGGAGTTGGCTGCTCCTAGGCCAAAATTTTAGCCTAAACTATTCAAAAATGATAAGAAGAAGTTCACTCCTAATCAGCCCAAAAAGTATCCACAAAGAATATCTGATGAACTCCGTGATCAGCTCAGAAAAGAGGGAGTTTGTTATACTTGTTGTGAGCCTTGGACAAGGGGTCACCGCTATTATGGATAGGGTAAAGTTCAACAAATGGAGGGCTATTCTGATTATGGATCAGAATCTGATCCACTTGATCAGAAGTATGAAACAACAAGTGATGAGGAAGAAGAAGCCCTAGAAGAGGAACCAAAAGTTGGAGATAGTAATTCTTTTACCCAACTATCTAGTTTTCAAAAGAACGAATCATTTCGAGTACGAGGAATGGTTAACTCTCAAAGGATTGTTGCTCTAATTGATATTGGAGCAACTCACAATTTTATTGATGAAGGCTTGGTTACCAAAAGAGGATTGAAGACTGAAGACTTTGAAGGATTCAAAGTAATGGGAGCAGATGGCTTTACCATATCATGCACCAAGAAAATTCCTAACCTCTTTATGCAATTGGGGAACTATGAGGTGAAGGATGACTTCTATGTAGTTGCCATTGGTGATACCGATGCTATTTTGGGAATACAATGGCTGCGATCTCTTGGAGAGATCATTTTAAATCTGCAAACTATGGAATTGAAATTCCAAGCTGATGGGAAGAAGGTGGTTTTAAGAGGCATGTCCAATGGAGGGCCACGGGTTGTGTCCTTGAAACAAATGGAGAGGCTAATCCGTCAAGATCAATTTGAGTGGGCAGTAGAGTGTATGATTTTACCAACTGATCTGATTGTAGAAAAAAGACACTACCCACCGGATATACAAGCTCTTCTTTCTAAAAAGAGCAACGTTTTTGGCGATTTACCTTCTGGGAGACCACCTAAAAGAGGGTTTGAGCATGTGATTGAATTAGAAGAAGTAGCCAAACCTGTCATTACTACTCCTTACCACTACTAAAAGAAGAAGAAGGATGAGATAGAAAATACTATCAAAGAATTTCTTGAGGTAGGGTTCATCAGACCAAGCAAAATCCCATTTGCTTCAGCAGTAGTATTGGTCAAAAAGAAAGATGGTACAATGTGGATGTGTGTTGATTATAATGCATTGAATTAGAAAACTATCAAGAATAGATATCCTATTCCTAGGATAGATGAGCTTATTGATGAGCTCCATGGGGCTATGTTCTTTTCAAAGATTGATCTCCATTCTGGTTACCATCAAATTAGAATGAGAGAAGGGGATATTGAGAAAACAACTGTTAGATGTCACTATGGGCATTTTAAGTTCCTTGTCATGCCATTCGATTTGACTAACACTCCAACAACATTTCAGTCATGTATGAACAAGACTTTTAGGCAGCAGTTGAGGAAGTTTGTGCTTATCTTCTTTGATGACATTCTTTTTTTTAGTAAGTCTTGGGAGGAGCACCTTCAACACTTGGAGGAAGTGCTTAGCATTTTGGAGGCTGAATGTATGTTTGCCAAAGAATCAAAATGTGACTTTGGGATGACTAAGCTTCTCTATCTTGGCCACATTATCAGTTCTAAAGGGGTCAAAGTTGATCCTAAAAAGATTAGAGCCATTGTTGATTGGCCACCTCCAAAAAATCTGACTCACTTGAAGGGATTTTTTGGCTTATGTGGGTTTTATAGAAGATTTGTCAAGGGTATTCTCACATGGCAGTACCTTTTACATATCTCACCAAAAAGGGAGCTTTACTATGGATAGATAAAGTACAAGGAGTGTTTGATAAGTTCAAACAAATTATGAGTTCATGTCCCGTATTGGCTTTACCTGATTTTAAAAAGCCTTTTGAATTACAATGTGATGCTTCAGGAGAGGGAGTTGGAGCTGTTCTTATGCAAGACAGACACCTTATTGTCTTTGAGAGCAGAAAATTGAGAGGAGCAGAAAAATTGTACTCAATTTATGACAAAGAGATGCTTTCCATCATGCATGCTTTGTCCAAATTCCACCAATACTTGGTGGGAAGTAAATTTGTGGTTAAAACTGATCATAATAGTCTAAAAATTTCATGAGACAAAAGGATTTGAATGAAAGGCAATAGAAATGGGTAAGCAAGCTTCAAGATTATGACTTCGATATTGAGTATGTCAAGGGGAAAAACAATGTTGTTGCGGATGCTTTGTCCAGAAGGCCTCATTTGCAATCACTTTGTGAGCTTTCAGCAGATTGGAGAGAGTTGATTACTACTGATTATGAAAAAAATCAGTTTACTATTAGCATTATAGAAGGCCATTTGGTTGATGAAAGGTATAACTTGGTTGATGGGTTGATTATGTATAAGGGTAGGATCTTTTTGGTACCCAAATCCAAGCTTAAGAGGAAGATTTTTCAGTCATTTCATGATGTTCCTCTTGCTGGTCATCATGGTATGTTCAATACTTACAAGCGGATAAGGGAAAGATTTGCTTGGAGGGGAATGAAGGAAGAAGTCATGAACTACATAAGGGAATGTCCTACATGTCAAAGGAATAAAAATGAACATTCTTTTCCTACTGGTTTGTTGCAACCCCTAGCTATTCCAAATCAGAAATGGGAAAGTATTGCTATGGACTTCATCACCGGGTTACCCAAGGTTCAAGGCCGTGATTGCATCTATGTTGTGGTAGATAGATTAACCAAATATGCTTATTTTTTTGCTATCACTACTACATTTACAGCAGCTCAAGTAGCTGAGTTATTCTTTCGAGAAGTTTTTTGTTTGCATGGGTTGCCTAAGACCATTGTTAGTGATAGGGACAACAAGTTCCTAACTGTGTTTTGGCAAGAGATTTTCAGATTGAGTGGTACAGTGCTCATCCCAAGCACTAGTTATCATCCGCAAAGGGATGAGAAAACAAAGATTGTCAATAAGTGGTTAGAAGGCTACCTTCGAAATTATGTTTCAGGGCACCAAAGGGCTTGGGTTAAGTGGCTTCATTTGGGAGAGTTTTGTTATAAATCCTCTTATCACATGTCAACTAATATGTCTCCTTTTATGGCACTCTATGGGTATGATGCTCCTAACTTTGTAGACTTGGTGTTTGGTGATAGTAGAGCTCCCTAGGCAAGAGATATGCTTCAACATAATCAAGACATTTTAAAGTCACTAAAAGAAAATCTGCAGCAAGCCCAAAATCATCAGAAGTTGTACACTAATTAGTAGCATATTGAACGTTCATTTGAGGTAGGAGACATGGTTTACTTGAGGCTTCAGCCCTATAGACAGTCTTCTCTCAAAAAGAGTGGTGCAGAAAAATTAAAAACACATTTTTATGGACTGTTTAGAGTCACCAAAAGGATTGGTGAAGTGGCATATGAGTTAGAGCTTCTAGCAGATAGCAAAGTTCACAATGTCTTCCATGTTTCCCGCCTCAAGAAGGCACTTGGGCATAATGTGGTATCTACTTCAGAATTACCTCCTTTAGATGAAGAAGGACAGTTGGTGTTGCTTTCGGAAGAGATCCTTGATAGAGGGGAGTGGTCCTTGATGAAGAGAGCAATCAAGGAGTATTTGGTAAGATGAAAAAATTTTCCTATTGAAGATGCTGCTTGGGAAGATCAACAAATTTTGCAGCATCCAGCTTTGCAGTTGCTTGAGGACAAGCAATCTCGAGGGGGGTGGACTGTAATGTTCCCCTTTCGGCAGTGATTCTATTATTAGCTCATCAGTCTATTCCAGAATCCTATAGGCTCGTTGAGTTGTTTCAAAGGATTCCAGTCTTGAAGGTTTTGTGGCTCTTTCTCATTATTTACTATTTATAGTAAATACTACTTCTGGCAGTAAGCAGTTGTCAGCATTAAGCCTTGGCCATTAAAATATTAATATTAATGAAATGCTTCATTAATTGAGCAATTAATTCTAATTTGCAGTTGACCCCCTTGACCTAAGGAATGAACTTAAGTTGTTTTGAAAAAGGGGTCTTTGAGGGTGGCACCACATGAAGAAGTCAAAAGGTTTTAATTTCAATTAATTCCTCATTTCTCAAATGGAGCGTATTTTTGAAGAGTGGCTTCTCCTTTGGAAATATGAAGAGTCTTGACTATTGGCGTACCTTCTTGGGGGAATTGAATAGTTTCCTTCTGTCCTTTAAAAGTAAGGCTTGGCTTCAGTATTGAGTATCTATTATATTGCTAAAGTTATGCTGTCAAAATGATTTATCATTTTCTACTTCGAGGAATGTTGACCTCCTAGTTCTTCATTCAATTCCATGTTTGTAAGACAACACCTATTTGAATCATTGCTTCTTCTCATACAGACTAGCAGATTGAGTTTCAAGGTGAATTATTGATGTATTTTCCAGTTTTATAGTTGTTGTTTGCATACAGCTGAACATTGTTTTTGCTCATGATTAATTGTACAAATTTTGTATTGTTTTTGGCATTTGATAAATATACTCCTATGGTCTAGGTGACCATCTCCAAGCAAATTCAGACTTTAATTTGACATTTTCTTTTTTATAATGAAAATCACCCTCTCAAGGGTCGTACCATTCATATTTGCATTGGGAATTATGCCATAAATAATTGTAGGTGTTTGGAGCTATTTTCGGGGTCTCAATAGGGGAGCCTATCTCCCAAATGAATTATGCTTCGATTTCACACCTATCAGAGGTACTTTGATTGAGTTATGAGCAATTTTCATATTTTCTGTAGTTGCTGATATACATTTCCAAAATTACAGTTCGCTGATCAGAGTTGAAAACAATTGTTATTTTCTATCTTTCTTCTCCCTTTCTCATTATATTATGATAGAGAGATAATGTATGACATGGTGCTTGAATACTGGTGAAATTGGCATTGTAAGATTGCAACCTTCTCTTTGTACAAGCTGCTAACAGTAGTACTATTTTCAGTTTATTATTGTTGCTTCATTTAATTAATTTCACACTAGCACCCCTGGATGGTTTACCGCCAGTGAGGAAACTCTATTGTAATACTTTTCATACCCACTTCAAGTGGAGAATCCCCACGCTTCAGTGGATGCTTGCTGCAGCAGAAGAAGTTTAATTATTGTTATTTCTTTTCAGCAGTAGTACTCCACCATATGTTAGCACCTCACCCGAAATGGGATCTTGAGTGCACATTCTTCCTATCGAGTTTAAGATACTTCTCTTTCAATAGAATCTTGTAATTGTTCATTCAGTAGATCCTAGGGATCCTCTGACCATATGCTCAACCCTCCTCCTTAAGTGGTTTTAGGGTGCATTCTTGGTTAGAGTCCTTTAATGTATGTTTTGGTTATGCTAACCTTGACGGGTGAATGATTCTATTTTAATTATTGAGTTTAAAAATCAAAAAAATTGAGAGAGAATATTCTACAATATGAGGAAAACATATCACATAAAAGAAAACACAATACTAGTAAGTCAAGTGTAAGTCAACCATTAAGAAATTAATCTGCCTCCCAATCTCAGTGGGTATAAGCGGGAGGTGAACAACAAAGCTAAGGGACAAGTACAAATGCATTACTAGGACAAGGCTAGCAACTTCCTGTACCCACTAAGTGCAAGATAAGAATGAGCCGAGATAGGTGGTGGGAAAGATCCTCTAATAATGAAAAGATAAAACTATACAACTATTACATGATAAAGTGTATGGTAGTAGCTTATGGCTGGAGGGGGTAGAAATTATCACCAATGAAATGATACTTACTCAATATCTCTCATAGATGATGATGTTAATCACTTCTATGGCTAAGAACATGATGTTAAGAACAATGTGGGACATTAGATTTTTTAGGATAAATCACCAACCGATTATGATGAGGTAAGGTAATGAGTCCTTTGTTTAGGAGGATTTGTAAATTCATCTCACATTCAGGATGTGGACGAAGAGTAGTTTTTAGTTTTTGTAATTTTTATGGCCTCTTGCGTCAACTAGAATCTCCAACTTCAAAAGAGGAGACTAGAACAGGAGTGCACAAAATGATCTTGGAATTGTCTTGGTTGGGATTAGGAGATGCAGAGCATTCTTTGCAAAGAAGAAAATTCAAATTGGGAGGGGAATTGAAGATCGTTGTGCCATCATCACGAAGCATGAGAAATTACTGAGGAGGCCTACAGTCATGAGGAGGATCTTGATAGGCTATGCTTGTTGTATGTTCATCAGGTGACAATTGTTCATAAAAGGTGTGTATTTCATGTTCGTTTGTTGTGTCACCACCTTGTTTTCTTAGAATAGTAAACCCCTTTCCATAGGTTTCTTAAAGATTAATTGGAGAATGGGTGACTTGGTCATGATAAAATGGTTTCACATAACGGTATATATGCTAAGAGGGAAGTGCAATGCAATAATGTAATGGAAGAAAATAGATTTGTAGACAATTCTTTGAAAATGACAGAAAAGAATACAAAAAATGTGCAAGAGGAGTAGGTCACCTAGTGTGGCCACTTAGTTCCAATAGGGATATTTTTGACAATTTTTGAAATTTTTTGGTTCTTTTCTTAAATTGTATGCTTATCTAGTGCAGGTACAAAATGAAAATGCGGATATTTTTTTACTTTTCTTATTAAAATAAAATGCAAAGTGCAATATATCATGAACTTAACACTAACACACTTTTTTATTAACCCCTGGATGGAATCAATGCAAAAAGATCTTAATGCAATGCAAGCTTATTCCTAAGATGAAATACAAAATCAAAAGATTAGCAAGTGGTGTACAACCAGGTTCACCAAAATGAACCACCAAAAATAAAATAGTATACCAAAATGAACCACAAAATGAACAAAATTTATGATTTTGTGGGAAAAGGGATAGGCCCCCTACAACTTTCTAGGGTTTTCACCTAGAAGGAAGAGGATTTCCCTTTGTGGGAGCATAAATATTATGATTCATTCAATTGTTAGGAATTGAAATGTGTGATTGGAATGCTAATGTGAATAAAACTAAATGTTGAAATTTGATAAATAAATCTAAATGTTGAAATTTGATAAATAAATCTAACTATTGCATGCAAGCTAATGAGAACTATATTGTTTGAAAACACATGATGTAATGCAACAGAGTAAATATAGGAACTATATAGGTAAAATAACCTAGTAAATTAGAAAATTACACCCATAAACTGAAGAGGGCTGAAGTAAAGATTACATAAACCTCTAAAAATCTGGAAAATCTAAATTTTATGCCTACTGGGACTCTTACGCCAAGTTGTGCAACCTAGTCCCTTGTCTGGAAAACTACTCGAGACTCCATTTCAGCCAACTGGGCACTCAAATATATAGAAAATTATGACAAGAACCTCCAATGGGACTAGGTCGACACTATTGGCGACGTAGTCCCTTTTAGCTTTTTCGAAAAACTAAAAGTGGATACTGAGGTCTATGGTCTAGACTCTGCTTCTCCACTAAAATCCTGACTCACACCTACAATACCACCTACAAAATAGAGTATATTCTGGTTTTTGATGCGGGTTTTTGCTTGGTCAAACCCCTAGTTTTTATATAAACTTGTAAAGAGATAGAAAATCTGCATAAACCCTAGCCCTAAGTGTGACTAGAACTAGGAAAACCTGAAATAAGACAAAACCCTATTCTATTGTGCTAGAATAAGATGCATACAAGAGATTTGAATGATGCAAAATTTCAATCCAAGAAACCCTACAACATTACAAATGAATTTGACAGGAATACAAAAGGGATGCAAACCTCAAATCTAAAGATGGGCTAAAAATGGAAGATGGAGTCACTTCAAAAATAGTCTTTAGGTGTGATTTGGTGGATAGTTGCACCTTCTTAGCCTAGATTTCTCCATGATTATCCATAGGAATCCATGTTCAACCTTTGGCAATGTGAGATCTTGAATGGGAAGTAAGCTTGAAGACCTACAAAAGCCCTAGTTTTTTGTCCAAACGTTCAACTTTGCTATGAAGGAGAGATGAAACTTCTTGAGGAAGATGTTTTGCACTTGATTCTTGAAGTTGCTTGTGAAAAATGACCAAGAGATAGAGAAAAATGACCTGAAAACATGTATTTATAAGAAAAAATACCTAATTGTCAGTAATTTTGACCTAAGAGGCCAACACCCATCGAGAATTTTTAGCAAGATGGACATTTTTCCATTTAGAAATGAAAAAATCCCTAAAAAGGACTAGGTCGTCAACTTGGGTGACCTAGTCCCACCAAGGGTTTTTGAGGTGGGATTAGTGATATTTGAATATTTTTGATGTTGTTTTTCGAGGCTTTGTTAATTCCTTAGATAAAATAGGACTCAAAATAAAAAATAATGAAACTTAGGGGACTATAAATGTTGTTTTAGGATGATTGTTGGTGAAAGGGAACCTAAACTAGGACTAAAATGGGCACAAAATTGTCTTTTTCTTCAAAGGTATACAATTTTTGGTGACACATTTAGCCCCCACTTTAGTGCCCATATGACTCTACATGCATATTTAAGCTAAAGGACTCAGACAATCAATGCATTTTGTTTTCATAAAAGGATTCTTATTTAAAGGTGAGAGAATGAAACCCCCACTATAGTTATCTACAAAACCACAATGTTATGAACTGCATCCTACAACAAAAGTTTGTTAGAAACCCAAAAAACCTCTTATCTAGTTCATAGAGATCAAATCTGAGGGTAGATGTATGCCCCCCATTGATTTTTCTTACTTTACGGAGGTGGAATCAAGGTAGAAATCTCGCCTCATCAAATAAGGACATGCATAGTGGAGGACATTTCCAATTACCATGCCACATAAAATTTGGTGAGTGATGATGTAGGGTGTGGAAACATGATTGTGATACAACAAATGACATAAAAAATGGAGCTCACTAGCACGAGGTATGTTGATTTGAATGAAAATCACAGTAAAAGTTCTAACATGGTAAGAGTACAAATGTGCATAGATGAGAAAATGAGATAGAGTAACAGGAATGAAAATGGTGTAAATTTTCACTTATTTGTTCATTTACCTTTTGTAGCATGAGAGTGATGAGAAGAGAACAAAAGGATGTTGAGCACACGTGGATTCACACCTACGAGACTCGATGCACTACATGATCAGGTAGCCCGCGACAAGCGACATCATAAGGTGAGTCGATTCTGGAGTCATTGCTTTGTGATTTTTTAATTATGGGATGAATATAATTCATGTTTAGGTTAATTTAGGGTGCTGGAATATTTTTTGCAAAGTGTCCCTTTTGTTCGTAAAGTGTGCCTTTTGTTTGCAAAGTGTCCCACTTTTTCACAAAGTATTTTTTTTCTTGGTGAAGTGTCCCAAAATGTCTCTAAAGTGTCTAGGGCCTTAGAAAAATCACACTAGAACAACATTATCACACTTGCTTGATGAATTGGAGTAGAATTGAAGAGATTAGATAATTTAGAGAGCATATTTTGATTATTTTTATAGGTAGCTACATGATCTCATCAGCATCTCGATGGGAGACAATTGAGTTTTCTTAGAGATCTAGCCCCTACTTTATTAATGACATATACAAAGTACCTTCAAGAGGTAGGCATATATTGGGCATACCTCATGCCCCCCATGAATTACCACGATGCGATGTTGATGGCATTGTGTGAATGTTGGAACACAAATATTTTTACCTTCCACCTACCTATAGGAGAAATGACCATCACTTTAGGGGATATACAATAGATACTCTAAGTCCCTATTCAGGGGGAGCAGGTGTTCCTCTAGAGGGATCGATCTTTCCATGAGTAGCAGGAAGACATGGATTATTTCCTTCACAAACCAATCCGTGATGATAGAGTGGTGGGATAGATTGATCTAGCACTATTATTCACTACTATATTTGACTATAAATTTGATGAATTTTTTGTGACATATCGACAAAATATTGTCGACTTACCGATGCAACACTGATTTCAATTTTGTCACTATATTTTTGTCACTTAAACAACCCATTTTTTTACATCAAAACCACAACCCAGTAGCATCGGTTAGTACCATAGAAAATGTTGGTGGTGTTTGTCACAACATCAATGTAACTTCATCCATTTTTTGATGAACATTGGAGAAAACCATCATTTTCATTACGATGAAAACTACGTCACATGTACAACAACCTTGTCGCAATTTTTTGTAGTTTGTCAGGCTATGTTCATCGAAATTGCGACGAAACCCTATTTATTTTCTAATGAACGTTTGAGAAAACCATTGTTTCCATTATGATGAAAATAACATCACATGTACAACAACCTTGTCGCAAATTCTTGTGGTTCATTGGGCTATGTTCGTCAAAATTGTGACGAAACCCTATAGTTTAAAAAAATATAAATCATTCATTCAAAAATCTTCCCTCCCTAACACGGTTATGACAATTTTCAAAGCCTACTATGCACCAAATTCAACAGCCAGACAAGAACCCTCATGTTGGAAAAAGGTCTTCTCAAATCCCAACCCTTCCAGTGCAGACCAAATTCTTGCAGGTGGACCTACTACCACTAAATTCTCTCTTGTTGCCACACTAAAGGGGAGGAACTTCAAGTACTAAGTATTTAAAACAAAAAGGTGTCCAACAAGGTGTTATTACTCCATCCCCTATAGGAAAAGAGATCCACAAGCATAACAAGGGTTGTATTCTACATAAGAATCCAAAAATGTTGAAATTTCTAGCAATAATGATGACAAACTCGAAGGAGATCCAACATGTTTGATGTTTCTTTCTTCTTGTTTGACAAGGGAACAGTCACGATCCTTTCAAAGTATATGGCTAATTTTTAGAATTGCATACTTTAGAGCCCGCTATATATGAATCTATGCTTTATTGTCTTTCCTTTTTGCAGTACTTAGATAGATCTACTTTAATAAACCTCTAAAAAATATCAGATATTTTTCCTTTTTCTTTTCTCAAAGTATTTGACTTCTTGAAGCTAGCTACACAAGCTAAAGCAAGGTGACAAATAACTAGAATTTTTTTAGTTGTTATTTATGTTTAGTGGTCCCAAAACAAAATATGCCAACTTCAAATGCACTAAATAATTTTACATATACAAATGGTTTATGGAGTTTTTTTTTTGGAATCCACTGTTCACATCAACCCATTCAAATCCTATAATCAAATTTCAAACAGACAAAAATGGGTGCAAATACTTGGCTACAACTTTGCAACGTGAAAGAAAAACTAGTTTTAATAACTAATAGATGATAAAACCTCAACCATATTTACTTTACTCACAAACAAAAGTTTGTACTCCAAGATCATACAACAACATTATAAGATCTAGTAAAAAAAAATTTCCATAATTCTTGTGTATGAATCTCTGAAGATCAAATATTCCAATAAATTTAATTTTCCTTATCTTTTCTAATGATATTAACGTCCCATCAAATATTTTTCTTCAAACCTATGATGTAAGCTTTACATTAGAAAAACTGAATGTCATTACTCTATATTCAATGTTTCTTTTAAAGAAAATCTATTGCAAATATGTAAGCTACCTGGTAAGTAAGGATTTTTCCACCACCAGTAGGCATCAAAATAAATAAATCATGTCCACTCATTGTTACGTTGATCACTTCTCTTTGATTTGGTCCAAAATAATGATTGCCAAACAAATTTCTATTGTTTACATAAAACAAAATATCACAGTGTCAAAAAAATTATCATTACCTAGTAAACTTTCCCTGATATATATTATAAACTACCAAATACCTCTATCTCTCGGGTCTAGGGAAAGTCTTTTCTGATCTACTTCTTATCACCAGACCCTTCCGTGTAGTTCACTTTAGTGAACTTGGGTATGCATTGTTATCTCCCAATATGTTATAATTGGGTTCTTTGATTATCAAAAAGATGATATGAAGCACAAGAAGTAGGTAATCTACATGAACCTATAGCTTCCCCAAACGACTAATTGTGATTCCTGATCTTTGATTCAAACATTTCATGACTAGAGCTAGAAGTATTGTTATTTTTCCTTACAAAAGCTGAACTCACAATAGTCTCATGTGCCCTTCCTCCCTTACCATTCACCTGCTTATTATGTTTAGTTGCAGAAAAAATGATCGAAGGTGCTCCAAAAGAGCAACTTGTAGGTTCTCTAGAAGCTAAAGAATAAAAATCGCACTTCTTATCATCTAAACAAGGGCACTAAAGTTGCTACTCTAGATAGAAAAATTTCTTGCTCAAGTGAGATCTGCATATTCAAGGACTTATAGGAACATTAGATATCATCCACAATTAATGATACTATAGCATTATAAATCATTAGAAAATTCAAAGTTAACTCTCTTCATTAACCGTTCTAGATGAAGCTTTTCAAATTTTTGAGGACTAAGTTCAACAACATTATCAAGTAGCTCATTTGATATTGATATTAGCTGATCTTTCAGCTCTTGCAAATTTATTTTGGCTTCCATACAACAAGCCACCTGAAGCTTGGAAATATAAGAGCTCCAATGCAAATAAACTAACTAAATGACAACAAAAAAGAAAAATCTGCATACTACTAATGAGAAATCGGTTTTACCGAAACATCATGATCACAAATATAGTTTGTCTGATTTTCTAATGAGCTTTCCAGCATACAAGTTCCTTGAAAAAGTGGTTTCTTATGATCAGGAGCTCTTTTGTAGCTTGTACTTGAAATTTTCAAAACTGAAGCCTCTGGTGTGATAGTTAACTGGTAATGATTAGATACAATTTGATCAATATCAATGCTCTAAAGTTAAACAAGAAAATGAGTAGGTACACATAACAAGCTACTTAAGTATCCTAAATAATATCCCATCATTTCCACCAAAATAATCAAACAATAATTGTAAGAGCTTGATATGTATAAATTTTCCACAACCTTCAATATGTCATCACCCTCCCACAGATCCATGAAAGTTTGTTTTGTTTCAGAAAAACTTTGCTTGCCTGATCCTTGACAACAACTTAAGACTGCTTCCCTCTCATATTTGTTTCTGAAATGAACACCATGCTCTTTAACTAGCAAAACATTTTCTCTCAAACCATTAATGTTGTATTGACGAAACCCTATAGTTTTTTTTTTTAAATTATTCATTCAAAAATATTCCCTCCCTAACAGGGTTATATGTATGGGTTTTGTTCTAAATGATTTAAATTTCTATTTAAGACTCGGGGAAGGTGAGAAAATGGTGATCCATTGTAATCTTGAATAATATTTAATAAAATTAGTACCCTATTCCTGCAATTTATGTGTTTTTTCTTTCTGTATTTAGGCTTGTACAGTAGTTGCAGATTTAATTCTTCATAGTCTTTGGTGTATTAAGGAATTATATTTCCTTTGAAATAATTTTGAGGGAATTTGAATAAGTTAATATTTGTTGGCAGGATAGGGGAAGAGAAGAAACCATCATTGGATGACTCTCTCTCAGAAGATTCTGAATTTTCCTCATGTAAGTTGATGGCTCCAAGTTGAAAATGGTAGAAACTACATTCAAGAAGGCATGGACAGAGTTCCTAGAGCTTTTTCAGACATATGGCAAGATTTTTGAAGTAGGGGAAGAGCATCTAGAGGTGTGAAACATACTTTTTCAATAAACCCTCATCTATTTGTGCATTATTCAGCCTACAATAAAGGGTTTGGTAGTTTGGTGCTTGGTTGGATTGATTCGTCTCTAAGAGTGACTAATTTAATGGTTTTGTGACCTAACTCAATTCTTCCTAGGGTTTTTTTATGAATTCATGTTATTCAAAGGTAGTTGCTTTCTAAATTGGACCTATTTGGTGCACCTAGGTTGTGGACAAGTTATTGATTCTTATATATTTTCCAAAACAAGTCTATTTGGTTTTGAAGTATGTTAATATATGGAAAATTGGGTTCCTTAAAATGTATGGAGTCTGTGGAGATTGAAGATGGGTCAGGAGTTACACCGGTTTTTGTCCTAAAGGACTATTACTAGCATTTGATGCCTTGAATGTGAAGATTGAAGGAATTGATTGATTCTGTGTTGCCTAACATTGTTCTTTCTCTGATACAGTCATATTATTGATGTTGAAAATGGTTTTGGGTTTGATGTGTGTTTAAAAGTTAATTTGGTGATTTGGTGCATTGGGAGTCATTCTTGCTATCAAGTGAAATAGTGAAATTGACTTTGTGAGTTATTGTTGATCAAATTGGTGATGTAATTATGATTCTTCAAGCATCTTAATCTTGTTATATGCCTCTAAAATATTGGATAAGCATTTGGAGCAGTTGGTGAGCCTTGGTGTCTTGTGATAGGAGGTGATTATGTTGAAAGTTGAGTGAATTTTGGCTTAAAAATCCTATGGAACTTCTCAATTTGAGTTTGGGGTTTGAAGTACCCTTGTGAGTAATTAGAGTTGGTGGTAGCTTATAAGAACCAAATGTGTGACCAATGGGTGAACAATGGATCTTGGATTCGTATAGTGAGTAAATAGCTTATAAGAACAATGGTAGAAGACCTAACAATGAAGAGTTGGGAAAAAACTACCATAAAAATTGTTGGATACATCTCACATGACCTACAATAATGCAAGTCCCAAAGCATATGAGCATAGTGTTGAAAACCCACACATGGAAACTAGAGACCCAAATTTATGTCTTAAGGTTGTGGAATCCCTACAAAAACCCTCATTAACCAATCAAAAAGTAAACAATTGTCTAGTAATTTGAAAGGATTAATCACAAAATCAATTTTAATAGTTGAGATAGTTGTGAATGAAAAAATGGAAGACTTATGGTAAAATTTAAAATACATGAAGATCTCCTTGGGAAAAAATTTAATAGTCACCTTCTTCTCTCATAGTGGAATAAAGTAAAATATGTTCTTAACATTTTACAAGAAAAAGTTACTGTAAAGAGAACATACAAGTATGTTGATGCCATCATTGAACTACACACCAAGCTCATGTATTGAAACAAGTATTGTTCCCAAAACATATGAAGCCCACCTGATTACAATTGAGTTCAAATAGAAATTAAATCCACAAGTAATGATTTCCAAATAGCTCATTCTATTTTTGGTTAGTTTTCTATGTGAGAGAGCAAGAAAGTGAGTGAGTGTGTGTGTGTGTGTGTGTGTGTGTGTGTGTATGTGAGAGAGAGAGAGGGTAAAATATGAGATGTGTTAAAAAGTAAAATGAGTACAAAGGGTAACATATTGAAGCAAAAAGAACTAATGAAAATCACATAAGCTTAAAAGTGTAGCATAATGAAATATTGAAAAGTGCATTACCTTATTGAGATTCTCTTTTTTTTGAGAATAGGTTAATATTATCTACTCAATAGGGCTAACCACATGACAGTGGAAGATCATTTCCCCCCCCCCCTGCCTCCCTCTGATCACTCTCAATTCCTCATACCCGATCATATAACATTACTCATTCATTCATCCATTAATAACATATAACATTCATTCTTTCAATTTTTACATATTATCAAAAATATGGTTGTCAAAAATATTAGTTTTTAACATTCATTAACATATTATCAAAAATATGGTTGTCATAATATGATTACAATCACTTATTTTTTTGTTTCTTTTTTTCACCTAAAAAAAGAAGTGGAGTATCTTTTTCTAAATCATTTATCCCCCCTTCAGTTGTTCTTTCCTCTGCTCCTGATCTTAATGTATGCCTAGTTGTGTACTCACGATGTGGAGGCCGCTGCAAGGGGGGTCTGCTGCAATAACAAATAAATGTTAAATTGACATGTTTTATTATTATTGTTACAACTATTTCATTAATTAAAAGAACATTAGAGTGGTGCTCTTTACCTAATGGGGCCACATCATGTTCTTGATCTTGTCTTATAGCCTCATGCTCAACATGTTGAACACCCTCTAAATCCTCTGGAGTTGAAACATGAAAGGTTGAATTAATTAATACACCAATTGCAATTAAATATGTTTAAAATAATATTAGAGTGGTCCTCTTTACCTAATGGGGCCACATCATGTTCCTAATGTTGTCTAGCCTAATCATGCTCAACATGTTGATCACACTCTACATGATCTAAAGTTGAAACATGAAAGGTTACATTAATTAATACACCAATTGCAACTACAAATACTTAATTATATTAATCCATACTGTGTTTTGTATAGCACATGAATACATCTAGTACCAAGATGCACACCATGACCTTCATCTGCAGGTTGTGTTCCACCCTCACCAGGCTGCATTCCAATTTCATGTGAAGTATTATCATTTATTTCATGTTTAAAAAAAATAGGCATATAATTAATTTATGGTGGAAATTAATATTGAATAGATTGCAAAAGTATTCAATTTTAAATAAACTTCATTGAGTTTATTTACTCGCATGTCGGATGCAATGGAAGCTTGTGTTTTCCCAGTCAAGAGTCTTAGGCATTCAACCATGAATCCATAGCCTTGTTGGAAGGCAATCTTCAGGTCCTCTTGTGTGGGAACTCTGTTGAATTCAAAGCCTTGCATTTTTGCTTAAGATCATGATTTTTTCTTCTATGGTGTGATAAAACTAAAACTGTTTGCAATTTATTATTTGGATGCAATATTTCATTTATTGATACTCACAACTCATGTGGCTAATTTCATATAACCACTAGAGACAAGTTTGTGTTGCCCATGTTTTTCTAGTATTGCCTTTGTTTCCTTCGATGTGTCAGGAAACCTATGAAAAGCTTGAAATACGCCAGATTATATAAAAATAAATAGTAATCAGTATATAATTACATTTTTGATAGTATCACATACCTTCCTTGGCCCGATGTTGTCTTTCCTTTTTCCTTTTCAGCCTTATCCTATCCATCTGACACCAAGTCCTTCCACTCCTTCTCTGGAATCATGGGGGACGCTCGTACTCTTTTTTCTTCTCTAAATGTGACCTATATTAGTCCCTCACATACTTTAGATAGGTACCAGCTTTCTTAAGGACTTTGGTTCAGTTGAATGTGTTATTACTGAATAACACAACTAAATGGTTAATGAGCTCATCTTTTAAATCTTGATTTTGGGCATTCCACCATGTACATATGGTGGGCTTGAAGATGTCCAATGTAATATCATTTAGATGTTTATAAAAAACATCATTTCTTGCAAAATGATCATGGGATCATTAGTTAAAAAAGAGTGATCAATAAATAGATTTCAATTGGATTATACATAATAATAATTAAAACATTTTAAAGTACCTCAGACCTTCTCTATCTTTATGGGAACGAAATTCTCAATGAACACAAATCTTCCCATACTAGTAATACAGGAAGATCTAGAAAATGTTGCTAAAATATCACTAGTACTAGTGGCCTTCAGATCCCCAGGTACATGTCATGACACATGTTCTCGCATGTGTTCACTGCCAGAGGGTGCACTACCCGATGCCTGCATGCTTTGTGTTGCCAAAATTTTAGTCAACAATATAGGCATGGATGATGGGGTCGGATGATGTGATGTATGCACAGGAAGATCAAGATCGACACTTGTACCAACCCCTACTCCCCAAGTAGCACCTGCAGTACTCTGATCATGGCCAACAGCATCATGAGGACACAAAAAATCCTGTAAAAACAACACATATTTTAGCTCCTAATATAAAAGAGTACAAAATATAAAACCATGAATGAACTTATGTTATAATTAAATATCTCATGACAGCTTACTTGCAAGTTTCATGCTCTCAAGTAGTCAATATTTTAACCCTTTCTCTTATCTCATCTGTTTGAGGCACTATGTATAACAACTGAAGGATTTCTTCATTGCATTTTTTTTTGGTCTTCCTTATCATATCTAGAGGTTTTGTGGAATATGCGATGTCATCATCACATAATAGTGACTACACCTCCCTATGGATGCTCTCCTCTACTACTAGTGCCTTTCCCTGATCATCCAACTATGACAAGAATATTAAAAACATTATCTAAATTAACCCAATAAACTTATGAAGAAAACATTATAATAATAAAAAATTCTCGTATCTAATTTGTACAATTACAATGAGGTAAACCTTTCAGGTAGAAGCACTTGAAGATGCATCACAATCTATGCTTCGGGCCGGAGCCTTCCCCCTATGATCAATGCCCCACAGTGACAAAAAATAAATATAAAAAACATTACCAGAATGAAACCAACAGACTTACGAAAAAAACCATAATAATAAAATATTATAGTGGAGTCATTAATTGGATGTTGGGTAAAATGGTATATAGTACATACCACTCTCATAGTAACTGTGTTTTTATCTATGTTAATCAAATTGTAATCGATTAAAAAATCTTCCACTGTAGTTATTGATTTTATCGCACATACAAATACATGGTTTCCATTGTGCACCTCGAATATGCAATTGGGTTGCTTATTTGTTGACCGAGGTTCTGTACTATTTATAAACCCTACAATTTTCATTGATGCTTTTCTCCTTTCATCAATGTAAATAGCCACTCCTTTATTTTGATCCTTATCTTTTAGATGTATATAATTTACTGACAGTGCATACCTACACATGCTTTGTGTATATCGAACCAATTGCATCCAATCTTTGTAACTATAACAAGGTCTAACATACTCCATCAATTCAGTAAATTTGAAATAACATACCTTTATGTCATCCATCCAAAATAGGCCCAAACCATGTAATGAGGATGGTGCTATGCGATATATCCTCTCGTTGACACAAAAATCAGTGTTTATTAGAGGAAGTTCCTTGGGTACCCATTATTTTTGTAGATGTTGGTACCTCAAGGGCACCTCGATGCCACATATGCTCTCATCATCATAAGAACATGACCCCCCTTCAGCAAGAAATGATTCCATTCATTTACAAATTTTTCTTCTAATCTTTTGACCTCTAGTTGATCTCCCTCTTTTAGACCTACTACATGTCTCACTTTCCTCTTCTCTTCCTAAATTTCCCTCACTTGAGGAAGAAAAATCTAAAAAATAACTAATTGGTGGTACCTGCACTTATAAGAATGTTTGAAGTAGTTCTTTCATGGTAATGTGATCCCAAGGTATGGGGTTGGAGGATTAAAAACCAAGGTTGTCACTACTAGTCAAATGCATGTGGAGGTAACAATAGTTGTGAATGTATCAATAAACAATGTATAAGTGCATGCACAAGATCCTATTATATTTTGATATAAAATTTATGCTTCACCCTATAGATAATTAGTCAAATGCAATACAATGAGAAATAAGGCTACATACAGTATGTAGAGTACAATGTTGTAGGGGATGTCCAAGTGAAACCCAAGCATTTTGGCTATCACCAGCCAAAGAGCACTTGTTGGTTTGATGAGCACAAGCCATTATACCTTCCCATGACATAAATACTCAATTTTTGAATGGTTCTATATAGAGGAGCATTGGTGTTGGGCTCCCTCTAGAAAAAACCTAGATAAGATGAGCCTTGCAAATTATAAGTGTCAAAATGGAAAGTCTTTTGGAAAAAAACACTTTGTCTACTTATGAAGATTATCATTTTTTCATTAAAGAAGTGGTAAATGATGTCAAAGAAAATAATACTAATGTAATTATGATTCTTAGATGAGAAGTGAACATGAAATGAATCATGGAAAATAAAGCATATCTATAGGAGAGAGGATTCATAATATTGAGAACATGGCCCAACATTGAAACCAAGGTGTAGAAGATTTTGATGTGTTTGGAGAGGTGAAATATAGCAAGTCAATGGAAATAGAAACACTTTTAATTAAAGATGATGATGAGAACAACTTAGATGCATCTAAACATTTAAAGGAACCTTGTCAAGGTACAAAGGAGAAGAAAAAAACTCCCTATCATAAAAAGGAAAAACATGATGGCTCAATTACAAAAAAATGATACATTTTGCTAAATTCAATCCAAGATAAAGGGTAACTTGATGTTCCTAAAGTAAGTGAACATGAAAGGAAGGCATGCCCTCAATGAACCAACAATAATTTCAATGCTGAGAAAGATCATATGTCTATGAAGAGGGAGTGTGACACCATGGGTTCTTTATCAAATACTTTTCAACCTCTGGAACACAAAACTAATGTAACAGATGATAGTTGCAATGAGATTGTTCGTGAACAAAAATTTTCTACAAAGAAACCTCAAGAATTGCATAGGTCTCTATGAATTGAGGTAAAATTTTCCCTAAAATAGGAAGAAATCCATGATAAGGACCCAAAAATGAAGTCATTGTAGGTGAAATCTTCTTTAAATCCAGATGTTTTGGAAAGGAATGAATGTGAAGATAGTTGTCACTTGATAAGACATGAGGACAAAATTCATTGCCGGAAGTTGAATATTATGCCCCTGAAATAGAATGCATCTACGTCCAATGCTAAAACCAAGTTTAAGACAATTGAAATCCTTATCAGAGAAAGATTGTCATGAAAGAAGTGCACCTGAATATTTTCATAATATGGAAGGACAATTAACCTCTCTTAATTCTAAGCATGATGATAAGAATTTAAATTTCAAAATTCCTATACAAAAAAAACTTGATATCAAGGCTGAAAATAATGTGGAGCAACCACTGAAGGTTTTGGGATCGAGAAAGTTAAGATCTTTTCATAGAAATGTTGTTGAAGGCAAAGTTTTTTTGTTGGTTTCACATCTGATGCTTTAGAAAATGAGGTTTATGTACATAGTTCAGCTTGTTCAAGGGATTGTCCTCTTATTGTTAAGATACCATCTTTTGGAAAATAGAAAAGGACACGTGTCCACAAATATGTGAATGATAAATCTATATCTAGAAATACAAAATAGTGGAAGATTAATTGGGAAAATGATTTAAAAACACTCTACATGAGTAGAATAGAAAATTCTAGTATTCCTAGTGATATGGAAAATCAAAAGGAGAAATGTGAGGAGGTTGAATTTTCATTAGTAATTGAAGGTAAACAAGTTTGCATTTTTTGGAATCTCTTTTCTGGGTTTTGACATTTATTTAATTTTTAAAATGATAAAATCAGTTAAGGTAGAGTTATGTTTTCTACATGACAAATAGCTTTTAAATCTCTTACTATTATGATCTTGAAATATGTTCAATACATTGTTTTCTATTTCTTTTGAAATGGTGTAGTTGTCTTGGTATAAATGATAAATGATCTGATCTTTTGATTATTACAGCTAAGATTACTTTTTCTCATTGAATAAGCTCACATTCAATAGTTGGTTAGATCAGCATAATATTTAATTGCAATTTGATTAAAGGAACAGTTTTGTTGTTTTGTTGGCTTCTAAATTAGCTAACAATGGTTATTGTCATTTTTCTAGTAGCATTTACTACAGTATTGTATTCCAATGTGAACTATCATTGGCTAGTTTTAATTTTAAATGAATCTATATATTTGTTGTCTGATGATGTACAATTAGTCTTAGATTTGGGAGCATATATTAGATAAGCTACACACACACACATATACACATTATTTTGGAAAAATTTCTTGAGGGTTGACCTCTAGCTTAAATACAATAGCTAACCGGTATCTCTTTCAACAATTTCACTCAGGATTTAAACCTTGCCTTGTTTGTTGGGGCATCCCACACCCAGCAAATTGGATGTGGTAGTTTTACCCAGTTTCAACTCTTGATCATGTCTTATTAGGATTTGAACTTTGGGCTCCTTTTATGAAGGCCCCATGTTACCATAGGATCTCATCCCATTCAGTCACTTAAAAGTATACTGTAATGTAGGTAAGAATTCAATATTTAGTAGAACATAATACTCAAGTGTAATGTATGGTGGATTCTATGTGTTTTTGAGGGAAATTATGTGTCCTAGCATTTTGGATGTGTCATGATTACTCAAGCCACATGTTTTCAAAGTTTCAAGCCTAAATCAAGGATTTTGAATCTTCTTGATTATGTCTTTCTTATTTGGTTTCTTAGTCTCTTTAGGTGTAATTGACATGTCTACTATTAAAAGTTCAAAAGTAAATCTTCCATTTTGGTATGGCATTGTTAGTTACCACGGGATGTTCCTAAGGAAAAATGTTGAGGGCCTTAAGTGTTGTGAATCTATATTATAGAACATCCATTCTTATCAAATCATTCTGCTAATATGGAGTTGCAAGCACTCTTTAAATTTTGCATTTTCATATAGACTGAGATAGGGCAGTGAGGTGGCTTTCCTATCTTTTTATGTTGTCACCAACTACCCCTAGTTATCTTTCTCTTACACCATACATGGTGGATAACCTATTCTTAGTGAATACACCCATGCATGTCCTTTCTAAACCTAATCCAACCCATGGAGATTTCTAAATCTCCAGTTTTCTCTTGGCTTGAGAATGTCTGGGGGAATCTTTCTCACTCCAAGGAGTATGTAGCTAGACCACTTTAGCTTGGGTCATTTTCCTTTAGACATCGTTAAATCTTGTATCGATCTTAACAAAATGATACATAATGATGTTATTGGTCCTTCTTATGCTCCAAACTTTGGCATTGCCTAGATTCTTACATGATTTCCAGCCTGAGTCTCCAACTTTGCCCCTTCCTATATCCTTTTAGGGACCCTTCCATATGGATTTTTTCTTTCAGACTTGTCTGGGGCTTATAGTGTACACACCTTGAGTTCATTCATTATAAATATACATATTTTAATTATATTAGTGTTCAATAATGTATCGTATGTTATGCAAATGAACAAGAAGTTTACATCAATAGAGAAAAAGACTTACAAGGATGATCTCTCCCCATAAAAGCTAGGAAATAAAGCACATTGGCCTTTTTCCAGATGTGTAAAGATTCAACATCTTTATTGAACCATTGCCAATTATATTTAACAATTAGAAGTATCTCTTGATTGTGAGGTCCCAACTTCTCTATGATGATGAACTAAGCAGTGTTGAATAATCACAAAAGGTAATGTTTTTTACAATTTTATTGCACAAAAGTTTCATAGGAGCCAAATATATGGCCATGCCCAACACTTTTGGAACTGATCCTAATAATCAAAGAGTCTCCTAACCGAGCTCTTCTCCAAAATTGATGAGTACTTGAAAAGAAATTGAATTTAGTTTTAAGACAAGCCTAAAACCACTTAAGCTATGAAGCACCTTAGAAGAATGTAATTATTTGTCTTTGTCTCCTCTCTCTTACATAAGATGCAAGATTATGTGATGCCTACTTTACCAAAAATTTATGTAATTGTCAGAGCTTGATGAATCACAAGCCACTTTAATACATCATCATACATTTTTTAGCTTTTATAATTTAATTCTAAGATTCTTGCATTCTATTGTGACTTTTCTTTTAATTTAATGATTTTAGTTGTGAACTTCGTTTGTTGTTATGTGATGATAATTCCTTTAAATCTTATAGTAGAAAAATTATGCTAATATTTCTAAATGTGGGGGGAAAATCACTTACAGTCATTGTCCCTTTCTAAGTGCCCTCACCTCTTGTTGTGTCTTTCCTCTTGGCAAATGGTTCCTAGTATTCCTCCTCAACTTAGTGGCCTTCCAACACTCGTCCAATGAAGTATCACAACTCTGCACTCAACAGCTAGGTGCAGTGGTTCTTAGTGCTTCTGCACGAATGGGGCCAAAATTCAAAATATATAAAAACACTCTAAAAAACCTAATGAAAAATTAATATATGGAGTTCTCTCATCTACACATATACCTATATAAATGTAATAGCAAGTATGGGTAATGAAAATTTATATAAATATTTATATATTTATAATTGTATATGTGTATACCATGTACACATATATACATGTATATATACCTCTAGATATATTCATCACTATATAATAATATTTACAGATAGTGAAATTATATTACAAATAAAACAAAAAGATTATAACCTTAATATAGTGTAATGACCCTTGGGTAGTCAACCTAGTGAATAAATTTTTCTAAGAAAAATGTAGATTGTATTATATATTCGTACCATTGACCTTAATATAGTTCAAATATCTCAAAATAAATCCGAAATCATTATACAAACATTCATACAATCAAAAAATAATTTACACATATTTATATCAATCATATATTAGTTTCTTATGCTCATAAACCTATATAAATTTAAATTAAACTAAAAATAATTCCCTTTGATTGAAGACCTATGCAGGTTTAAGTAATCATGCAAGTGATTCAAAACAAACACAAAATTACTTACCCTATTTTATCCACTTGTAGAATCAATAAAAATGAAGTGTTTGCATAAGAAAACCTCTAAGTAAACTGTTGACAAATAACCCAAATGTTTCCAACCTAATAAAAGGTCAAAATACAAGAGAAACCAAAAGGGGAAACAAATACTTACTTTACATTTTTAATATAATATAATAAAATGAAATTGATATCAATATGTTGCAATAAAAAGCCTAAAATGGTTGAAATATAGATGCACATGTATATAAATCACAAAAATATTTTCCCATACCTAAACATGTCTATAAAAATATAGCATATCTAGTGAATCAATTCTTTCAGTCTCTTTGATTCTTATCCTTGTGCATAACGAGTTTTCTTATATCCTATGATTCATTGATTGTTGGTTTAAAACACTCATTACAACTAGCATGGATATGAATTATGATGTGGGTGTGAGAAGGTATTGTTGAATATGAAGGAATGGTTTAGGAAAGTAATCCTTAATCCAAATGATTCATTTTCTTGTCATGGAATGTGTTAAGAGACTTTAAAATTAATATATTCAATCTAGTTAATATTGACACATCTAAATAATTCCAAAGGAACTTCCAAGATATGCTATGACATAAATAATATTGTTAAGGTGATGTCAACTCTTGATCCATTAGGGTAGGAAAAGATAGATGCATTGGTACAAAAGGTTCCATTCAACTTGGAGGAAATGGATAATTACCTATGGGGCTAATGTGAGATTGGACCAAGTTTATATTATGATACAAATAGCTTGGGAAAAGGGATGATGAAATGGTTAAGTATGGGAAATTGTAGAGATAAATATAACACCAAGGGAAGAACACTAGAACTAATTTTAGCACTATGGATTAATCCAAGACTCAAAATTCCACTAAGAGGCATCCCTTACCTCTTAAATTAATTCTATAAGTGGGTTTATCCTCCAATATAGTGCCATTGGTTAGCTTATCATGTGAACTTCTGCTAAAAGTAGTATTGCCATACACTTTCATAGCATGCATGTGTGGTTTCAAAAGGTTTATATATTGTGAATTTGAAATAAAGCCATGTTTTGACTTTTCCAATAGGTGTTAGGGGTTAATTTGACTTGGTTTTGGCATTAGAGTGACAAACCTTGTGGTTTAGGTTCCATAAAAAAATATACTCATTAGCTTCCTATTGTCATTTTTATATTCAATGAGATTTTTAAAGATCATCAAAATATTCATTTCTAATGAAAATGCACAAACTGATGTGTAATAGATCCAAGGTGAGGCTCAAAGAGCCTCGTCTTTTGAACAAATTAACCAAAGAAATGCTAAGAACAATATATGAAAGAGATGAAGAATAAGGCAACTTGTATTATTAGGAAGGATGAGATGCCTTTATATAGCATGACCTCATGTTTGAGTCTCAAAATCCTCCCATATCATCAAGGAACGTGTCTAGGCTAACCATGTCAAGTTTCACTTCATACAAGCACAAATTGAAAAAATTTCAACGTTGGCCTCATTCACATGTCACTATGCGGGGTCAACATGAGGAAATGCTATTTTTTGGGAATGAAATAACCAAAGATATGATCAAATAATATCTAATCATAAATAGTAGTAGAGTACTTAGGATTTGATCATATGGAAATTTCTAGGAGAGCTACAATAGTTGTAACATCATTAATTAATTATGTAATGGAAAAAAATTAAAAACATCATGAATTAATTATGTAACCATATAAGTCAAATATAATTCTATCAAGAAATCAATATCAAATAGATAATATAATCACATAACTCATACATTTCAATTTCATTGATCTTCTTCTTCATCCAAATCTTTTCTTGTATCATCCAATCTAGATTCAACATTGTAAGGATTGGTTGTATCATCATCATCGTCATTGATATCAGTTTCAATAATGTCATCATCCACAAGGATATCATCTTCATGAATATTAACTCCTACATCATCATGATCTAGTTCCTCTTCTTCAACATCTTTTTCAAGCACATCATCAACTAAAATTTTATCTTGATCATCATCTACATCATCTTCTAGTTCTTTGGTATCTTCTTCTATCACCACATTATACTTTACTGGACTTCCTCTTGGATCACGTCTAACAAAAAATGACCAGCCCAGTTTACTTGGAACCTCTGAGTAAAATACCTACTCACATTGGCTTGGAAGAACATAGGGCTCATTTCCAGCTCCCCCGATCGACCTTGTATTAACTATGGTAAATCCATTATCATGTTCAATAACAGTTCTCTTAGGATAATTTTCACTCAATTGTAGCCTATACAATTAGATGACAAACAAAACTAATTTGAAGGACTTAAAGTCACACTCAAGTATATCATCCAAAATCACAAAGTATCAATTTTGTGAGACTTATGGATGTATGTCACTTCAATATGAAGAATTAGTCACCTGAAAGACTACAGTTATCCCAGAATCACAAATTTTCTTTGTGTGACCCAAATTTTTGATTTGAAATTTACAACCATTTCACCACATAGCCTTGTGGTGTTTCACCTGCAATATGTCAAACATGTAAAAATTACTGCATCATCAGTTCATAAACATATTTATTCTTAGCCAAATGTATGCAAAGAAAAAAAACTCAATATATATACATCAATAGAATTGAAAATAATTAAATAAAATGGGTGATTAATATATTTATATGTACCCGTTTATCTCTTAAACCATATGCTAAATTAATTTCCCTTGGTGTAACATTAGAATCTCCATTACTATGAGCTTCTTTAACCAATGAAGCCACACCTTACCATGTTAATGCATGATTATATTGTTGACATCATTCAATCCATACCGTCATCCAATCAAGATTGTTTGTGATGTACAAATATAGTGCATCCCACTCTCGACCAACTATATCAAAAAAATTAAAATTCAAAAAATAGTGTATAATTAGTTCGAATTGTAATATTTGATCATCAACACTTTTTAATATTTTAATACTTTTCAAACAGTGAAAGACTTATTTTCTGGAGTAATACAATAGCAGTACTTTTCTATTTGTCTGTGGAAGATTCTTTCATTTGGACTAGTTCTCTGTTGTTTATTTTCAATAAATTGAAGGAAATATAAAATGTATTCTAATTAATCTCCATGAACATCTTATAATTACCTCACTTTCCTCAATCAACCTTTCCCCATCAGGGACTCCCCTTCGAATTTGTTAATGGAGTTGGGATCCCAAATGCAATCTACATGGATCTTTGTTACGAACTTAGGAAGATATTTAGTAATGTACACCATGGTCTAGTATACCATATATCCCTCCACCATAGAGCCCTCAAGATGTGCTCTTTATCTAACCAAAGCCTTCAAAAATTTCAAGTGCCTCTCAACCATCCGCATTGACCTTGTGTGTATAGGTCCACACAATTCAGTCTCCTCAACTTGGTGTATGAGGTAATGTTCTTGTGCATTGAAAAATGTCGAAGGTAGACACTTTTTCATTTCACACATTAGACAAGAAATTTTTCTCCTCCAATAATTTATATCTTCTTTATGGATTTCTTTAGATGACAACCATCTACAAGTGATTCAAGGCGCAAATATATTAACGAGATCTAACAAATATATACAATATATTACATAACAAGTAAAAAATATTGCAAATATAAGATGTATACAACAAATTAAACAAATATCGCTACTTACCTCATGTATTTTCCAAGATCATATATAACTTGCTTGACATTGTTGTTGAAGTTGTCTAGGAGAGATAGAGGTAGAATGTACTGCAACAATTATAAAATGCTCTTTTCATTATTTTTCCAAAAGTAGTAAACATAATACACTGAAAAGTACATGTAGTATACAAATATATATAAAATATACAAAAATAATTATCTTAATGAAGGTATTCCAATCATATGTTTTCATCCCTGACCCAAATTCAACTTTCTTTGTTATGATATTGTTTATGTTTGTAGCAAATCCTATGGGAAATCATTTTTTTGGTATGACTTCTTCAATAGAATTTCTTTGCTTCTTTGTTAATAACCAAGGAAATGTGATTATATTAGTTTGATCTCCATTTCTATTTAATTGAATGAAATTTTTCATTGCATGATTGGCTTCCTGAATGCCACTACAAATTTTGACAATTTTTTCTTTGTCATGCCCTCCATCCATTATTTTCCATAATGTTTTTGTTATATTATTTCCGATATGCATTCTATCAAACAAATGTACAATTTGTAGCTTCTCATAGTAGGGAAACCTAATAAATTGTTTGCGATAACTTTTTAGTCCCTATGGAAGCCGCCCATTAATGCCTTGATGACCTTCATGAAGAATATAAGTTAAAAAAATTAACAACGACAATCATTGTCAATTACAGCATGAGTAAACAAAACATAATATGAAAATATAAATTCCAAACATATCATATATGATAGATAAAGAATTTGATCTTATGCATAACCTTGATGATTAACTCTATTATATTCCAACTTCCATATGTGAGGTGTCATTCTTCATGGTTTTGATGTAGTCTCTTCTTTCCCATTGAAAAGATGTTCTTCAGTAGTTTGATACTTTAGTGATGCCACTCCATAACTTTAGTAACTCGTTGATAAGAGGCTCGATATATACATTCATATCTTTAACTTGGTACTTACCTAGTTGAATTAACATAAACATTACATAATTATTATAACTATTTTACTGCAATATATATAAATTAATGTAAATGACTATTAAATGAAAAAAATATAAGTCATTATGCAACAAATAAGACAAATGAGATACTACTACATTAAAGAAAATTGATGTAAACAAATACCTGGAACAATCATTTCCAACATTATGTGTTTCCTCTTTATTGACATCCATGGAGGAATGTTATTGTTGATAACAAAACCATGCCACACCGAGTAAATAGATCCCAACTCTCCAAATGGATTGACACCATCCGCTACCAATGAAAGCCTGAGATTACAAGGTTCTTCTTTAAAGTGTGGTAATCTTTCCTCCATGTCCCTAAATGTAGAACCATCCATAGGAATTCAAAGAATGTCATCTCCACTTCTATTCCATGCATGGTAATCCATAAATTGTGCTAAGCTTTCATACCTAAATAGTCATTGCATACATGGAATAATGGGAATATAATGAAGAACCTTGTGAGGTGCCTTTTTTGTTAGTTGATCTATTCAATATCTACTAATATGACATTTTGGGCATTCTGTTGCAAATTCATGTTGTTTATGATATATAATATGATCATTGAGACATGCATCTATTGATTGATAATCCATTCCAATATATTTCTTAATGGAAAATAAATCTTCATATGAGCGAGGTAGAATATTTGATGGTGGTAACAAAAATTCACCTAGCAATATACAACAATTTATTTTTTGTTAATATAAAGAATATTAATGGTACATATTTCATCCTTTATTTATTAGTGATGAACTAACAACAAAAATAGATGAAAAAAGATGACATATATTACATACCTTAACATTTGTGAGATTTCTATGTTGGATAAACCATTCATAACCTTCAAGTTCACCTGCAACAATACAATAGAGAGAAGAGTTGTTTAGGATCCTTCATAAAGGGGCTCGTATGTCTTCTCAAGTACAGGTAAATCATGAACATCATCAAAGTCATCTCGATCATCATGATCAGTTGCATCACCAAATGTGTCATGGATCAATGTATTTGTACCATCATCTTCAACTGTGTTTTCTGGTGCATGATCATCTTCTTCCATAGGATCATTATCTTCATCTTTTATATTCACAACTCCATGTTTGTTCGCTTGAAAAACCACATTCTTCAAATAATGATAATCCATATAATGTGCCCTAGGATGCCCCACCTTTATAATAATGATTGACACAAATAAACCATGATCATGATCAAGTGATTTTTTATATATATAAAAAATGTTAAAATAATATAAAAATTTACAAATTCAATCAATATAAAGACATATAATGAACAACTTACCAATTGATGATGATCATGCCCCCCTTCAATGTGAGCATGCTGCCTACAATATTTCTCAGCTACTATGATTAAAATTCTTCTTGTCTTTAAGCCCTTACAATTATTGCAAGGACAATAACATTCCCCATCACCCTTTATTTTCAATCTAGCCCACAATATAGCAAGTGTCTCTTCATTTTGTTTTGCACTAATATTATTTGAAATAATTTTTCTTTACCAAGCTTGAATATTTAGATCTTCAAAAAATACCAAACTCACACTCCATTAATTTTT
Organism: Sequoiadendron giganteum; assembly: GCA_007115665.2. NCBI lineage: Eukaryota > Viridiplantae > Streptophyta > Pinopsida > Cupressales > Cupressaceae > Sequoiadendron > Sequoiadendron giganteum. The sequence continues at coordinate 204,429,935 of CM021105.1, forward strand.
AATCATAGACAAGTAAAAAAATCTAATAATTATGATATTTTGCACCAAAAAATTCTGGCCTATAACCTCCACAAATTGTCACAAGTATAGAATATTTGCAAGTATATATAAATTGTCGAACTCACTTTTATTTATTAAAAAAAATTTGTCGGAACCCCGAAAAACACTAACCATATACCCGTCAGCCCATAAATTAAGGAGGCTAACCATATGCCGGGCCACAAATTGATGGAAGTGGATGGTTGACTTTAAGTGTATATTGAAATAGCGACAAAAAACATGGAGCATTGCAATTTTGATCAACGTCGAGCATAATTTTTTTAAAAAATTGAAAATTTCACATTAAATACACAAGTACCTGACAATACATCTAATTATACATCTTTCGTCAAAAAAATTCATTGTATTTTGCAATCAAATGAGTTAGTGATTGTATTCACGAGCACCAGTGCTAAGACAGATCACAAGAGCACAAGATAGTGTACGCTTGGGGACGGTGCATCTTGGAACACTTATATTATGACCTTGGGAGATTTGTCTTCCAGGTGCTAGATAGCATGGTACACTGTACATTTCTCTAAGTGTGGTGCCTGTAGCATATCACATATACCAGGCCTACTGGCTTCCCATGTCTGAAAGTAGTATGGTATCATTAGGAATTTGGCTATCCTCTTTGATGGTTATGGAAGTATGGGGATCTACACTTTTGGAGGGTGAGACTAGACTGACTAGAGGAGGATGACATCCTATGGAGACCATATCATCTTGTATTGCAATGGCCATGTTGGGTCTCAAAAATGTAGGTTTGAACCATGAGAGGTTGCCAAGCTCTCACAATGCTTTTGGCCAATGTGCAAGGCCAATTGATGGAATTGAACCTTCTTCTCTTTAGGTTCTCCTAGACCAAGGTAAGTGAACCTATGTTAATGATGCAGATTGAAATGTATTTCCTGGTTGAACGATCTATCGACAATGGAAAATTGAAGTGAATAGCTGAAAACCACTACAACTAATCCTACTCCTACTACACAAAAGAGAGGATTTGAATAAGTTGTTTGATAAGAAATTTGATCTCTGCATTGAGGCAGATCAATGCCTTATATCCACATGGTAAATGGAGTCAAAAATCATTAATTATGTGTGTTTCCTTCTTTGGCTTAACTCTAGTTTTTAGGCACTTTGAAAATTCTATGACTGGCATAAAACCTTAGTAAATTTATTACTTTCATAGATTGTGTTGGGATGTTTCTCTATCAGGTTCTACTTCAACAATCCAAAAGAAATCCTTAAATCATTGTGACTTATTAAAAGATTTTAATTTTGACTTGCAGACACCAGTTAATTAAATCACACAAAATGAGAGTGCATTCTGATAAATCAGAGGTATACTTGACATGCTAATTTAAATGATTAAAATACCTCAAGTTGGAGACAACCAAAAATAAAGAAGATTAATTTTATAAATCACAACAACTAAACACCAGAAAGAAAATCACCAAGTAAAATTCAGTATCTCCATTGATTCTGCTTCAATAAAATTTGTCATTATTTAAATTCCCCAGTCTTCATTTTCTGGAGAAAGTCTTACTACCTACTGCCCTCCCTCTTTTTTTTCTACAAATAATTTTACAAAGTATCTATACAATTCATACCAAGCATTGTGACCATTCACATTCTGGTAAAACCGTTTCAATTCTCTTATAGAAATTTAAAATATTTAATTGGGTTGCCTTATCGAAAATTTAAATATTTTTTTACATAGTCTTCCTTTTGATTTTGCTTTACTACATTTCTTGCCCTTATACTTTATTTCTCAAAGCTTTTATTATTTTTACTGCTCAACTACAGTCAACATTCTCTTTCTCCATGGTGTCATGGTGCTTTGACTTTGTTGCTTCCTCCATCATTAACTTCATTGTTTACCGCCTTACCATAGCCTCACATTCTTCATCCTTTTAAGAATGTTTACCACATTACCATGGTCTTCATTTACCTATCTACAATATCATAGTAGTATACTCGGACTGTTCCTTCCATTGCTTACTAACCCTATTCACCTTGCTATTGCAGTCACTCGCTTGACTGCTAGTGGTACCGTGGTAGTCGCTATGCAAACTGCTAGTTGCTTCGCCTCTGTCCACCATAGTCACCATGGTCTGCAACTTAACCAGCCACGGTAATGCGATAGCCACTCCCAACCATTGCCTCACCATCACCACAGTCACCTTGGTCTCCATCCAAAATGGCCATGGTACCACGGTATCCGCTTTGAACCACTGCCTTCACTCATTGCCTCGTTGCTTACCGCATTACCACGGTCACTGGCTTGACTACCAATGGTATTGTGGTAGCCACCAACTATTATCTTTGTCACTTCCTTATATTCACCGAGGCCATCGCGGTCTATGAGATGACTGCCAGTGGTAGCATGATGACTGTCTTCTATCAGCCGCTTCCTCTATCATTGATCGCTGACCTCCATCCACTGCGCCACCATGGGTTGCTCGGTGACCATCCACGGTAACCACCTGAATGACTGCTAATAGCCAACACCTCTATAATGTGGGCTAGTTTGTGGGAATCCATGGTATAGTGGTGAAATCCATAAAAGAGATGAATACATAACAATGGTATAAGGTAAAATATGTTTGAATATTTTTTATAAGAGCATAATGAATTTATATGAGGAAGATAGGAAAAATATGAGGGCAATATAGGCCAAAAATAAGGCAGTGAAACCAGGGTAAAATTTGTTCTTAGCATTGTAAAAGCGGGTGAATGATTTTTTATGAGAAAAATAGTGAAAACATTATCCTCAAAATGGAAAAATCATTTAGATTTTAATGGAATTTTTGGGTTCTAACAGTGGCTCCTATTAGGAATGAGTGATTTTTAAAATTGCTGCAAGAATCGAGAATATCTTTGGGAGAGAAAACCAAGTGAAGGAAATGAAAAATGAAGGGAATGAATAGATGAAGGATATGAAAGATGGAGCATGGAGAATGGAAAACCGTACACTACTGTACATGGAAAAAATATTTTTTCAACAAGGGAATTTCTAAGAATGTCCATGTACTAGAAAACCCAAACCCTTCAAAAACTATTGTGCATGGAAGAGAATGATTAAAGAGGTTTGTTAGGAATTTTCCATGCACTGGCAATCCCTAATCCTCTGCATCTGCCATGGTTTAAAATTCAAACCACAAGGGATGGCCCCAGGCCACCCAAAAGAAAAAACTTGCACTTTCCTCTATTATAGACTTTGTTTTGATTAAAGCTCATCAGGTTTCTTTTGAAACTATCCATTCCACATGCCCTACAACATGCACTACCATTGAAAACCTTGAGGAAAACATTGTATTCAACTTGATTCATATTCATTTCACCACTCTTAATTTCAACATTCTCATTATCATATGACATATCTTTGTCATCTTCAACATACAAAGTGTATACATATTCAACAAAAAGTTCATAGGTTTTCTCATTGTCATATGTTGTTGAATGTTCCTGCAACTATATTGGGACCTGAAAATCTGAATACTTCACATGTGAATCTACAAAATCAATCTCATCAATATCTTCTGAGACAAATCAATCAGAAATATTTTCCATTTCTCTTATATCACCAGTTGACATTGACACATACCTTTGATCCATATATTCATCCGCATACATACTTGAATCAAAAGATGTTCGACACTCATCATCAATAACATGTAAACCAGTATCCTTTTCTTGTAGGCAAAAATCATTCAAGTCACATACCTCTTCTTGGACACAAATGGATTCTTGATCAGCTTCAAAGAACTCATCACTGTGGGAGATGCACATGGGGTTATATGAATTGTTACACATAGTATCTTCACTGTCAAAGCAGATATATGTTGGAGCCAAAACTTTAGAATTATCTTTATGTGCATGCTTTTGGTATTCAAGAGTTAACAAATCTCAAACTTGCTCATTGCTGAGTGAAAAGTCTCTGCTTCCATATATTCTACCATGTCTCCAACCTCTTCTTGATCTTCATAAGGACTACAATAATCATCTTGTTGTAGATTCACAAGTTCTTCATCACAATTTGGCTGTCCCTCCATATCATCTAAACCATTATTGATGTGTTCCCCAAATGGTGTGTCACTAACAAGATCATCAATCCTACAATCATCTCCCAAAGTGGAAGATTGGTCCTCAACAAAATCATCCTGATACTTATCAGTGATCTCACTATTGTCTTCATCTTTGATAGTGTCCTCACACCTTTTCTTATCTACAATGCTAATCCATTCATCTAATTTATTATAGGCAACCCATGATTCAGGCCAATAGATTGAATTGGGCTCATATTCTTTCATGATCTGCTCATTGATTTTAGACCTACTAGGTGGGAAATTAATAGGTATTTTCCTAGAAATATCTGTCATTCTTATGAACAAAGAATACCCAGATTCTCCCTTATATCTTCTTATATCTAGGAAAGCATTGAAAAGACTTTTGTTTCCTTCTTGAATTTTAAAATACTCACCATTTTTCTTTGTAGAAGTTTGATTCTAACATGTAGCTCACTGTAGATTTTTATTTACACATCCATGAGAGATGGAATTATGTTGCACACTTTGATATGGAATTTGGTATTGATATGTACAATGCTCATGATATGGATTATATTGCTGATCTTGATATCTTACAAATCTTTTTCCAGGAGGGACAAAATAAACATTCATTTGATGTGGTAACTGAGATGCGTAAATGTTCTGCTATGAATAAAGCATATTACCTTTATTACCAAAGTTCTTAGTTGCATCATGTGGTATTTGTGGTGTCCAAGATCTCCTAGAATTTTTGTCTTCATTCTCACTGCATGATGACCTATTTGGTGATGTACTTGGAGCACGTTTGACTCCCAATTGCCACAATTGTTGGTCCACTTGTAGCATCTGTTGTTCAAATTGTAGCCTTTGTTGTCTCAATTTATTCAACTCTCTTATTCATTGCTATCTCCTTTCTTCTTCTTCTATTTTGACAAAATATTACTGCTTCACAATACCCATGCATTACTTAACAAATGAAACAAAGTTGCCACCTGCTTTTCCCAAAAGTAGGAAAATCATTTTTTTTTTATATTGTTTTGGTTTGCCCAAACGGAATCCCCAAACAAAAATGTGAAACTTTGTTGACTCAATAAATGGATAGGCTAAAAAAACTTTCTTGAGTAGTTCCCCAATAGAGTCGTCAAACTGTTGGGTCTCAAAAATGCAGGTTTGAACCACAAGAGGTTGCCAAGCTCTCACAACTCTTTTGGCCAACGTACAAGGCCAATTGATGGAATTGAACCTCTTCTCTTTAGGTTCTACTAGACCAAGGTGGGTGAACCTATGTGAATGATGCATATTGAAATGTATTTCTTAGTTGAGCGATCTATCCATAATGGAAAATGGAAGTAATAGATGAAAACCATTGCAACTAATCCTACTCCTACTGCAAAAAAGAAAGGATTTGAATAAGCTGTTTGATATGAAATTTTATCTCTAGGTTGAGGCAGATCAATTCCTTCTATCCACATGGGAAATGGAGTCAAAAATCATGAATTATGTGTGCTTTCTTCTCTGGCTTAACTTTAGTTGTTAGGCACTTTGAAAATTCTATGATTTGCATAAAACCTCGGTAAATTTATGACTTGCATAAATTGTGCTGGGATGTTTCTCTATCAGGTTCTACTTCAACAATCCAAAAGAAATCCTTAAATCACTATGACTTATTAAAATATTTTAATTCTAACTTGCAGACACCAGTTAATTAAATCACACAAAATGAGAATGCATTCTGATAAATCAGAGGTATACTTAAGATGCTGATTTAAATGATTAAAAGACCTCAAGTTGGAGACAACCAAAAATAAAGAATATGAGTTTTATACATCACAACAACTAAACACTAGAAAGAAAATCACCAATTAAAATTCAATATCTCCATTGATTCTTCTTCAAGAAAATTTGTCATTATTTGCATTCCACAGTCTTCATTTTCTGGAAAAAATCTAACTACTACCTACTTCCCTCCCCCTTTTTTTTCTACAACTAATTTTACAAAGTATTTCTACAATTCATACCAAGCATTGCAACCATTCACATTCTAGTAAAACCATTTCAATTCTTTGATAGAAATTTAAAATATTTATTTGGGTTTCCTTATTAAGGGATGAAGTGTAGGACATCACCAACAATATATTAGGGATGACACAATATGAAAACATTTAAATGGTTGAAATTCTTGAGACTTGTAGAATTGTCAACACCATGTTAAGGCTCAATCCTTCCCTATACATGCTTGAGTTAGCAAAGGAAGGGGCTAAACTCCCTTCCAATTATGACATAAGCACGATTGTGGAGAGGCCTCCTGGGATCATTCCCCCAATCTCATCCACACCTCTATTTCAAAGCATCACTCAAAGTATCTTGCAAATCACATCATCCATTGCTCAAACTCAACCGATTGTTAACAAGGGAAGCTCATTGCTTCATGCACTTCAAACACATCTCCTTATAAGAAATCTAGGTTCAGATGAAAACACCATACTAGATCAATCCATCTCGGTAAATCCTTTACACCCATATGTTCCACTCACATTTCATGATCCCACCAATCCAACCTCTTTTCACGCAACACAGGCATATCCCTTTAACACGCAAACCTCTCTACCCATGATCTCACAAGGAGAGGGTGAATTATTCAGAGTAGGGGGAATCCTCGATCCCTCCTCATCATCACTTTTCCAAGGGAATACACCACCATTCCCACCATTACCATTAGCATCCACACCACCCCCTAGGTTAGGCCTTCCACCTTTACCGATCATCAATCAAAAAATTCCAAGAAATCCCCTATAATAAATCAAAATATCATACTGAATCCTCTCATATTTCCATCGATAACACAACAACAGGTGGCAACCATTCAATCAATACCATCAATCAACCCATCATCTACCATTTCCCAAGTATCTCAAAAATATGTCACCCAAGGACCAAGCATTTGAATCACACCATCCATCACCCAAACCCCCATCATCACTACAATGATTCCTCTCATCACAACACTCAACACTATTCCTAATCCACCACCACCATTGCCAAAAACCAATATGGAAAACTCATTCAAGACTATGTTGCAAGCAGCTCAATAAGTCGCATATCAAAAGGCACTTCAACAAATCCAAAATAAACAAGTTGCATAACTAGCTGCTCAGCAAGTGCATGAACAATTAGAAGCACAACAAGTGCAGCAAGTGCAACAAGCTACCCAAGCTCAATAATTCCTACAACAACAACAAGCCTCCCAAGTTGCGTAAGAAACTCAAGCCACTCAAGCCACACAAGTTTCCCAAGTTGCATAATCATCCCAACAAGCACATGTGCAAGCTCAACCCTAGTGTAAAGCTCAACAAGCACAATTGCAAGCTTAATACTAGGGAAAATTGAAAACAATCCATCAACAAGCATATCAACAATCTCTACATGAGTATTAAGCACAACAGCAAGCGACTCAATAGCAATCCCAAAAACAAGCGTTGTTGGCACAACAACAACAAGACCAACAACAAGCATTTTTTGTACAACAACAAACATGGGGATATCACGAAGCCTTAATCACACATCAAAGCCTACAACAAAATCCCATCAACATTCCACCCATCAATCAAACACATCAGCCACCTTAAAACACGTTCACTCCACCTCTTGATTTGCAAGATGATTTGACAACACAAATGAAACTGCTCTCGTAACAATTGCTCGTTCTGCAATTAGGAAAAACAGTGACACTCGCCAATATATGTCCCTATCCTTTTGACAGAAGCCTTGCAATGATACCATTTCCAAAGGGATTCAAAATCATTAAGTTTGAAAAATACCATGGATTGGGAAACCTTGAAGATCACATTAGGTAATTCCAAATACATTGCATGGAAGTCGAATACAATGATACATACCTAATGTGGTTGTTTCCCCAGCTTGGCTAGCCCTACCATGGAGTTGTTTTCTCACTTACCTACAGGCATTAGAATGTTCCAAGAGATCATAGACGCATTCCTAAACATTGGCATGGATATTAGTCTAGAGAAACTATCTACACTCACATAAGGAAAAGGGGAATCATTCACTTCCTCCCTACAACGATGGTGATCCATGACCAATCATAGCAAGTGGGCCATGCCAGAGGAGCAACAAATTTTTACCATCATCACCAATCTCAAGAAAACCTTAGCATTCCATGTAAAAATATAGTGCATCACCATGTATGATGAGTTGATTCCCAAGGCTCTCAACATTGAATGGGCCCTTATTGGACAAGGGGGTACACCCACATATCTTGAACATCAATAAAATAGCCCATCCACCAACTATAATGAAAACCCTCACACATGGGTGAAGAATAGGAATGTCACCAACGATGGTGTGGTCAACTTCAATGTCATGATTAGTGCTCTAAAAAAAACCACCCAAACATATCATCAACCACAAAACAACAATCATAACAACACACAAACCAATGCGGTAGCAAGAAAACCACCTCCCAACAATAAAATCAACAACCTGAATAATCAAGGGGAACCACCTCCATGAAAAAATATCCCCCCAAGAGAAAGTTTACCATGCTTGGGGAATCAGTCAAAACCATCATGAAGAAATTGGTAGATGAGAATCTCTTTAAGATCCCCACTTTTGAGAAATATCAAGAGCCCATGTTCCACCTTGGCAAAATGAAAATTTCCTTTGTAATTATTAGAAAATCAAGGGGCACACAACAACCAATTGCATGAAGCTAAAAAATGTCATCTAGGATTTCATCGATGACAAGATCATAAATGTAGAGCAACCAACTGACAATCAAGATCTAAAGATCTACACGAATCCGATGTTGGACCATAACCAAGGAAATAACAAAGGGAAGAAAAAGTATGGCAATGTAAACCACGTTTATGAAGGAGTTGTTGCATCCCTAGATGAATTGGTCACTGTTGTTAGCATCAAAGGAGCCAATGTTGATTGTGGAGTCACCACACGCAATAGAAAAGTCACCATTATGGGTTCATCACAACCACCTAGGGAATCTATCTCCAATCCAAAATCCACTCCCCATGGCTAAAATTTCATGGACCAATTGAAAAGAACCCCCACTCATATCTCCATCATGGATTTGTTGAAGATTTCATCCACCCACAGAGAAATCCTCGAGGAAGCATTGGCTCCATCCACCATCTCTTCCAATATTGATACTGAGCAATTCCAAGCTATGGTTAGAAACAGTATCATGCCAAATCTCCTCACATTTTCTGATCAAGAATTCCCTACCCAACCATCTCACAACCGTGCACTTCACCTTGAAGTCCTAGTTCTTAAAAAAGGGTTAAGAGGGTCTTGGTGGATGGGGGCACAAACCTCAAAATTTATTTGCTTAAACTCATAAAGAATCTTGTATTCTCTAAAGATTCCATTGAAAAAGGCAAGGGTATGACAATTAGGGCTTATGACGATCAAGAACTCGTGTCTTAGGGAACTATCCAACTCCTTATTCAAGTAGGGCCAACAATTATGGAAACAACCTGTCAGGTGCTTGACCTTGATCTACCATATAATATCCTCCTGGGGTGCCCATGGATCCATGGAATGCAAGAAGTTACATCAACCTTCCATCAATGTATCAATTTTTCATATAAAAATCAAGAGGTCATGATCTACAGTGATCCTGAGCCCTTCGCCTGCTACAAGAGCCTAGAAGAAAAGTACTATAAAGTCCCCCAAGTCCAAAAGAATGATAAAGGCCCCTCAACTCCCTATATAGATACATCCAACAGAGCCTCCAATTCTAGGACAAAGGCACTGGCCATCCCTGACATTTTTGAAATCAAGCTTATAATCCAAGAAAATGGGTGTGGGGAATACAAGATGAAGAAAGGAAACTTTGTGGTCATAGTGTTACCTCAATCCCCTAGATCTCATGGAAAACCACAACTTGCTAATCCAACAACTCAAACCTTTAGAGCAGATCCCTCCCAATTTAGAAGATGGGGTGATTTAGGCCAAGAATTGGTGGATGAGTGAGACGTATCCAATCTCCTCTATCAAGAAGAAATACCTACACTAGCCATTCCCATGGATGATGCCAACAGAGGACTTCAATTAATGTTGGGCATGGGCTATAACAAGAATGGAAGTCTGGGAAAGAATAGAAATGGCTGATTGGAACCTATCATTGTTGAGAAATGAATAAAAAATATTGGTCTTGGGTGTACCCCTCTAAGTGTAACCATATGTGGTATAAGTCCCCTGGTTAAAGCAATCAGGACTCCCCCTCAGCTATTAGTAGCTACCCTTCAATTACCCATTTCCACATGTCAAGTCATAGACAACTTAACCTTTGATGTAACCGATGTGTGTAGTAGTAGTGATGACGAGGATACCATAACTAACTTACCCATTCTTTTTGAAGACTCCTCCCTACTCATGATTAGAACCCTATCTTTTGAGTCAGACCACCAAACCCATGAAATAAACTTAGTCTATCCCCAACTCATCGTTTATGACCAATGAGGACCACCAATTTTGGACACATTTGAAAATGATGAGGCACTCTTAGAATTCATGGGATTATGAGATATAGTACCACATGGAGATCATAAATCTAGGTCTGATATCATACTAGATACACAAGCCTATTATGGGGAAACGATTGAGTCGTTCAGTCGTAAAAGCAAAAAAATAAGAATAATCTTAAGGTCTTTGAGTGAAAACCAAACTGTGGCACTCTCTGACTTGAAAAAAGTAAAAATAAAGAATGCACCCAATGGTGAAAAACTCTTTGAGGCACTAGAGGATGAAGGATTCAATCTTCCTCTTAGTTCCATTCACTAGGAGAAGTTAGCAGTTTTGGCAGAATAGTGCAATCTAGTCAATCTAGGAACAAAAGAGCTACCACACATAACATTCTATGCTGAGTCACTTCTTACAAAAGAATAGGAACTCCTAGTTGTGTTCCTAAAGGAAAAAAAGATAAACTTCACATGGACCTGTGCCAACATGCCTAGACTTGATCGAGAAGTTGTGGTTCATCACCTAGTTGTATATCTTGAAGCGAAGCTTGTGAGACAAAAGATGAGAAAAATGCATCCCCATATCGCATTACTATTCAAAATGGAATTACAGAAGCTCCTCGATGCAAGATTCATACACCCGATTGATTATCTAGAGTGGGTATCAAACCTAGTACCTATTTCAAAACCGAATGTGGGATCCGCATCTGCATGGATTTTAGAGACTTAAACAAATCATATCCCAAGGATAAATTTCCACTACCAAACATTGACATGATCGTGGATATGATGGCCAAAAATGAGATGCTATCACTAATGGATGGATTCTCAGGATACAACCAAATCATGATAGCTAAAGAGGACCAGGACAAGACAACATTCACTTGTCCATGGGGAACATACTGTTGGAATATGATGCAATTCGAGTCAAAGAATGCAGGAGCCACCTACCAGGGGCTATGACACTAATCTTTCATGACATGATTCATAAAATGGTGGAATATGATGTGGATGACATACTAGCTAAATCAAGGAAAAGACAACACCATATATCAGCTTTGAGCTCCATTTTTGACAGATTGGAAAACTATAAGGTCTGACTTAATCCAAATAAGTGTGTCTTTAGAGTATAATCAAGAAAGTCCTTGGGGTATATTGTGTCAATGAGAGGAATCAAGGTAGATCTCACCAAGGTCAAGGAAATCCTTGAAATGGAACCACCCAGGACATTGAAGTAGTTAAGAGGCCTACAAGGAAGACTCCAGTCTATCCACTGATTCATTGAACAACTACCAAAAAAACATATCCTATATTCTCATCTTCCCCACAAGGGGGTAGCATACAAATGGGATGAGAAATGTGACCAGACATTCAGAAAAAAATAATAATACCTACTCACACCATTAATATTATACATATCAGCAATCACGGTAGCCCTCGGTGCTCTCTTACCCTAGCATGATGAAAATAGAAGGGAGAGAGAAATTTATTACATCAGCAAGACCATGGTAGGACATGAGTTAAATTACACGCCTATTGAGAAAGCCTATCTAGTAGTCGTATTTACAGCTCAAAATTTTAGACATTACATGCTAGCACATCAGATCAAGCTCATCACAAAAATAGATCCACTCAAATACTTACTCTCTAAAGCAACTCTCACAGGATGGATGACTAAGTGGGTTATGATCTTAACAAAGCATGACATCGAGTATGTTGAATGCAAGGCCATCAAAGGACAAGCAATCACAAACCAACTGGAAAATTAACCTATATATGTAGAAAATCCACTTGTCTCAGAGTTCCTCGATGAATCAATCTTCAACCTTAGTATAGTAGATCACTGGAAGATGTATTTTGATGGATCCTACACACAACATGGGTTAGGGGTGGGAATCTTCTTCATCACTCCACAAGGGGACTACATACCTAAATCATACAAGTTGTCATTCCCATGCACAAACAACATTGCAAAGTACAAGGCTCTTGGCATAGGGCTAAGGATTGTAGTGCAATGGTAGATTATGGCTCTTAAGGTCTATGGAGACTCACAACTCATAATCAACCAAGTGAATAGTGATTATCAAACAAAAGATGATAAATTGACTCCATATAAGAAATTGGTGGAGAGCCTTAAGGAGTCCTTCATTGATATTACATTTGAACAGATACCTAGAGCAAACAACAGATCAATAGATGTAATGGCCATGATTGGATCGCTCCTAGAAATCCCACACAATGTGCCAAAGAAGAAATTCCTCATAGAGTAGCTTCTCATACTAGCATTCGAGGTACTAGAGTTTGATTTCGTGTGCAAAATCATTGGTCTTGGTGATCCCTGGTACCATGAAATTTATACCTACTTGAGAATAGGATTCCTTCCCATTGGCATAACCTCAAACCTCAAAAGAGATTTTGTCAAAAATTCATCTCGTTTTGTCATCCTAAGAGATACACTGTATCATAGGAGCATCGAAGGGAGCCTATTATGTTTCCTAAGAACTAAGGAAGCCTTGATTTATTTAACTGAGGTACATAACAACATTTGAGGTTCACACTCGAGCGGTATGACTTTGGCTAAGAAAACAATGAGAGGATACTATTGGCCAACAATGGAAAGAGACGTGCATGACTATGTTAAAAGGTGTTTGTAGTGTTAGCAGCTTGAGGACCTCATCCATGAACCAGCTTAGGAGCTCAATCCCATTACCAAACCATGGCCCTTTTCATAGTGGGGTCTCAATCTCATTGGTAAAATCACCCCCACCTCATCCAATGGCCATAAATTCATCATCACTGCCACAAATTACTTCACAAAGTGGGTCAAAGCCATTCCCATGACCTACATAACAAGAAATAAGATATCCAAGTTCATCCTCAATTTTGTAATTTGTTGCTACGGTGTCCCTCAAGCCATTATCTCGGATAATCATACACCTTTCAAGAATTAGGAGGTTTGCAAACTATGCTATAAATTCAATATCCAACATCTCTTTTCCACTTTGTAGCACCCCCAAGGAAATTTCTAAGCAGAAGCCACCAGTAAAACCATTTTAAAAATCCTTAAGAAAATAGTTAATGACACTAGTCATGACTGGCATCTGCAGCTAAATCCCACCTTATGGGTTTACCGCACAAGAATCCACACACAAACAGGTGCCATCCCTTTCTCCCCAGTCTATGAATTAGAAGCCATAATCCCCATGGAGATCGAGCTCCCATCCCTAAGGATATCATTCTAGAATCTCATAACAGATGAGAAATATCGGGTCTCATGACTCAATGAGCTAGAGTTACTAGATGAGTGATGCATGGATGCCCTAAACCACTTACAAGTCTATCAAAATCATCTCAAGTGAAGCTACAACAAGAAAATTAGGAGGCAGATCTTCCAAGGCAGCGAGCTAGTATTGAAAGAAAATCAGAAGAATGTGCCAAAAACTAGAGAGCAAGGGAAAATTTTAGCCCAACTAGTTGGGACAATTTTTCATCACTACAAGCTATAAATCAGGATCCTACCAACTATCAACACCCAAAGGGGAGCCTCTACAGGAGCCCATGAATAGCTCTCACCTTAAAACATTTTATGCCTGATCTTTTAAGGGTAAAACCAAAAATATAAAAAAATCAAAAAATATCATAATCCAAAAAAAAAAACAAAAAAAAAATATTAAAAATAGTAGAGAAAAAAATTGTACTCTAGTGAAAACCACTTTGTTGTCGCTTTGGACAAGTACCTTGGTGAGAACCTAGAAAACAGGTGCCAAGTGTAAATAAAGCACTCTCCATCCACTAGGATCTTCATGATTTGTTCTGCACACTGACCGTTCATCCATTGCATTCCATTAATCCTTCCATCATCCATTTTTTTCCGTCCATACCATAGCTTGATCTTGTGTTCATATCATGTTCCACCCTAGTACTACTTGGCATATTCCTAAGGTCATTTTGTCCTAACTATATTGAGATATTCTATCGCATCATGTTGGGGGCATGTTCCTATACTTGCATTAGGTCGGATTTGTGTACATTGTTGTGATCTTCCTTAAAAATCAAAAATTAGAAAACATCAAAAAATCAAAAATCCAAAAACATTCGTATCATGTCAAAAATATCAAAAATTAAAGTAGTGAGTCATCCAACCAAAATACGTCGTATCTGAGCTTGAACGCAGGAAAGGTTGATCTTTGGTCACTCTAGGATACTTTAGGACAGTCCTTTAGGCGTCTGTTGCAATAAAATGGCAATTTGTTTGTCCATCTATCTCATCATTCAATCAAGTCTATGTCAATAAAACTATGTGGTCTCTGCATATATAATGTAGGCAAGGCTAGTATGTTGATCAGCTCTCAAGACCCTTAGCATTGGTCTTTAAGTTAGTATCTTGGTCAAAATCTCAAAAATCTCAAAAATTTGAAAAAACCTAAAAAATCAAAACAACCTCAAAACATTTAAAAACACCAAAAACATTCAAATATTTGAAAAACCCAAAATGGTGCATCCGTCTCATTTTTCTTTCACCCGCAATAATCTCATCCATAATAAATCATCGTCGCCTTAATCCTTTTGGAAAAACAATCGGAAGTAAGTCTAGCAAGTTAAAATTGAAAGCTCAATCATCAAAGTCTCAAGTCTAGGTCGGTAAGTTAGCAAGTTAATAAACTTAGAGTATCAATAGCTTATCATCCACTCAATCTCATCATCATCTAATAAAAAAATTTCCTAAGATGCATCCTTCCTACAATGGACATCAACATTAGGAAACATCGTAGTTTAGTCTTGGCTAGCGGTATGAAGAACATTAGCTTGTTTGTTTACTTTATCTTGGTATTTTTGACTTATCTTCTTCTGCATTTATTCCAATGACCTCTCGATGATGCCTAATCAAAATGGTTTAGATAGAAAGGAATGGGGTAATGATCATTATCCTTTTATCTACTATGGTTTCTGGATATCCTTGTAAAATAACTTTGTCATGCGTGCTTTGTTTCGTTTGTAGGGGGGATGTTTTAGCTATCTTGTTGACCACATAGGAAGGCTTGCTTTTCTATGTTTTGGTCTGAGATGTTTAGAATATTTGAATTGCATTCTGAATAAGGTTTTGTATGTCAAGTGTGAATAGGGGTACTCCTATGTAATTTTCAAGTCAAATTCCATCACACTAGGTACAACATCATCCTGTTTCTTAATACCTTGATGCATCATACATACATGTATTATCAAACATAAAGTAAATGGCCCTTTTAAAATGCCAACTACTAATTATCATCATCATTAATAAGGTAATCTTGTTGGATCTTCTTTATTTTGTCTTCTTTCCATACTAACATGGTACCATGATAGTTACTCAAAAACATCACTAAAATGCATCTACCCTACATCCCCCAATCATCAGCATAATGTATATCATATAGGAAATATGGGTGCATTATAGGTTTGTTAATATTATCTACATTTCATTATATAATCACATATCATATCATTTCATTATATATCCATATTCACATTACATCATAATAATCTCATTACATATAATAATGATTTTCATTTCATGCCATTTCATTTTCATCATTATCATATTACTATTACATACATAAAAAATCATCTCATAAATCATCTCACATCATCTCACAATCATGTACATTATATCAGTTTACACCCTTATTGCATATTAACATTGGCATCTCATAGGTCATCTCACATAATACATAATAATTTCATATCAACGCACTACAATCATTATCACAAAGACATTAGTAAATCATCCATTACATAGATCACATATTATATCAACACATATCATAAGTCACTATATTATCATATCATTAAAAATCATTACTTATCATACAACATTATTTCATAATGTGACACTACAGTCATTAGAGGAATCATTGCATTACATCATCACAAATCATCCCTTACATGTTGTATATTATAAATACCATGTGGAATCTCACATCATTACATTCATATTCCATTACATGAAAGCATTACATTTTCATATTATATATCATCCATAAATGCATGATAAAAAGAAACAAAAAATATATACACTTGCATATCACTGCATATTTTATAATCATGGTACATCACATAATCCATTTAAGACATGATGTAGAAAATCATTTGCATATCATTATTGCATCCATACATCATCACCATAAAATACACAGAAAATATACAAAAATAAATGCATCCATCATCATTGCATCACATCATCACATAGAAACATACATCATATTGCACAACATAAAATATATGCATCTCATAAGATAAATCACAACATATTATAATAGATAGAAAATTAAATGCATCCATCCATCATAAGTAGGAAATCTCATAAATAAAACCATCTCATATATATATATAGATATGAGTAACTGTCAGGTTATAAGATCAGGATCAAATGTGTATAAATCAAAATATATGATACAATTGAGGCAATAAAAAATCGGAGCCCATGAACCAAAAATGAATACCTTCTCTGATCAAAATGGGGAACTAGTCCTGCTAGCTATTGCCCTCTCGTGAATGTCTCTCACTATCATCCTCAGGTGGCCTCATCCCTATCTACTGGGAATACTCTACCACCCAAGCTACTGCTGGACCTGCCTACTTGTAGTGGAGCCTGTGGTAGTCAGCCTCTTGATTTGTTTGTATGGACACTATCCGGCCTTGGGATGCAAAGGCTATGCTCTGAAGCTGCTACCTCTAGCCTATCTCCTGGTATCTCTCAGACCTCGCTTGATCCCTCTCTTTCATAAGTGTCTAGACCTACAACCTTGTCTGGTCCCTCTCTATCATGAGCACTTGTACCTATGCCTACAATTGTTGAATCATGGCATCTTGATGATCTAGTTGTACTTGTGGTGGTTAGGGGGGCTGCTACTATGGAATTTCTCTCTCCCCATTTTTGGGCTGATCCTAGGTTGGTGTCTATTGTGCCTGATCTCGGGGGGGTGTTTGTTGTGCCTTATCCTGAGGTGGTGTCTAATGTGGCTGGTGTGGGGGTGGCCCACCTCCTCCCCTATCCCCATCCCCATCTCCATCATCATCCCTTCTACCTCCCCATTCCTACCCCCGACCAACTTACCTACCTTTGGGCCTCCATCTTGGGAGTGTTGTACATGGAAATGTAAGTCTAAGGGGTGGTCTAAACCAAGCTTTATATGCTTTCATAAACCCTGCATCCCCCTATCCTTGATTGTATGTCCATGGTTTGGCTACCAGCTTCTTGAATGATGTAACTAGCTCATCTATTGGGATGGGCCTACCCCATGTAGTCTCCCTCATAGTATGGGTGAATATGGCCACGCACGGGTCATCGGGTCTATCATGTACATCTCCAAATTTCGTCACCACTCTATCTAAAAAATATCTCTCAATGATGGTGTGCTCTCGACCCTGAATCAATCTTTCCTATTGAGAAAAAAAATAGTTTCTATATATCATCAAACCAAGGACCCATGCCAAGCCAGGGCCTCCAGGTAAACACTATCATCTCATCAATGACCCTCCGCCAATGGGAAATACCACCTACCCCTGTGTGTGTGAAGGTAATCTGAGCCCCTCTGTACCACCAAACAATGGGATCATCTAACTCCAAGGCAACCACTATGACCTGTGGATGGAGCATTGCAATCCACTCCCAAGCCCATACATGCAACAAATTAACACCAACCGCAATGGCCCTATTGTCTAAGTAGGAAAAATCATACAAGTATTTGTAAAGTGAGGCCAACATCACTGGTCCCCATGTAAGGAACTCCCTATGGAATATCATCCACTCCCATGCTAACCCCCACCTTGGACTAAAGTATCAACCCCATCGATCTGGAGCCATGAGCCTTGATATAATAGCAGCTATAATAAGTCTGAAGGTGGGCATTGCACCCTAATATCTCTATAAATCAATCTGCCCCTCGAAGAAGATGATTGCCTCAAGCTCCATGATCTCGTATCACACATCCCTCCCAACATCCACATCATATATAACCCTCTCTCTATGGATGGGCAACTGTAGGATGATCCAGACATCCTCCAAGGTGGTTGTGGCCTTGCCAATGGGCAAGTGAAATGAAGATGTCTCACTATGCCACCTCTCTACTAGGGCTATCATCATCCCTAGGTGTGTCCGAACGGGATGGGCATAGGCGGCATACCAAAGTCCTATGGCCCCAAGGTGCTCCTAGAGTAGCTCATGTAGCCCATATAATCAATAGAGAATTAGGCACCTGTGCTCCTGAGAATGTAATATCTTGAGGTCCTCCTACGTAGGAAAAACCACAACATGAGGTTTTGAAAAAAATCAAGATCTCGCCCTAAGTTTTTGCAATTCAAACAACATATGCAACTTTGCTTTCAATTGTGGCATAGTTTCCAAATTCTAAATTGTGTTGTGGCGATGTAGTTTGACCGCACCCCCAAACTCTAAATTCCAAAATAGGCTCACCATGGTGCAATTCTCACATGCGGCTAACTTTAGCCCAAACCCTAATTTCCTAAATTGACTCACGGTGATGCCCTACGCATATGCAGCACACTTTGAGGCTGTGCAACATCGATTTTTCATTTTCAGTGATGCTATGTAGCACCATTTGACTCAATTTTGAATTTGACCCTATTTATTCCATGAAAAAAATTGAAATGAAAAGTCCAAGAAGAGCTACATAGCACTACTCCTGCGCCGACTGGACGTTGGTGCACTCATACCTGCTTCCAAATGTGTTGTGGAAGCAATCTTTACACCATCTCAATCAAATCTTAGAGCTGAAAATGCAAAATTATTTAAAGGCTAAGTTTGAAAATGATTTGAAAGTGACCCCTTAAGGTCTATTTAAGCCTAGAAATTAGGATTTTTTACCCAATTTCGCTATCCAACTAGGATTTTGGACCCCTGAACCTATTTTTGCTCGACCAAGGGCTGTTTTGCAATATTTTTGGCATTTTGGCATCCCTAACCCTTTCTGGACCCATCGACCAGCTTGTCCTATTTTCTCCCGAGATCATCCAAAAATCCTATTTTTTGTATGATCTCTTGAGGGGGGTAGTGTACTAGCATAATCCTTCTTGCTAGGGTAGTAGTGGGGCATCTAAAAAAAATCATTTTTTAAAAAAATTTGATCACATGAGTTTATTCTTTGAAACAACGCAACAGGTGCATTTCTTCAAAGAGGGGCCAAATGTAAACACAAAAAAAAAAAACATTTTTGATCCTACACATCTGATCCTCAACTTATTAACATCTTTTCTTCCTAAATCATCTTTTTATAATCATCACATTTCATCTCTTAATTAAATAAATAAAATTCATCTAATTAAGTCATCATCTTATGTTAATTAAATCAATCATTTTATTTAATTAATCCTATAGTATCTCTTTTAATTAAATTATTCCTTTTATTTAATTAAATCTCTAAAGTCATCTCTTTAAATTAAATAAATTAATCTTTATTTGATTTAATATAACATCATCCCCTTTAATTAAATAAATAAATCTTTATTTAATTAAATCTAAATCCATTATTCCTCTCAACTTTGATTTATTTAAATACTAAAATTTAAGTCAAATTGTCAAAATCATCTAATTTCTACTTAATTTGATTAAATCATGATTGAATCTAATCCTAATCACTTCAATTCTCTATTTTTGCAACTTTCACCAATAAATAAATTTAATTGATTTATTAATTCATCTATTTTCCCTCAACTTGGCATCAAAAGGGAATATTCTTCAAATTTGAAAATCCCTCCAAAAGGGATCAGTACGTCCAATAAGGAATTAAAGGTCTATTACATGTCCTTTCTGTTGAGCCAAATGGTATTTACTCCACTTTCCTCTCCTTCCAACTTTTCATTTCACTATTTTCAAATTCCACCTAATTACATTTATTTGCACATTCATCAAAATGTGCTCATTCCTCTCCAATCACATGTGGACAAGTGGCCTTCTCTCATTGGTTTGTCTTTTGTCCCACATTCATCCACTTTTCTTATTCTTTCATTCTTTAAATCTATAAATATAGGGCTTCTTCTATTGAATTTATAATCCATAATCGATGCAAGCTTACTATAATTAGTTTCATTTGCAACTTCATCCATTTTCATCATAGTTTTATAGCTTTATCAATATTTTGCCAAATTTGCATCAAGGAATCAAGAATCATCATCCAAGATCATCAAATCACACAAAGGAGTTGGGAAAGGGCCATTTCCTACACATAAATAGCACCAATTCTCCCATGGGATTGATAGTTTTCTCATTACAATAGGATTCAATTGCTTTCATTTCTGTTGTTCTTCATTTTTTTTCCTATTTTGATGCTTAAATCTAATTTCATGGGGAATTTTTCTTCTTACTTGCATTTTGATGTAATGTTTTGTTTTTTCTTTGTGTCTATGCAGGTATAGAAACACCATTCACAATATCCTATATGATTTCTCATTTCTTTGTTCTTGAAAAATTATTATGCATGCGTCCTGAACACTAAAGTGATTATTTAATTTCCTTTTATAGTTACTATAGATTTCATACTATTCCATTTGTGTCCTTATGTGTTATGTGACTGAAAATTCATGCATAACATACTTAATCTCTATGTTGTATCTAATAGAAACTATACAAAGTTTTTAAATTAGATCAGGGTATGTGCAAGATCATCATAGAAAAATCAGGCCCGTAAGTGGCAAAAAATTCAGAAAAATTAGAGTTAGACAACTTGACATAAAAATTTGAATAATTTATCTATATTATTTCAAAAATATGTAAGAATAGAATTTTTAGAAAATTGAATGTAGTTTCTAAGTTACTAGGTTTATTTACAAAACAAAAATCTATTTGGCGAAAATTTGAAAGTTCAATACAGTAGTACTTAAATTTTAGGGAAAAAATAAGAAGTAGGTGTCTGTCTGATCACCATAAAAACATTAAAATGATAATATTTTTTAATAATATTTTAGATTAATTAGAGGACTCATGTCCTGATGTGATGCATATTTTTTTGTAATTTTTTTCCAAGTAAATAATTAATTATAGTTTTTTTATGACAACTTTTAAAAAATATAAAGACTTGTATGTTTGACCACCTTAACTTGGTCAAAACTTCATGAATTTTTTTTTTTTTTTTAATGTTTTCATCTTATAGTATGCAAAGCATAGAATGCGACGTATGTTTTGGATTCAAAAAATATGATACCGTTTGATAGCTATAGATTTTTTTCAATCAGCCTAAAAATCAGGACTTTAGTCATAATTCAATAGAAAATGAACAATAATTATTTATTAAATTGAAAGTAAAGAATAATTTATATTGGTGGAAAGCTGAGAATCTCCTTTAAAAACGCTTTTCATTTCATCAATTTTGGATTAAAAAAAAATTGTCAGCCACATACACATCATATTGCCACTTTTTGGCCCATCATGATCCTACACATACCCATCACATTAATCTTGTTAAAGCATGTAGATATTAGTTAAATAATTTTATTTAATTAAACACATTCATATTTAACATTCACACATAATATTACAACACATAACATCAAACAACATATATATATATATCAACAAAAATATTGTACATATCATCATAATATAGAATGTCATTAAGGACTATGATTAGTAGATCCTTCAAGACCTATACTCTCACTGCATTAGTTGTTGGATGTTCAGAGATGGTCATGCGTGATTGTGGTCATGATCCACCAAATCTTATCATGAACTCCATCTCCTCCATTCGTGTGAGTGTCATACATTGCTCTCCTACTATCCGATCCATCTCTACTTGTAGTCATGCCACCTCTCTCTCTAATCTCTCCAGCTCTTCCAGAGTCTGTGAAGACTATGCCTATGGTGTTGTCATGGCTTGATGAATCTATCTCCTCAAACCCTCGTATGTCACTTGTAGTCTTGCGAAGGGTCTCAGCATCTATGGATCTCACTCCATGATAGGTGAGGGCCCTACAAGATAGAAGAAAAATTTAATCAATTGACATCATCATATATATATGCATCAAATCACACATCAAAGCTAAAATATATGTATCAAAATTAAATATCATCACCTATATCTCTTGTGGGATGAGCGATATCAATGCCATCCTATGCAGGGGGCATGGATGATGTGCTAGCCTCCCCTCAATTGTGGGTGTTGGTGCTTGTTGTTGTTGTTGTCCGAGATCTAATCATATGGATGGGTGCAGTCTCTCCCCAATCATATTGTTCCTTAGTTATTTCATTATCATTCCCACTCAATCCCTGATAAACAACATCAAAAGTATTCAAATATCACTAATCCCACCTCAAAATTCCCTCATGGGACTAGGTCACCCAAGTTGGCAACCAAGTTCCTTTTAGGTATTTTCACATTTTCAAATGGAAACATTTCTATCTTGCTAATAATTCTCGATGGGTTTCGGCCTCTTAGGTCAAAATTACCGATAGTTAGGTATTTTTTCTTACAAATACATGTTTTTTAGGTCATTTTTCTCTCTCTTGGTCATTTTTCACAAGAAACTTCAAGAATCAAGTGCAAAACATCTTCCTCAAGAAGTTTCATCTCTCCTTCACAACAAAGTTGAAGCTTTTGGATAGAAAACTAGGGCTTTTTTCTGGTCTCCAAGCTCACTTCCCATTCAAGATCTCACATTTCCAAAGGTTGAACATGGATGCCTATGGAGAATCATGGAGAAATCTAGGTTGAGGATGTGCAACTAGCCACCAAATGACACCTAAAGACTATTTTTAAAGTGACTCCATCTTCCATTTTCAGCCCATCTTCAAACTTGAGGTTTGCATCACATTTGCATTCCTTTCACATCCATTTGTAATGTTGTAGGATTTCTTTGATTGAAGTCTTCCATCATTCAAATCTCTTTCATTCATCTTATTCTAGCATAATAGAATAGTTTTTTGTCTTATTTTAGGTTTTCCTACTTCTAGACACACTTAGGGCTAAGGTTTATGTAGATTTTCTATCTCTTTACAAGTTTAAATACAAACTAGGGGTTTGACCAAACAAAAAAATCACATTAGAAACTAAAATATACTCTATTTTGCAAATAATTTTGTAGGTCTAAGCCCGAATTTCTATGGAGAACCAGAGTGAAGACCATAGACCTCAGTATCCACTTTCAGTTTTCCAAAATGGCTGAAAGGGACTAGGTCACCAATAGTGGCAACCTAGTCCAACTGGAGGTTTTTGTCTAAATTTTCGACAAATTTGAGTACCTTGTTGGCTAGAATGAAGTCTGGAGCAATTTGCTGGAAAAGGGAGTAGGTCGCCCAACTTGGCGTAAGTCTCCCAGTAGGCATAAAAAATAGATTTTCTAGATTTTCAAAGGTTTCTGCAATCTCTACTTCAGCCCTCTTCAATTTCTAGGTGCAATTTTTCTGATTTACTAAGTTATTTTACCTTATATAGTTCATATCTTTACTTTTTTTCATTACATCATGTCTTTTCAAACAATATAGTTCTCCTTATCCTGCATGCAATAGATTTATTTATTATATTTCAACATTTAGTTTAATTCACATTATCATTCCAATCACACATTTCAATTCCTAACAACTGAATGAATCATAAGATTTATGCTCCCACAAAGGGATATCCTCTTCCTTGTAGGTGAAAACACTAGAAAGTTCTAGGGGACCTATCCCTTTACCTAGAAAAGCATAAATTTTGTGGTACAAATACTTTCCCCTTTTCTTTCCATAGCATTTTCTCCCTTTTCTCTCCTTTTCTCTCTCCTCGTTTGACATCAAGGACAAAGGGTGACCCAAAAAATATGAGTATATATGTACAAATGGTCTGGAATAATGCACAACCAAAAGAACCAAAATTGTGAACTCCCCCTAAGGATTTTTACCCAATCAATGTGTAAACTTAAAAAATTTACTCAGAGGAGGGTGAGCTTTGAAGCTTCTAGAGAATACCTTTCCAGGCTATCTTACCATTCTCCCAAATCTGCTTAGTAGATATCAACATTTTATTCAGAGACTCCAATGCAATCAAGCTTTCTTCAACATCATTTGGAGTATTTGGGGTCAGTTTGATTTTGTCCAGTTTTTCTGCATTAGCCAAAGCATTGGCTACTGGAGTGTACTCCATTCTTAAACTGTCACTAATTAGACCAAATTTTTTGATAATATCTTCTTTTTTCTTCTATAACATGGATAATTTCTCTCTATGATAAAATATGGCTTTCCAAGTTGACATGTCTATGTCCTTAGATGTGTTTTATGTATTGGAAATATTTTTCAACTATGACTCAATGGATTCTATAAGATCTTTAATGCTCTATGTGGCATCCGACCACCTTATGCAGTAAGAAAATATAATATTTGCTTTATACTCACAATCCTTCACAATTTCAAGGCTCTTTTTAAAATTGATGTGTGCTAGAGCACATTTTTCATGAAGTACTAATAGGATTTTCTTAGCTAATTTCTCTTCAACTATTAGCTAAAGAGTCCAATAGGAGTTTAAAGTTTTCTACCAAAGTGAGAGATGTGTCCATTGATGTACCAGGTGTGGACTCCTACAAAGCTTTGATGGCATAATCTAGAAGATCAGTTCCCTTCTAATTTGTTTCTAGGATTTCTCTTCTATCGAATGTGTGCAATGCATCCCCTAACACTATTTTATGCACAAGATAAATCTTGTCCAAATCCACATAGCCTTGAGTCATGGGGAGATGTAGAAGCTCTAAAGGAATCACCGAATGGAATTGAATTTCCTTGGATAACAATCCTTCCAAAAAAACATCACCCGAGGAGGATTCTCCAGATTACCTTTATGATTCCATTACCTTCTTTGTCATTTTCTTCATTCTTTCCAACAAATTCCTCATTTATTTCTTCTTCCTCATCTTTCTCTTCTTCTACCTTCCTTTCTTCTTCCTTTTCTTGTTGTTTTCTCTCAATTTCATCCTTATCCT
Organism: Sequoiadendron giganteum; assembly: GCA_007115665.2. Lineage (NCBI taxonomy): Eukaryota > Viridiplantae > Streptophyta > Pinopsida > Cupressales > Cupressaceae > Sequoiadendron > Sequoiadendron giganteum. The sequence continues at coordinate 204,455,460 of CM021105.1, forward strand.
TTTCTTCTCTAGCTTTATCTTTTTCCCATTTACTATGCTCCAGAGGAACAACATCATGCATTTCCTCTTTAGCATTTTCTTCTTTCTATTTCTCAATCTCCAAAGGATCATTTACAACATTTATTTCTAGAAGGACATTTGTACCACTTGTTTCTGAAGGAATATTTGTATCATTCTTTTCTAGAGGAATGTTTTAATCACCTATACCAAAAGGGGTGTCTTCCTTAACTTCTACTAAGACTTCTTCTCCTAATTTAGGTGTAGACATTGATACACCAAGCATGCCATAATTCGTAGTCATTCTTCTAATGGTGTTTATTGTTTCATTATTTATCTTCTTTACTTACTTCTTATCTCTTGTCATTAAAATATTTACTCTTTTCTTCATTCAGAACATTGTAGAAAAAACCTTCTTCAAGGTTTCCAGATCACCCAGAGTCAGAGAGGATCCAATTTCCTCCAATGCCTTAGACCTTATTTTCTCTTCCATTTCAATGACCTCTAATCTTCTTTTCATCAGACCTTCCCATAGTTTCTCGGGAACATTATTCTTAACATGATCCCATTTAACTTCAAAAATTTAATGACATACTACATGATAGCCATCATTAAAGTTTTCCTATCCTCTTTACCTACTTGTTCAAAGATTTATGGTGTGGTATGCAACATATTTTCATTGTGTAACAAAATATATACCAGGGCTTCTATTCTAAGGGGAGCACCAGGTCTTAACAGAGAAGATTCTTGTTCTCCCTGGTCCAAAGATACCTCTTCTGCAACTTTTTCCTTCTTTGCTTCTGCCTCATTAAAACTAAAGTCTTGTTCTTCATCTTCCTCAGAGGATGATACATGGTGATTTCTTTTAGATCATGTAGACATGAAAAACTAACATCACACATCCAATTCTGCTATTAATCAATTAAAACAATTTATTGATTAATTCCCTAGCTTTATCATACTTAATTAAATAAATCAAATTGATTCATTAAGTCCATAAGTTCTTCTCATTTGATTGAATAAAATCAAAATGATTTAAATCAAATACTAAAACTCCTAAAATCCTCCAAGTTAATTAATCTAGATTAATTAACCTCTAATCATAATCACCCATTCTCCAGCTTTTGACTCAACTTGATTCAAATCTAAACTCTCAACTAACCCACACACTTGCACCAATAAATCAATTCTTTGATTTATTAATTCTTCTAATTACTTTCAAAAGGGCTCAACATGGAATATTCTATCAATTTGAATCTTCCCTCCAAAGGACTTATCCCTTCCAACAAAGCATTAAATGCTCTTACATGTCTCTTGCACAAGTCAAAGTTGGCATTTAATGCACCTTTAATCCCTCCTAAACATGTCTTTTCATGCAAAATTCAAATTCAAATTGGCACATTGGCCACAGCTTGCACATTCCTCATCCTCTCAAATCTTGATAAGTGGCATCTTTCCATTGGCTCATGAATGATCCCACATTCATCCAAAATCTCTCACTCTTCCAACCTTGAATCTATAAAGGCAAGGCTTTTCAACAACACAACTTACAACACAAATTTGACAACACATAAGCTCATGGAAAGTTACACTCTACATGTGAGAACTAATTTTTCTCTTCATCACTATCATCTTGCATTTTGGAAATCTTGCTTATCAGGGGGTGGGAAAGGGCTTTCTTTCCACATTTCAAGAGGCACCACTCCCACTATGGAATAGGTTTACTTCATGTTTTATGTGCTTTGATCATTCTTGTCATTTGTTTGCATTTTGAATCATGATGTATTATTTCATAGGGATATTAGATGTTTCCTTGGTTTTGCAATACTAATCAACCATTTGCAGATTTTGATGTCCACAAAATGGCACTAGAAGGACGGCAAAAATGAGAATGCAACTGCAAGGGTAATCTTTGTTATGTTTTGAAATCATCTGGTTGGCGTTGAAGGAAAGCATCAAAATTAAACAAAGGCGAATTAATCAGAGTTTGAGGAATTTTGAAATAAAGACTTGAAAATCATTTTTTAATGCTTGTGGTTATTATCTAGGGCTCCAATTCACACTTTAGTTTTTTGTTTTGAACCAAGTCACTTTTTCATTTGGGCTTAAAATTGAAGCACTAATTTGATCTTTTCAAAGTTGGTTAAAAGGAACCTTAGACATTTACTAGATTTCGATTTGGGTTAGAATTTGACAAACAACTTTCACATTTCATTTGGTGCTTTTGAAACGAACTCATCATTGCTTTGAGGTATAAAATGAACAAGTATTTGTCATGTTTTGCAATCTTTTTCAAATTAACACCATTTAAAATGTGTATGCGCTTCTCTCGTGCTTCACAGCGGTCTTGAGAATTAAAAGAATTTTGGTGATATTAAGTTGTCAAAAATATTGCCTTCACATTTTGATTTGGGAACTTAAAATTGAACAAAATTGTTTATTGTGGGAAAAAGGCATTGTGAGTGTTGTCTCTTTGTTCACGCAAACAAATATGATCAAAATATGAATGCACTTACTTGCTATTATATACCTTTAGAGGGCTTACCCTGGTGGGAAAAATTACTCATCCCAAGGGAATGACTCAAGAGGTAATGGGCTAAAGCCAAGCTCTTCCAAACCGCTATATAAGTTTGTGTTCATGGTGAAAGCCATGGAAAATGGGAAGCAGTGCATGATAACTCTCCCCTAGTATCTTTATGATGCATAAATCCCTTGCTCTAAGGGTTGGGAGATCTCTCACAAGGATTTTATCATTGCACCCCCTAAACTAGATTCCCTTACTACAAAATTTTTTTTAGAAGCCAAAAATCCTATCTATTTGCTGGTGTAGGAGGTCATGTCCTTTGAAGCTGCCCCACGTATACATGTGGTTCTATCATAGAGATGAAAAGTATGCCATGGGAGATTCATGGGTACTGATGCTTGACTGACCCGAGAAGTGTGTGCACTGTAAGGGGGAGCCTATGTGGTCAAGCATATAATCATCCGCACAAAATATGCGCAGCTGGATTCATCCAAGTGGGAACCTGACAAATATTGCCTTTTTCTAGCCTAGGGTTGTACATGTGCTTGGAATCAAAAACACTTTTCTTGGATCCGAAACAGTGGAAGACAAACATTCAACACTATCATTGAAATTTCAAACCCTTTAGGAAGAAAATACCATTGACAAAATTTCAAGTGTTATTGCTTGCCCTAGGGATTCTATCCTTAGAGGCTTCTAAACATTTGAATTTATATCTCCATTTTCTCACTAAAGTCAACAATATGTAAAATTTGCCTTGATTTCCTTGATTTCCACATACTACACTTTGTGGGATGAAAGAAAATTAGGACAATGGACATTGAGTTTGAAAAACTAAGCAAGAAGTGATTGTGGTAAAAAAAAAGTGATTAATCAAGATTAACCCCAATTTAACCCCACACATGTGCTTGCAATCTTTTGTCTGATGGTTTTCATGCGAACCTTGGTCTTTTAGTTTGAATTAATCCTAGGGAAAAGCATGTTCTTCAAAACCTTGCTCCTATAAGAAAAGTCCTCTTAGGATCATCTAGGATCAATTCAAAACACTTCATCCATCCAAACATTTATCAAATTCCATTTCACCAAAAACTTTTGGAACTTTGAAAACATCATTCATGCTAGAATTTTTTCATTAAATTTGACTTAATACACCTAGTCAAGTTATCAATCTTCTTGAACAAATTTGCCTCTAGGATAATGTAACTTCCTAAGGTCTACTAGTTCACAATCACTTTGATTAGCTTAACACACTTAGCCAATTTATTCTCTTGAGCAAGTTTCTCTAGGATAACACAACTTCCTAGGGCTTACAAGTTCACCATCATCTTGTTTGACTTAACACACTTAGTCAAACTATCCAAATCGAATCAAACCAACTCCCAAAGTCTAGGATTGGTCCAAAGCTCCTAAAAGTTTAAACACCCATATCATTCACCCCTTTCATCCTTCATCTCATCTTTGGTCCTAAACACCTTAGAGGTTCACTTTCGCAACAAGCTCAAAACACAAGAGGAACATGGAATATAAAATTGATTCATCCATCATGAGTAATATTATTCAACCAAGCTATATGAGCCTTACAATGCCAATTGATTTTAAAAACTTGCATTTGTTCAATCCATGCATGGGATCATTATCTCCTCCAAACATCAATGGTACAAATATGAGCATGCCCAATCAAAATTTTGGAACATCCTTTCCTATGGTAGATTTAAGTCAAAACCAAAACTTACAAATATATCAACCAAACAATCAAGGCATGAGCCTTCTCCCTTTACCAACTATCAATCAATCGAACATGAGCAACATTCCAATCATAAACCAAAGCATCATAACAAATCCTCTAGTTGTGCCATGGATATTGCAACAATAGATGGAAACCATCCAAGCAACCCCAATGATCAACACCATTCCCATTCCACCACCACTGCCAACAAAACACAACACAACCAATTCATTCTCCATCATGTTGCAAGCCGCTCAACAATCTGCCCACCAAAAGGCACTCCAAGCCCAACAAGCCACACAAGTTGTGCAAGTGGCTCAAGTAGCCCAACAAGCACAAGCCTAGCACTAGGCTCGATAGGAACAAGAACAATTTTGGGCACTGTTGTAAGCAATCCATCAACAAGTGCATCAACAAGTAGCTCAATAACAAGCCCAACAAAAATCATTGTTGGCACAACAATGACACAACCAACAACAAGTGTTGTTGGCTCAACATAGAATGCAAACATTACTCACTCAACAAAGCTTGCAATAGATTCCCACCACAATTATTGAAAACAATGATCAAGATCAAACCATCAATGAGCACCTTGAAGATGTGTCCATCTCATCCAATGATCAAATCAACACACACCAAGATCCACTTTCCAATCATGATCAAAACTCACCAATGATGCATAACAATGATCCAATTCAAGAAACGTTAACATCATTTGATCCTATGGTTGAAAACATTAACAATCTATCCACCACACTTGTTGAAAATAATGATCAAGATCTATCCATCAATGAGCACCTTGAATATGTTTCCACTTCATCCAACGATCAAATCAACACACCCCAAAAGCCACTTTTCAATCACGATAAAAAATCACCAACAATGTCCAACAATGATCTACTCAAAGGAGGGTTAACATTATTTGATCCTATAATTTGTGATCCTTCAACTAATGATCATGTTGAAAGTGTATCTACATCACCTAATGAGTTAGAGGACATATCCCAAGATTTTTCCCCAAAGCATGATCAACATCTTTCACTTAAGTCTAGCAATGGTCCTTTCCAAGACATATTGGCATCCTTTGATCTCATGGTTGCAGATATTGAAGAAATCCTTAACTCACCATTTGATCCAAGTCCATTCAAAGATCAAGAGGATATCAAGCCACTTTCCATGCCTAATGAAAATATCCAAGAAAGCAATCCATCCTTTGAAATCGACCCATGTCAAGAACTTGATCCAAAACATGTCGAAAGTAGTTCCAAAATTAGTCAAGATCAAGAATTCTTATCTCCAAGATACTCTAATGATCTAATGGGAACTCTTTTATCTATACAAGATGTCTCAAATGATGATCGTATCCATATAGCACACACTCCATCTACCCATGAGATGCTTTCTTTGAATGGACCCGTAGATGATCTTCATTCAAAACAAGAGTCTCATTCTCTTGACATCATTACTAAGGAACAAGAGTCTCTTACTCTTAACATTTATACACATGATCAAGATATAGAGAAATCCAAAGACATGTTAGAAATGGGTCATAAAGAAGGCTTCTACAAAATTCATGAATCAGAAACATCCTATGGAATGAATCATGAGGAAGACTTTTACGAGGACAGTGGATCATCAACACCTTTTGAAGAAGCATTAAAATCTGACATTTCACAAGATCAAGCTAAAGATATCAAACATGCATTCATCCCACATATGGAGGATCCTATCACTTAAAAACTTGGATCACTCACTTTTTTAAGGGAAAATCATCTTATCAATAAATAATTTGTCACCTTTGAAGATCCGCCATAGAGTAGAGAAAGATTAGCACCTTGTTTCCAAGGTAAATCATATCCCATTGCAAATAAATTTTTTGAGCAGATGAATTATCAAGGAAAAGGATTAGGTCTGCATGAACAAGGTATCCTAACACTAGTGGGATTATTAGAAATCCTAAGTGTTAAGGCCTTGGTTATTCAACAATCAAGGGATATGAACATATTAGTGATACTTCCACAAAACTGGGGGCAACGTCATCTCAAGAAAACGTCAACGTAGGGAGCAGGAAGAATCCTTATGATGAAACCAATGTCAATACTATGACCCACCATGTCACAAATCTTCATCCACCCATCACCCCATCCATGAATTGGGACCAACAACAAAAGAAAGAGTTGAATCAAAAAACAAAGATTTCTATCAAAGAAAAAGAAGTAGTGAAGCGTGAAGGACAAATCAAATACATATGGATACCAAAAAATACAAAGAAAGATTATGCCTATCAAACTCCATTACTCAAAGAAACTATGGGGAAAAATAAAAAATGGGCATGTATCCATCAAAGATGTCCACAAAGGAAAAATCAAGTTTGAACTCAAGCAACATACAAAGTTTATCAATTAATTGGTCCTAATTCCATGCACACTTCAATATCCACTCATTATTGCTCATCTTCCCAAGTTTTTGGAGTCAAAGGTTCCAAACTATCGACCAATCCATATCTTATTCCTATACACACTCCATCCATGCCTCCACACATGATATCCAATTATTTCATTGACCATGTGTTGGAAATGACCCTTCATCATAAGGATTTAGAAGGCACTCTATTGCGATGTGCGCACAAAGATAGAGTTAACTTCAGTATCAGCAAAGCAGATCAGGGATCTCAAAAGTTTTATTCAAGTGCACGTATCTTGGCAAAGCAACTTCTTCAAGCAAGATATCAATGGAACATCATGACAGAAGCATCAACATCAGCACCACCAGGTGATTCAACATCAACTTAAAATCTCTCAGAAAATACAAAAAAATATAAAAAATATAAAAATTCAAAAGAATCAGAAAAAGGATTGAAAATAGTAAAGATAAAAATCATCCTTTAGCGAAAACCACTTCGGTGGCACTTTGGACAGGTACCATGATGAAAACCTGGCAAACAGGTGTCATGTGTAGAATCGAGCATCTACGTGTGCTAGTTCAGAAGAAAGCATCTTATCACATCGATAATAAAGCCAACATTCCATCCATATCATTTGTTCATCCATGAACCATTTATCCAACCCATTACCATCTATCTACCTTATCTTGATCTTGATGAAGTTTTGGTGCACACTTTACACTTGCTTATGGTAGACATCTTGACATCAGCCATTTTCATTGATCCTATCTTACCCAACATTGTTTGATCCTTGAAGAATTATCCAAATGAGCATCCTTTGTTCGAACACCTTATCTTTTCACAAGATAATTGATTCGCATCCTTTTGCAAGGTTAATGTATCTATCCACCTATACCCATCCAAGAATCTACTCATAGACATTCAAACATTGCTAGACATTGGGGGCAGATATTGGCATCTTGCTTCAAGAAATAAATCTTAATATATATCCTCTAACTTATCTGGTAATCTAAGCATTGGCGAACATGAAATCAAATTGGTTAAAGAATTTGTGAGCATCAATCCAAATCACTAGCCCATGGCATATTTTGATAGGAAGACGTTCCTTATCAAGTTTTATCTTTCATCGAATGTCAATCCAAACAAAATCAATATCATTTGCATCTAATGTGCATGTTAGCGTCACATCAAATCATCAAAGTGATTTTGTTCCAAATCAAGCTTCATCAATCTTAATCAATCGAATCCAATCAATTATCACCATGTTTGACTTTACACACTTAGTCAAACTATCATCTTGTGCATGAGTTCACTCTAGGATAACACAAATTCTTGGAACTTACAAGTGCATTATCATCTCATTTGACTTAACACACTTAGTCAAATTATCCAATCCATCACCAACTTGTTTGACTTAACACACTTAGTCAAACTCCCCCCTCGTGTATGAGTTTACTCTAGGATAACACATCTTCCTAGAGTTTATAAGTGCACTATCACTTTTGTTTGACTTAACACACTTAGTCAAACTATCAATCCATTGATCTGATCAATCAATCTTAGCTTGTTTTTCAACAAAATCCCAAAATAGGGCATTGATATCATCACATATCCATATCCAAATCGTCAAAATCATGCGAAAATCAAAAAAACATTCAAAAAACTCATCAAAAATTCAAAAACATTCAGAAAATCAAAAATCCAAAAAACATTCAAAAACTCATCAAAATTTCAAAAACATTCAGAAAATCAAAAATCCAGAAACATTCAAAAATTCATAAAAAAATCAAAATAAATAAATTATAAAATCAAAATTCAAAAACATTTAGAAAATCAAATCATATCAAAATCCAAAACATGATTAAATCTTAGAAAATCTTCAAAAAAAAAAAATTCATCATTGAGTCTTGTTAGTCTTCCACCTTGTCTGAACTTTGTCATCTCTGAGCTTAAATGTAGGCAAGGCTATTCTTGATTGGTCCCTAAGACCTAAAATCCAAAAACATTCATGAAATCTCGAAAACCCAAAAACATTGGAAAATCCAAAATTCAAAACAGCCTCAAAATATTTCAAAGCATCAAAAACATCCAAATATTTGAAAAAACCCAAAATGGTGCACTCATCCCATCTCACTTTCACCCACAATAAGCATCGCTCATAATAAATCATCGTCACCTTCACCCTTTGGTGAGTTAGTTAGAAGCAAGCTTAGCAAGTTCCAAAGTGAACACTTAATCATCAAAGTCTAAAAAAGTCTAGATCAGTGAGCAAGAAAGTTGGTCAACTCGGAGTATCAATAGCTTATCACCAAAATCAATGTCATCAAAACCCTGATCACTACATGTCCTAGGATGAATCATTCCCACGATGGACATAAGCATCAGGTACCTTAGAGTAGTTTAGTCTTGGCTAGTGATATGAACAACATTAGGTTGTTTATTTACTTTATCTTGGTCTTGTTTAGACTTATCTTATTTTGTGCTCATTCCAAGGACCTCTCAATGATGACTAAATAAAACAGGTTTAGAGAAAAAGGAATGGGGCAATGATCATTATCTTTTTATCTACTGTGCTTATTGGATATTCTTGTAAAATAACTTTGTCATGCGTGCTTTATTGTTTTGTAGGGAGGATGTTGTAGATGTCTTGTTGACCACATAAGAAGGCTTTCCTTTTTATGTTTTGGCTCGAGATGTTTAGAATATCCGAACTACATTCCAAATAAGGTTTCATTTGTCAAGTGTGAACAAGAGTACTCCTATTTGATTGTCAAGTCAAAGTCCATCACACTAGGCGCAAGGCCATCCTGGTTCTTAATACCTTGATGTATCACACCTATGTGTGTTATCAAACATAAGGAAAGTTATGCTCTTTATCTCTCCCATCCCTAGATAAGCAATACATCATCATCATCATTCATTATCATATCCAATAAAGTCTCGAGAACTAGTGGACTTGTTGGAATTTTGCATCTTATTGGATTTAAAGGTTGATCCCTCTCATTCTTCTATCCTCTTTCGCACTAACAATGCATCCATCTTGCATCTTGCATAATCATCTCATATCATCACAGGAAAACATCACCCATCCCATCCATCTCATTTGCATCATCATTCAAGTTGTTTAGGATAATCTGATTTTTTTATTCTAAGCATCTTCAAAGCATCTCATTAGCATCAGCATTATCATATAGATCATATAGTCTAACCATCCATACATTCAATTTTGAACCTCTTTTTCGTGAGATCGACCTCAAATCAAATCTTTTCACTTGATCTCTCGAGGGGGCAATGTACTAACATACTTCTTTTCGCTGGGGCATCCGAAACAATCAGAAATTTTTAATTTCGATGTCGGTAGTATCATTCTTTGAACCAATGCAACGAGTACATTGCTTCAAAGAGGGGCAAAATGTATACATGTAAAACTAACATCATACATCCAATTCTGCTATTAATCAATTAAAACAATTTCTTGATTAATTCCATAGCTTTATCATACTTAATTAAATAAATAAAATTATTTCATTAAGTCCTTAAGTTCTTCTCATTTGATTCAATCAAGTTAAAATGATTTAAATCAAATACTAAAGGTCCTAAAATACTCTAAGTTAATTAATCTATATTAATTAACCTCTAATCATAATCACCCATTCTCCGTCTTTTGACTCAACTTGAGTCAAATATAAACTCTCAACTAACCCACCCACTTGCACCAATAAATAAATTCTTTGATTTATTAATTCTTCTAATTACTTTCAAAAGGGCTCAACATGGAATATTCTATCAATTTGAATCTTCCCTCCAAAAGACTTGTCCCTTCCAACAAATCATTAAATGCTCTTAAATGTCTCTTGCACAAGTCAAAGTTGGTATTTAATGCACCTTTCATCCCCAAGGTAAACATGTCTTTTCATGCAAAATTCAAATTGGCACATTGGCCAAAGCTTGCACATTCCTCATCCTCTCAAATCTTGATAGGTGGCATCCTGCCATTGGCTCATGAATGATCCCACATTCATCCAAAATCTCTCACTCTTCCAACCTTGAATCTATAAAAGCAAGGCTTTTCAAGAACACAACACAACTTACAACACAACTTACAACACAACTTACAACACAAATTTGACAACACATAAGCTCATGCAAAGTTACTCTCTACATGTGAGAACTAATTTTGCTCTTCATCACTATCATCTTGCATTTTGGAAATCTTTCTTATCAGGGGGTGGGAAAGGGATTTCTTTCCACATTTCAAGAGGCACCACTTCCACTATGGAATAGGTTTACTTCATGTTTTATGTGCTTTGATCATTCTTTTCATTATTTTTCATTTCGAATCATGATGTATTATTTCATAGGGATATTAGATGTTTTCTTGGTTTTGCAATACTAATCAACAATTTGCAGATTTTGATATCCACAAATCCAAAACTAACTTTCTGTTAAGCACCTTCACTAGAGGACATGATTCCTCTATTCTTTCTTATCAATTTTGACGTAGGGTATTCCTCCTCTTCCTCTTCATCTTTAGTGATACTGAGGTTATTTTCCCTTGTATCTTTTTCTTTCCTTCCTTGTTTAAGAAGAACCACCAAAGGAATACCTTTTCTCTTGCCAGATCTTGTAGCAAGTCTAAAGGGTGTCAGGCCTTTTCCTTTGTTAGAGGTAGTGGGTTCAATCTTTATTGCGATAGGACCAAAATTTTTTTTTGAAGGATAAATCCTGTCGGATCTCCAAGTACACCTAACAATTCTCTAATATTTTTCTCTCTAAGAGCACTACTTTGTGCTATATATTCATCAGTGAAACTATATTTTCTAAGTGCCTCATCCACCTTCTTTCTCCTCATAGCCTTGCTATGCTCCAAGTGAACTTCCAAGGCTTTTTTTGCATATTTGTCAATTCTAGGTTCAGTAGCATCTTTCAAACTTTTCAAAAGAACCTGAAAATAGCCTTCAACTTCATCCTCTATGATCTCATATCCTAAAGTTTGAATCCATATAGTTTGAGGTTCAATTGCTTCAACCATACATTCATCAGAAGACACATTAAATATGATATCATCCTTCTATTTCTCAACAAAATTTCTTAGAATTCTTTCTCTCTCATTCATTTTTATTTTAAATATAAAAAAGGGTTCTATCATCGCATTATCTCTATTCTTCAAATCACCCAACTAATGCAAATAATCAAGAATTTGATGAGCAACCAGTTGGGATGGTCCCAAAACACTACATCATCTATTTTAGGAAGCCTTCTAAGAAAATAGAATAGTAAGAAAACAATCAAAGAACCAAACTTAAATGCATATTTCTTCTCCTTCGACATCCTTAGATTCTCGAACAACTACTATCAGAGAAGTTCACAGAAATCATAATCTGCACCATTTTCTGCCATATCATATCCTTTGTGGATTGTTGTAGCAGACACAAATTTTTCTCTATTTGGGAATTATATTTTATGTTTGATCATTATTGATGCATACTTCATAGTGGTATTAGTGATGGGATTTGTTACAAGATCCATTTTATCATATGTAGCACTAGTGAGTTCCATCACCACTTCATTCTTCACAAATTTCAACACTAGTACCAGTCTGGTATCATAGAGTTTGGTAACTACCTTAATTTCTTCCTTAGTTATCAGATGGGGTTAGTCAGTCCACAAGAATTGATCATACATTCTACTATGGACAATTTTAACATACTTATCATCACAATACCACATAGTTATCAGATGGGGTCAGTCAGTCCACAAGAATTGATCATACATTCTACTAAGGATAGTTTTAAGTAGTATTTCAATGAAATTACTTTTCAACAAATACCACATATTCAGAATAGAGCTACAAATACTATGGCAGCCGTGGGTTCCTTGTTGGATATTGCAAGTAACGTGCCTAAGTTTGAGTTTCTGGTTGAAAAGTTGTTGGTCCCTGCCTATGATGTCTCTGATACTACGATGGTGTGTACCATTGTTGGTCCTACATCTCCTTGGTATAAAGACATGTTCGAATATCTAATTGACCAAACCTTACCTCTAGACATGTCCAACAACCAATGCCGAACTTTCATCTGTAAGTCAGCTAAGTACACTATCATCGAAGAAACCCTATATAGACATACCTTAGATAATGCCCTAATGAGATGTATCGATGCTGAGGAAGCACAAACAACTTTGTGAGCAGTGCAAGAGGGTATATGTGGATCTCATTCGAGTGGTCCTACTTTAGCCCATAAGATTATGAGACTAGGTTATTATTGGCCTACAATGAAGAAAGACTCATAAATCTTTGTAAGGAAATGTAGATAGTGTCAGATACATGGCGATTTGATAAGAGCACCAACATATGAGCTTCATCTGATTACATCACCATGGCCCTTTGCCCAATGGGGACTTGACCTCATAGGTAAGATACAACCTCCATCATCCAATGGCCATAAATTCATCATAACTGCCACCAAATACTTCACCAAATGGATTGAAGCTATTCGCATGTCCTACATCATCGGCACACAAATATCTAAGTTTATCCTAAACTATATCATTTGTCGATATGGTGTAACCCATTCCATAATCACAGACAATGGTCGCCCATTCAAGAACCAAGAAGTATGCCATTTATGTGAAGAGTTCCATATCAAACATCATTTCTCCACCCCATATTACCCACAAGGTAATGGCCAAGCCGAGGCATCTAATAAAACCATTGTTAGAATCCTTAAGAAGACTATCAATGATGTTGGTTGTGACTGGCACCTATAGTTGAATCCTGCCTTATGGCCTTATCGCACAAGCATCCATACTCCCACTGGTGCCACTCCATATTCCCTCATATTCTGATCCAAAGCTATCTTACCTATTGAGGTTGAAATACCTTCGCTAAGGGTATCCTTGATGGGTCACATTGACGATGAAGAATACTGTGTATCTATGTTACAAGAGCTAGAATTACTGGATGAACGAAGATAGAAAGAACTAGATCATTTGCAAGCATATCAGAATTGTCTTCATCATAGCTGCAATAGGAAAGTTCTCAATAGACACTTTGACATTGGTGACCTGGTTTTAATGGAGAATCCTAAGAATCAAGCTGAGAAAGAAAAACTAGGTAAGTTTGAACCTAACTGGTTGGGGCCCTATATTGTCACAGAAGCTTTTGGATCAAGAGCATACCAACTCTCTATTCCTAAAGGGGAGCTACTTTTGTCACCTAACAACAATCTGCATCTAAAGAGGTTCTATGCTTAGCTTCTAAGAATCCGTGTCTTAATCTAGAAAATACAAAAAATGGGAAAAAACAAAAAAAAATGGTTACTTTGATGAAAACCTAGCAAACAGGCGTCTTTGTAACACCAAAAAATTTGAGAAATAAAAAAAGTAAAGAGAAATAAATCCATCCAATAGTGAAAACCGCTTTAGTGGTGCTATGGATAAGTACCATGGTGGAAACCTGGAAAATAGGCACCGTGTGTAGTCAATCTCGCTCTTTCGTCTACCATCATTCTATTCACACTTTTTCACCATCTCTCATAATAAATGGTTGTCTTATCCATTGCTTGGAATGATTGACATCTAACATCCATTCCATCACATTGCCCACTCCATCTTGCAAGTCTTATTTCCGACTGGAGGAAAATCCTTGTTTTGTGCCCTGATACCTTGTACATAACATCATACCATCGAAAATGTCCTAAAAAATCACAAAAAAATATTAGAAAACCTCAAAAATAAAAAAAATCAAAACATGTCAAAAAATACAAAAAAAGAGTCAAGTCAGTCATGTTTAGTTAGTCATAGTCAAACTGCGTTGCCTCTGCGACTGGGACATAGGCAAGGCCATCAATCGATGTGCACCTAAGGAATTAGGTCTATCAGTCTAGGTTTCTCATGTATCACACACATTTTAAAATCATGACTCTTTGTATATTCAAAGTCACTGGTCATGTCGAACTACGAGGTCCTCTATGTGTACAATGTAGGCAAGGCTAATCAATTGATGAGCTCCCGAGACCACACTAGGTCAATCCAATATGGTTCATTCACAATCACTATCACACAAGTTGCATATCATAGTTTCGGGTATCATCTCATGTCATACACTATCTATGCACACACTTGTTAATCAATCAAGGAATCAAAACAAGTCATGCACCAACAAGGAAAAACATCTGAAACTATCATCAAGTCAATATCAAACGCATTGTCAAAGCGATCAACCTATGTCTTAGCAAGATATGTCTTTCTTGTCAACAGATGTCATCAAATTGTTGGTCTCATGTAGCTTGTCACTTCAACATCATCAGGCTCCAATGTCTTATATGGCACGTGTCTTTATGAAACCAGGATTTGTCATGCCTTATATAGATAGTCACCAGGTCGAAACCAGACTCAATGTCTTATGTGGTATGTGTCATCCCTCACATTACGCTATGTCAAACATCAACAATCAAACAGTCCTACAAGATCAAGTTTTGGCGAATAATTTTATTTGGCTTTACGAATTTATATCTTACTTTGTCTTATCTTTCTATCGATTTGTGAATTAGTCTAGTTACTAGCTTTCTCAATGATGTCTCAAGACTCTTTTTCTTTGGCTATTGTTTGTGAACTATCTTTTTAACATTGGTTTTTGAGTCATGTTACTAGTTTCCTTAAGGATTTCCTATCAACAATTTAGAGGAGCAATGATGTCTCATGAACCATCTTTTATTTGTTTGCTATCTATGGTTTGTCTCAACAATGATGACTGGGGCATTCTGTCCTAAGTATGAGTTAAGACACTCTTTGTCTGTGACTGCCTATTTTTCATAGATGGATGACTTTGTACACTATGGTCTATCTCATATCATAGTGTGTACTATCCATTTGTGTCATGTTTTGGCCAATAATGATAACAAGCAAGCATAGCATATTTGGCAATATATTGAAGATTATATTTTTTTCTCAATCAATCAACCTTCGTTATTTCTTACTAACATTCTGAATTCATTCATGCTAACATTTCTCTTCTTTGACATAATGATAAAGTTTTGTGACACAATAAAAACATTAGATCATTTGCATTTGCATTTGCATACATTCAATAAGCATTTCACATAGTTGCATTGCATTTCAAACATATAGATACTAACATTAACATATTCATTACATACATTCGAAATCATGACATAATAGGTATTTCATCATCATAGCATAAATAATGTAAACATTTCATGTACACATCACCATCACATATAAGTAAGAATCATATAGAAAATTTGCATTCATTATCATAAGTAAATTAAGACATCCATAACATCATAAAATGCATAACTCATAACATGTAGATGCATTCATTCATAACACATGCACATACATCATCTAGGAAACATAATCATATAGAAATAATGCATCATCCATAAAGGAGAACTGCATATCATATAGAAGCCACCAAAATCATATATATATATATATATGTATATCCCTCAAAATAGTGTGTCATAGTACAATGTCAGAATGTATCCATCAATAAAACATGAGCTCACAGGCTCTCTGATCAAAATACAATGTTTACATGCATATATAATTGTCATCGTGTCCCACTACCACTACTGTCACATGGTGAAGGTGGTGGAAAAAGCCTCAAAGGTGCTCTCTGTGAGGTGGAAGACCTCTCATATGGACCTACCCTCGGTGGTCCAACCACACCCTCTGTACTCTATGTCCTGGTGTGACTCCTGCTCTGTGACCGCTGACTGTGCACCTTTGAACATGGTAGGAGCTCGTCTCTCTGCTAGCACCATTGCCTCATATAAGTCCCTTTAATAGGTAGCTCTCTCAACTGATCTGACTAACTCTCGTACCATGCCATAAGATGAAGACCCACTGCAAAGGCATCTGACCTCTATGAAGCACTGCTCTATCTCCTATCTCTGAGCTATGGCCTGATCCCTCTCCATGAGTGCACTATCCCTCTCTGTACGAGCACTATCTCTCTCTATGTGTGTACTATCTCTCTCTACGTAGGCACTATCTCTCTCTATCCTCATAGCATCAAACTTTGTTGTCATGAGTCTAAGTCTCTCCTCCAAAGCCTCTCTATCACCATCCCTAGGAGCATCCTCCTCTCGTCTCCCCTCCATAATCCGATCCCTGAGCTCTCTCTCTTGCTTCTCCATTGGTGCCTCATCCTCAACATCATCCTCCCCATATCCTGCCAAAATACCTAGAGGGTCTATAGCCATATCCATATCTACGTCCTCTACAACATCCTCTACTCCAATATCTACATCCTTTGCAGCATCCTCTCCTCTAATATCTACCTCTGTACTCTCCTCTACAACTACCTCCTCTACCCACCATGCATCATACATAGCTATCATCCCTGGGTTTGCTAGTCCATCTCTCCATCCCCACTGTACTAGGTGTAATGCATGTATCTCTACCTCTGTAGCAGCGAAAGGAATCATGGGCCCCCAATAGGGAACCTCTCTGGATGAACGAGCAAACTTTGGTCTACTCTGAGGCTCATCTTGAACCTCGCTGAACTATCTCAGAACCCTTTCTGGCAAGTGTCTCTCAATGATATGCACACTAGAAATAGTCCTCCTAATAAGGTATTGTGTCTGTTTATAGAATACCAAATATATCTCCTCATCTGACCAGTCCTCACAATCCATGTACGGTCTCCATGTAAACTTATCTAGAATTTCTAGTGCATGTCTCCAAAAACCAGAGTCTCCAACATGTGTCTAAGTGATGTGTCTTGTATACCAGAACACATATGGGAATCTCTCCGATCACTACAAAAAATAGCTATCCTCTCCCAAGCCCACACCATCAACAGAGTGGTCCCACAGCTCAGTGTCTGTGCATCTCTGTAAGCAATATCGTGTAGGTGAAAATATAACATCCCTAGTAAACAAGGACCCGAAGCATACCTAGTCTCACTCTCTAGCATACCAACCAAGATCACACCCCATCCAACTAGAAAACCATGACTCTGCTGGTTTGGAAGAACTATCCCCCTATCAATGTACACAATATGCAGTCAATCCTATCATATCTATCTGCTAATATTGGCCATCTGATCTCATAATGCTCGATGTCGAGCTAACTGATATCATCCACCTGATAGAATCTCGCTAACTCAGTCAATCACTGCTAGGTGTCATACATCACCTACTCTCCTCTAATCAGCAGTATCAATATCCTATACACATCCTCCAATGTGATAGTGGCCTCCCCAGTTGGAAAATGAAAGGATGATGTCTCAAAGTGCCATCACTCACATAATGTCGTAAGCATCCCCCTGTTCACCCGAATAGTGGGCATCGATAGACAGTGATGTAGACCATATCTCCATAGAAGTCATATCTCTGCATTAGTCAATCGGTCTCTCAAATCGAATATGTCTGGATGAGTCTCCCACGTATATATAGGATCTAATACAACCTGCATTTAAACCATGATGTCAAGAATTTTAAAGTTTTTCTTAGAGAATTTTTTTTGAAAATTTTACTAGCCAAATGCGGCTCACTTTCACAGATGCGGTGCATTTTTACAAATGTGTTGCATAACACCTCATTTGCAGTGCATATTACATATGCGTTGCACATTTCCCACACCCACTTTCAAGATTTTGCAAATGCGGTGCAATAAACCACATGCGGTGCATTTTTCTACAGCCTACCTACCAACTTCATATGCGTTTCACTAATTCATATGCGGTTCACTACCCTGCATGCAACTATTCCTAATGTAGATGCATTACATAAATACATATGTGGTGCATTATGAATCAAAATGTGATAATTCCCTAAAATTCCTAACCTAGCCTAGGTGTGTTTTCACACATGCGTCGTTTCGCAATCAAATGCAGTGAATACGATGACATATGCATCATTCACGACGGATCGCATTTGCTAATTGACTTTTCAACGCCTAAAGCTACATGCAAAAATAAATTTTAAAGGTTCATTTTTGGGTACATACTGGTTGTCCTATGTCAGTTGGCCACCTGAACATCTAGATCCGATATCCACGATGCGCAGCATAAGGAATGGGTGCCATTTTCATCCGTTAGTCAGATAAAATTCTTAGTTTTTCTAACTCCTTCGAGTGCAAATGAATTAGATTTCAACCTAATTCCTATTTATAGGTAGGGTTTGAATGGAATTTCTTCTGACCTAGTCTATTGGCCACTTAACCTTTCAACTTCAAATGACCCGTACACATCTTTATCATCTCCAAATTCAATTCTATCAACTCCATTACATTTTTGACTATCAAATTGACTTATTGGGAATATTTCCTGATTTTTTTTTAAACTTTCAAAATTTTGTCAATTTTCCCAAGGGGGAATACCTTAACTTGTTTCATCTTGGGGAACGATCAGGGCATATTTTCTTTGACATAATGTCGTAGCAACATTGTATCAAAAAGGAGCAAACTGTAGATACTAAAAATTGGTCTAGACCCGCGAGTACACATTCAACATAATTTTCTATAGTTTGTGGTCTTGATTAAATAAGGTTATTATTTAATTAACCTTTCTAACACATATTTCCTCTATTAATTAAATACCCCTTTTTAATTAATTCATTAATTCATAAATAGCCTTTATTCAACTTGATTAATTAAATAAATCATATTTATTTAATTATGTTGTGAATTAATTAATTTTTCCCCCTTTATCTATCAATTAAATAATTTATTGTTTAATTACCCCTTTTATCATACTTTTCCTTCTTAATTAAATATTTATTATTTAATTATTCATTTTATCCTTTTGAGCAGTCAAATTAAATAAATTATCTTTATTTATTTAATTAAAGTCTCTCATTTTTGAATGTTGAATTAAATTAACATTTAATTCATATTTAATTATTTATGTCACATTCTTCTATCATTCAGTTGACTAATCATTCACTCACCTTCTTACTTGAGATCTATTTTTAGTTCTCTAGTTATCTCTGGATTCAACACCTATTTATCTCTGTGAGAAGACTCTCCATCACAACTAGTCGATTAACTAGTTCTAACTCCTATTTGCATTCGAATGCATTATTCTTCAAGTTCTAACTTTGTGTTTTACATACAGTCTATTTCTTCTATTTTTGAAGATTAAGATCTTGAACTCATGTTCTAACTCACATTCTAACTTAGTCTCTATCCTACAGTCTTTTCTTGACTCATGTTCTAACTCACGTTCTATCTGAGACAAAACTCACATCGCATGGTATTCATGAAACTCATCCATCGATCTCTTTCAATTTAAGTCGATCGTTCAAAAACCCAAAATCTATAAAATGGCCTATCATTATCATTATTCCTCCTCCCGAAATCACACACTTTTGAGAAGAAACTTATCTTTGATATTTTGCTTAGACATTCGAAAAAGTTATGCTTGCATTCAAACACAGAAATCTGAGGGAAAGAATACTGAAAAGGAAAAATGGAGAAGAACAATCAAGATAATTTGAAGGAGTGAACGCATATTTGGTGAGAGATTTTAATTAATTTGTTTAGTTTATTATGTTTACTTATTCGTTCTTTGTTGTTGGATTTTAGATTATTATTTAGATTAGGATTAACATCATTTATTCTAGTTGCAAATTATCTCATTCATCACAGGATCTTTTAATCTATTGTTACACATTCTACTTCCATTAAACCAATTCATCATATGAGTTTTACATTCACTATCTTTGTCTCCATTCTTCTAGCATGCATAACATTGTTTAGAGAAGGAACCAAGAAACTGATTCATCCTACTTCTGCACTCAAATTCCTTGTGACCAAATTTATTGCATGAAAAATAAACACCATTAAAGGATGGATAACTTTGAGAATTTAGTTGTTTGATAGGCGGTCTTCTTCTTGGATTTATTGTATGTTTTCCTTAACCTTGATTTTTTTTACTGTCCAAATATTTTGAGCTTTGACCTACTTGTAATCCCAATCCACCTTTGTCTTTAGATGGTTTCTATCCTATAATAAATTCATCAATCTTGGTGGATCTTGTCTTAAAACTATCTTCACATACTTTTTCTTTTTCCAATTCTTCTCTCTGGTTCACCAGTTCTTGTTCAAGCCAAGAGCATTCTTCAGACTTTTTTTGCACTAATACATTCAAATACTCTTCAATTATGTTCGTTTCCTCCTTTTTCACCTTCCATTTCGTAACCTCTTCATTTGTTTTTAAGTTTCTCAATAACTTCTTTTCCTCTTTCTTTGAATTTCTTCAATTGCTCTTTCAATTTCTGGATGCATTCATTTTCCTCATCAAGATTTTTTTTTAGATCTTTCTTTTCATTTTCAAATTTGTCAAGATCATCAAGGGTTGTTTGGAGTTCTTCTTTATCATCCAATTTTTCAATATTCAGGACCTTCCTCAAGCTATTAAGCCTCTTTAGAGAAAGCAAGCTCTAATACCAATTTTTGAATACCCAAGATACTGAGAGGCGGGTGAATCAGTATCTTATTAAACTAATTGAACAAATACCATCTAATTAATCCAATGCATATAATAGTAAAGATAAGTAGAAGAATTAATAGAAAATAAAAACACACCACACATGAACATCAATATTTTAATGTGGAAAACCTAGAATGAGAAAAACCATGGTGAGGATTAACTCACAATATAGTTGAACTGATTATAATATATAACAAGGGGTGGATCACTACCAGGTCTCACTATCCAAAAGACATGCTCACTACCTACAAAAGACAATAAAAAAATGGATTATAGCTAGAGTATGAATTGATGAAGTTACACATCAAATGTGCAGCTTTAGTTCCTTTGATGCTTTGAGAATTCACATGCTAGTAGACTAATATTCGCTCTTTTCGCATTCACATTCAAACTACCAACCACACACTCTTTCAATATCCAAACTATCATGTGTGTGTATATATATATTAAACCACCAAAAAGATATGGACAATAAAGGGAGAGATAACTCCCCAATTAGGCCCCTAGGGTTTTTCACCTAGGAGCTTGGATGGAAGAATGACTTTCTTTCCACTTAATGATATGCTTTTCGGTGATTTCATTCAAAGGGTATGAGAAGCCAAATAAGGTTGTTTTGTGTGTGATGAAGTGTTTCTAAATGCTGAAATGTAATTAAACTAAACTAACTATGAAATATGAACAAAAGTAAATGTAAACTATATGCAAAGCAAATTAAATGACCTAAATGCATCAAAACTAGAAATAAACTAGAAATGACAGAAATTGTGCACCTAGGGATTGAAATTTGTAGAAGAGGAGTTCTGAAATGTTCTGGAATCTACTGGAAATATTCACAGGGACACTTAATCCAAAATGGGTGACCTAGTCCTCTTCTCAAGAAAGTTTGCTAGAATGGGTTTCTGGTAAAAGGGTATCCAGACATACAAAAACCATCTTTTAGGCTTGGTACAGGGACAAGGTCACCAATGATGGAGACCTATTCTTCCTGGTACTTTCAAGAGTTTTGAGGTCTGAATCTATAATTCCCCACTTGCACGTCTCTTTCTAACAGAGACCCATGTTTGAGTCTTCAAAAAATGACGTGCAAGTTGTCTTTTAGCTCCTTTTAGGGTATGCTGACTAGAGTTGATGTAGATAAAATGATGGAACCTTTTCAACACTTTAATCCTTTCCAAATTTGTATACACACCAAAATATTATTGAAGATGTTTGTAACATGCAGGAACTAGCTCTAATGGAGGTTGTCTGAAGTGCCTTGTGCTTGAATGCTTACTTGCGAATATTGAGTGCAAGAGTGCTTGTCAAGATGAAAATAATGTTAGGGGGGTTTAAATGAGGATGAAAACCCTTATTTATACATTATATTCCTTACTTTCTCAAAAATAATACATGATAGGCCGACCTTATGGTTTTGTAGGCAAATTTTCATCAGAATTTTGTTTAAGTTTTAAATTTTATGCCTAAAGGGACTAGGTCGCCCAAGGTGGTGACCTAGTCCACTTGGAAAAATTCATGTGGGGGTCAAGAATTAAGTGATTTTCAATGATATTTAATAGGCTTATTTCCTGAAACACACTTAAGTTGTGCCTAAAAGTACATTAAGGGACCAATTTATCATAAAGAAAGGTGAATTTGTTGATGATAAGCATAGAAAAGTGTGAAAATGCATTATAACACTTTACAACACTTTGACACAAGGCTTGAAAAGGGGTAAAAATGGGTATTTTAGGTGAATTGTGTTGAAAGGGTTTTAGAAAAGTGCGATGATTTGTTACAACACTTCACAACACCTTTGTGAAACATTGTTAGGTTATTGTTGATTTGCAAGTGTTCAAGGCCTAATGCCACATTATAGCATTAGATCAAAGAAAAATCAGGCCAAAATCCAAGGGAAAAGGACCAAATGAATGAAAAAGTGTCAAGGCTATAGTTTTTGTTGACACAATTAGCCCCCACTTTAGTGACAAGATGAACTTTCTTGAAACTTGAGCACTAAATTAGTCGAATCATGCATTTCAAGAGGGATTCAATGCATTCATGCTAGTAAGGTGAGATGACTATGATCAAGAGGGATGATCAAACCTCCAAGATAGAGATCCCATGAAAAACCAAACATAAGCACAAAATATCACACAAGGAGTGATGTGAAAGAGTGAAGAGAAAGTTGAATCAATCTTCGATTGTTTGTCCAGCTAGTTGTGGATAAAATCTATGCTCTTTGTCTAAAAGGAAAGTGTACTCACTTTGGAGCGATGAGAATTCTAGTTGTCCACTGGGTGAGAAGGCCCAAAAAGGTGAGAAACATACACTCGGTTGGTATGCACTCACACACATGCAAAGGTGGATATGGGTAAAGTCATGCTGCTAGTTGGGCTTCCCGCTCAACCATATCAAAGTTATACTTCCTGATAACTTTGATAAGGCGCAACAAAAGACAATATTTTGTGGTTCATGAGACAAGCAAAGCCTTAGATGCTTAGAAATCATGAAAAAGTGCAAGATGGCACCAAAGACATGTAAATTTTGTTATGCAAGGTCCCCATGTATGCAAGAATGCAAACATGTATGAAAAATGAAAAAAAAGACAAAACAATAAAATGCAAAAAGGGATGTTCAAAGAAGTCTTATTTGGTTCATGTGAGGTCTTTGACTTAGGGAACATTGTTTATAATGTCTCCAAGAGAGTACCAATCAAAGAATATAAAATTTACAAGTAAGGGGATGCAGTGCGTTACATCAAGCCACTAAGAGGAATGTAATATGCTAAGATAAGTCACACTTATGAAGGAAATTACACCCAATGTCATCCACAAAGTGGAAAACACATCATATGAAATGATAAGGCTGCACTAGGAACCAAGGATAAAGAATAAAAAATGAAAATACAAAATAAATGATGCCAATGTATGCCCCGACTTTAAAGGAATTGCTACACACTATTTTGTGAGCAATTACTTTAAAGTAGAGAAAGGAAAAATGAAAAAAAGAATTAAAAGGACATGAGACCCTACTTTGAAATCCCTATGCCAAGTGATGTGTTTCCAAAGGAGGCTATGCCATGCGAAGAGAAAGAATGATAAAAGAAAAGGGAAATGGGTTTCCCACAAAATGAAATACACCAAACACATAAGGGATCTATGGATTTGGCGATAGTATGTTCATTGTTGCAGTATTTGTTTAAAGAGCTCAGAACTATCATCATCTCCCCAAATACATAGAACTAGAAAGACACAAAGAGAGAGAAAACAAATAAAAAGAAAGAGTCACTTTGGGTCAACATGGAAGAGACATAAGGTGTCTCGACACTTTGCATCATCCCCAAATGGAAGGGAAAAATGAAAAGAAAAAAAGAGAAGTGAATGCATGACATATAGAAGAGGCAAGGTGCAAATAGAATAATGTCACAAAGAGAGGGAACATCAAACAGTACGAGGGAATACATTACACCCAAGAAAACATGTAAAAGAAAAAGAAAATAATAGTAAGGAAAATGTGCATCAATCATCAAGCAAGTCATCTGCCTCCCAATCTTGCTCATTATCAAATTTGGGTGGGTGACTAGCAAGAGGGATAATAGCAATTCAAGAACTAGCATCCATATCAATGCTTTTCTGAGGAGAATTATCATGTATACTCATGGAAGAAGAAACTAATGAATTCAAAGTATGATGTACCTCTTCATCTATTTTAGCAGTCTCCTCGTCAACATCATCTATATTGATGTCAATAGGAGGTTGTAGGATAATATTAGTGGAATCATGCAATATTGGTTGTGGTGGGGGTATAGGATTAGGCTGAGGTGGTGGAGGAGGAGGGTCGTCAGGCACTACCTCTGGAAAAGGTGGATTATGATTTTCAATATTTTCTTCATCACGTGATTGGCGAGCAAGAGCACAACCGTGACGCCTATGCTCCCTAGTTCCTTTATTCCTTTTGTCTTTTGTCAAGTTGCATCTGGAAAGGAGTGGGCTGGTCCAGTGGAGGTTTCTTGTCATTCCTAAGGGGAGGAATTGGGGGATCCATAGGTGGTTCATCCACTTTATCCTTGGCTTTATATACTTGTTTGATATGAGGAGGTAGGATGGAATGACTATCATGATCCCTAGGCCTCTTGGATGATCTAGAGGAGGTTTTAGGTGTTATCTAGGTAGGCATATCAGATTCGGGTTGCAACATAGGTTCATCAAGGATAGGTATTTCAAAGGTAGAAGGAGGTATGTTTCAAAGAGAGAGTTCAAATATTTTCTTGGCTTTAAACTTCTAATAGGCGATGAAAAAGAAATCTCTTATAGGAGGGATGGGTTCCATGGGCTCGGCTGAAAAGGATTCTAAAGAAAAGTTTCCTTTGGAGGATAAAGGATTGAAGCCACTATGGTGGATGGTGACTATTTCATTATCAATGAGAAAATTCAAACATTTATGAATAACAGAGGGGACCACTTTCGTTGAATGAAGCCAAGGGTGGCCTAGTTGCAAATAAAATTGGTCGGATTGCAGGATGATAGAAAATGTAACCTCCAATGTCTTAGGTCCTATCTGTAATGGTAGAGTGATCGATCCGATCATAGGGAATGTGAAACCATCATGCATTTTGATCCATGCAGTAGGTCTATTATAAACATATTCACATATATCATGTAGTACCAAAAACTATTTTGTGATCACATTCTCACCAGAGGTGGGATCTATGAGTATCCCATTAGTGGGCCTATCATAGATTTTGTTGGTTATGTAGAGAGGACCATCGAGAAGATTTTTGAGTATGTCTTGAGGTGAAAAGGTAATCTAAAGAGATGTTTTGGTTTGTCCCTTATGATGGATGATGTCAATCGCACCTACCATTTCATCTAGAGGATTACATTGGAGCACATGTGGAAGAACATCAGAATTTTCATCTTTTGTATGAACATTCATAACACCATTTTGTGAAGTTTCACCAACTTTGACAAATGAAGCATTGTGTTTAGGCATAGGATTCATAAAATTCTATAAATTTTGGTTTCGAGGTGCAACAAAATTATTTCCTTTATCATTGATACTAGCAATGGATAGATGCCCCGAATCAATGAGTTCTTGCACAAGGTGCTTAAGACGCTTACATTGTTTGGTGTCATGGTCGTTCTTTCTATGGAAATAACAATAAGTGATGGATTTATTGGATGGAGATAATAGCTTATTCGAATCGGGTGCATGGAAAAGAGGTAAGGATATCATTTGTTGTTGGAGCATTTGAGTCATGGTATTATTGAGGGTATCAGGTAAAGGCATGAAGGTTCATTTAGGATCTCCATAATTGAAAGGCACCATGGCCTTAATAACTAGTATTTGATTACTGGCAGGAGGAGGTTGGGAAGGAGGGTTAAATTGTAAAAACCCCTTATTTGGCTTTTGAAATGGATAAGAATTAGTTTACTTTATAGCGTTGGACTTCTCAACTCGACTAGAAATGGATCTTGTATCACAACTACTAGTTGAATTGTGATAATCGTAGAGAACTTGGCATAAGTGCATGAAGGAAGGGAACTTAATCAGGGTAATCTTGTCTTGAAGGGGTGTTAGAAAGTTTTTAGTAACCATATTTTGTAGATGTGCATTGGGTATCTTGACATCAATTAAGGAATAAAGCATTTGATAATGATAAAACATTTTCATTAGTGTTTTGCTTACATCTCATTAAATCGGCCAAGGTCTTTTTAGGAGTCATGTGTACTTGGAAGTGGTTGATGAAGGAATAAAAAAATTCATTGAATGAACTAATTGAATTATTCAGTAGGGAAAAAAACCAATCCAAGGTAGCATGTTTGAGGTTCCTAGGATAGCTTGGCTAACAATATTTCATGAGGAGAAAAATGACTACAAAGAGAAATATAAGCATTAACATGAATAGAAGGATCATCCTTCCCCTCGTACTTCTCAAATCTAGGAATTTATATTCCTTGTGGCATCAAGGTGCATAGGATCTCTAAGGATAAGTGATTTCTATGAACATAGTTGGTGGTCGAGCCATGCTGGTTTTGATTAATAGTGGAAATCTATTGTTGCATGGACGAAACAATGTGAAAAACTTGTGTAAGAAGAGGATCGGTATAAGTGTTATTAGGTGGAAGGGAAAGTGCTGATGGGTTGAATGTAGTGGAGGTGCAAGTGAATGGGATGATAATGGGGGGTATGGTGGAAGAGGCTAAGGGATGTGATGACAAATAAGAATTAGGGATACTAGTAGGAACACCAAGGGAACATATCACATTACTAATTTGTTGCACTTTTGCTGTCACATTGGGAGATGCGTAAGTAGGAATGGAAGCTATTGGTGAGGGAGGAGGAGTGGAAGGTCTACCTTGTCTAACAATAGGGGTGGTTGGTTGAGAGACCCTAGGTGTGGAAGAGGCATGATTTTTGTATATCTCCACTATTTTATTCACAACACCTAGGCCATTATCACTATCAAGCATATGGTGGATGTTCTCTATGGTGGGGATGGAAGTGGTGGATATGGTCTCAAGTATTACTTCATGTTGGAGGTATGCTAGGTCTACATGAATGTGAAATATCTTGTCATGGGGTAGGTCAAAAGGTTTATTGCCAATATGTTTGTTTCCTAAATGCAAAGAGTTACTAAGGGTGGTTTCTACAACTAGTGCACTATTGTCGATATTGGGAGTAAAAGCCCAAGAGATCCCAAGATCTACAATAATAGTATTGTCATGAGATGCCATGAGTCTAGAGCTTCATCTCACTACAATATCAGCAAGCGAACACCAAATGCTCATGCACAGTTTTCTAAAGGTGGTGTGGATGCAAATGCAATGTAAACAAATGAGACTAAAATTCTTATAACCAGAATTCTGGAAAATAAAGAAAAAATGCAGAACTAGAAAATCAAAGTGTAGAAATTGTTTGAAAATGCTAGAAATTACAAAGTGAATGTTGCAAGAGGACTAGGTCACCCAATGTGGTGAACTAGTCCCAACAGTGAGATTTGTGACACTTTTATGAATTTTTGACAAGTTTTTATGATTTTAATGATTTTCTGATGCAAACACAGAATGAAAATGCAAAATTTTCTATACTAAATTTCAATGAAAATACATTGCAAAGTGCAAATTGACATGAAATTTTCACTAATACACTTTTTGACAAACCCTAGGATGAAAACAATGCAAAACCCTAATGCAATGCAATCTTTTTCCTAATATTCAATTGTAAAATAAGAAGATTAACAAGTGATCTACAGTCGGGTTCACCAAAATGATATGGACAAGAAAGGGAAAGAGGTTTTCGGAATTAGGCCCCTAGGGTTTTTCACCTACAAGCTTGGATGGAAGAATGAATCTCTTTCCACTTAATGATATGTTTTTTGGTGATTTCCTTTAAAGGGTATGGGTAGCTAAATATGGTTGTGTTGTGTGTGATGAAGTGTGTCTAAATTCTGAAATGTATTGAAACTAATCTATCTATGAAATATTAACAAAATAAAAAGTAAACTAAATGACCTAAATGCATGCAAACTAGAAAGAAACTGGAAATGACAGAAATGGTGCACCTGAGGATTGAAATTTGTAGAAGATGAGTTCTGGAATGTTCTAGAATCTACTAGATATATTCATAGGGACAGTTATTCCAGAATGGGTGACCTAGTCCTCTTCCTAGGAAACTTTTCCAGAATGGGTTTCTAGTAAAAGGGTATTTAGAAATACAAAAACCCTTTTTCAGGCCTGGTATAGGGACAAGGTCACCACTGATGGCGACCTAGTCCTCTGCTTACTTTTGAGAGTTTCAAGGTTTGAATCTATAGGTCCCCACTTGCACTTCTCTTTCTGCCAGAGACGCGTGTCCAAATCTTCAAAAAATGACATGCAAGTTGTCTTTTAGCTCCTCTTAGGGTATGATGACTTGAGTTAATGTAGATGGAATTATGGCACCCTTTTCAAAACTTTAATCCTTTTCAAATCTGCATACACACCAAACCCTTGTTGAAGATGTCTGCAACATGCAAGAACTAGCTCCAATGGAGGTTGCTTGAAGTGCCTTGTGCTTGAATTCTTGCTTGTGAAGATGAAGATTATGTTAGGGGGGGTGTAATGAGGATAAAATCCCTTATTTATACATGATATGCCCTAATTGCCCCCAAAAAATACATGATAGGCTAACCTTAGGGTTTTGGATGAAAATTCTCATTAAAATTTTGTCTTAATTTTGAATTTTATGCCTAAAGGGGCTACATTGCCCAAGGTGGCGACCTAGTCCACTTGGAAAAATTCAAGTGGTAATTGGGAATTAAGTGATGTTTAATGATGTTTAACGAGCTTTTTTTCCCAAAACACACTTAAGTTGAGCCTAAAAGTACATTAAGGGACCAATTTATCATAAGGAAGGGTGAATTTGTTGATGATAAGCCCAGAAAAGTGTGAGAATATTAAAACACTTTACAACACTTTGGCACAAGGCTTCAAATTGGGTAAAAAGAGGTTGTTTGGGTGAATTGTGTTGAAAGGGTCTTAGAAAAGTGGGAATATGTGTTATAACACTTCACAACACCTTTGTAAAAAATCATTAAGTTATTGTTGATTTGCAAGTGTTCAATCCCTAATGCCACATTATAGCATTACATCAAAGAAAAATCAGGTCAAAATCCAAGGGAAAAGGCCCAAATGAGTGAAAAAGTGTCAAGGATACACTTGTTGGTCACACACACACACACACACAGATATATATATATATATATATATATATATATATATATATCTAACTTGTCCAGAAGCATCAATTAGGTCAGCTTCAAGCATATACATAGTCTTCAAAAAACAAATTCGACCATGTAGCACACTACATCATGCCGGCTTGGATCGCATATACATCCTCAATACAAAATTTAATCTATTACAACTTCAACTCTTTATTAGGTTGACCAAAGATAGACCTAATGACAAAATGCAATCAACAGAATGGTGCCAAATCATCATATGATCACCTGCATGCATGAGGTTCTGAAGTTGCATGCTTCCAACAACCAAAAACCACTTCCCAACACTATGAGCAATTATGATTATCAGATGTGAATTGCAGACCAAAATACCAGAGGACATTTATGCATACCGATTCAGAATACGAGATCAACTTTGAGTTTGAACTTGCAGTTACAACTCACATATCATGGTGACATCAATGACAACACAATAGTTGCATTAAGATATGTTTTCTTCTTCATTATTCCAACACTAACTATAGTTTCATTAAAGGTCACCTTTATCATCAAGGCTTCATTCTTGTTTTGGATCTCAAGTGAGGGTACTTCATGTTTAGGGATGTGATTTCTGACTATGTGACTAGCATGGGACAAATGGAGGATGTTACCTTATTCAATTTCATATAAGATTGGATCTCCTCCTACTTTATTTGTAATATATCTTGAAATAGACACTTGTATGTACATGATAGTTGAATGAGTTGACAGACAACTATATTAGTGAGAGTCTGCTTTAGATATTTAACTATATGATGAAAAGGTGAATGAGGAGCACTAGGAAAAATATGTTGAGGTGATGAAATGGGAATGGTTTGAGGTTTCCTACATGTTTGACCAGCTATGTTATATCTTCAATAGTGCAAAACATTGTTAGATTGCATCCTAGATTTCAAAAAATCTCTTATTTTCTTATGTGATTCACTAATGGGAGTTGACTTAGGGAGCTCTTTAATTAAAGGCGATCCAATTTTTATCGTCATAACCTCGGCAAGATTTTTCTTATTTGCATGATCTCTCATTGAAGAGGGGTCTACTATCACTTCATCATCTTCATCTAAGTAAGCTCCATTACATGTGTCAATGTTCATATTTTCTTGCACCATGATATCCTCCCTAGGAGGAGAGTTTTTAGGAGAAGTACAAACTAAATGTTCATGACACTCAAAGGTTAGTTCTTCTAAAATTACTTCATCTCAAGTAGGTGAATGATAAATAGTTGAATTATTTTGTTCATCAATGGTGTTATTTTCTTGTTCCATCATGTTTTCAGACATAATATTCTCATGAATTTCATTGGTTTTGTTTTCTAACATCAAAAGATATTGCTCACAACTAGGAGAGATACTAGGAGAAGAAAAACTATACTTGTCAAGATTGTCTAAATTTTCATTCCTTTGTCCCATATTGTCTTCCAAACTAGGATAGGTCGGGGAATCAACATAAAGAGGGTTGTCATATATTTTGAAGTATTTCTTATCAAACACCAACATATCCTCATCATTATCAAAAGAGGAGAAGACATAGGGAGATGAATGTGGGTAGATTTCAATGGTGTCTTTTTGTCTTATGTTATTGTCATGATTAATTATAAATATATTATCTTTTTTAGTGATGTCTTCTCTAATAGGGAGGGAAGAGGAGAGAAACAAATCGGGTTCTCAAGACTCTCATCAATTAGTTGTATTAACGCTATAATATCTTCTTCACAAGTAGGAGAGATATTAGGAGAACAAATGTGATTGTTATGATTACCCAAGGTTTCTTTCACTAGACTAACCCCACTCTTAGGAGGGATACTAGGATAGGGATCAATGACGAACAAAAAAAGAGAGGAAAGGACCTCATATTCATATGCACTTAAAAAACCTTTCTTAAAACTTTCAAAAAGATCAGAAAATAGAGTAGGATAACTATAGCCTTTTGCAATGAAAACATGTAATGATTGTTCTACAAACTTGAAATGCAACAATTCTAAGGAAAACATGCAAAAGAGTAATGCAAATTTTGAGATTTTGAAGATGAAAATTGACTTATTATTCTATTTAACAATGTGAAAATTCAAATTTGAAATTAAGAAATGCATGAAATGATCCAAATTAAGCTAGATCTAATGAAATACATGTAACAAAAACTCCACCAACTGAAATAGATAGTTAATGGTAGAAAATAGAAGTGTAAAAATAAGGTTTTTAGTGTTGTAAAAGTATGTTTCAGATATGTTTTGGGACTAATTCACTCAAGGTGGTGAATGAGTCCCACTAAACATTTTTTTCAAAAAATTTAAAAAATCTTAGTTGATTTTTATGATTTTTATGTTGTATGACTTGAATACTAAATGAAAAATGTATTTTTCAGATGGTTTTCGATAATTTAAGATGAAAAAATGCAAAATATAAGCACTTTAACTAATGCAAAAATTTGAAACCCTAGAATGCCAATTAACTAATGCAAAGTTAATGTCAGCTAGATCTAGCATGATGATGGACTCCAAATAAGAAAAGAATGTATTCTAAATGTATGTTCACAAAAATCAAACCTATGAAAATGTAGGCAGGTGATGATGTGTATTCATACCCACCAAAAATGAGACTCCACTCAAGGATAACCCTAGAGATATCAATGCAAAGGAGATTGAAATCTTGCAATAAGGTTGTCCTAGTGGCTAAATGATATCTAATGAGGGGTTCACCACCAAGCTAGGGCTTAAAAAAAAGTTATGACATGCAGGATGAAATGTGAAACCTAGTGTGAATGGAATGTTCTACTAAATGACTTAGAAATGAAAACAAAGAAAAACATAAAGTTGTTAAATAGAAAGTGTGCACCTGGAAACTAGAAGTAGATGGAAGAGAGCTCTGAAATCCTAAAAAGCCTGATTTTCTTTCCTAGTGGGACTCATTCACCATTTTGGGCGAATCAGTCCTAGATCTACATCTCTACCTAGGAGTAAGTTTCAACCAAAAGGGTATCCAAATTTTTCACCAAGTTCTCAGATCCGAAATTCTGACTTTGGGGCTATGGGTGGCCTTTTAGTGAAGATTATGACCTTACAAATGGGGAGAAAATTCCAACAAGCTTGTAACCTAATATTTATTGATCATCAAAGCTTGTGCATCTTTGATAGTCTAATGGGAAATTCAGTAAGTGGGGGAACAACATGTGCCTCACTGAATACCTCCGATATTTTTATAGAAAGTTGACTCTTCTCTGAGTTTTGGGAAAAGAGTAGAAAGAAATGCAAATAGAAAAACATGAAAAGTGGCAATGTGCCAACACTTTTACAACATTTAAAAACCATGAGTTCATTTCTATGAATAAAATGATAGACACAGAACACCACATCCCTTCATTATTTGGAAGAGAACGAACAATAGAGGCTAGATACAAGAACATCAAATTAATTCAATCCGCTCACATGAAGTGTGTATTAATATCAAACCAAACATAGAATTTCTAAGAGTTAAAAGGAAAAGATTCAAGAGCTACATAAACCCTTCCTCTTAATATAGCATAACATGAAAAAAGGATAACCTATTAAGGAAACAAAGAAGTCCAAAGACATAGTCCAATTTCTACAAATTACAACTTAATCATGCACATAAAAAACATGGAAATCTGATAATAAAACTATTCAAACCAAGCAATACATAGTGTTCTATTTTGGATGAAGATATAAAGAAGGAAATATTGACAAAGGCCATATCATACATAGTTTCAGATATTTCTCCTAGATAACTCATACTTCAAATATTAAATGAACTTGAAAGTAGAGATCAGATTCCAATCCAATGATAGTTTGAGTATATAAAAGATATAACATGCAAGAGTGAAGCAGTGTTCTACAAAATTCAAAGAAAATACTCTTATAACTATGAAAGCTAAAGAAAAAATTTCCAAAAGGAAAACCTCAGGAACCCTTTTTACATGTTGTCGCTTCCAATTTATAGCCACCAAGGAGAGAGAAACACCAACTTCATTCAGAAGTAATGATTGTCAGATGTCCACACCTGATAGCTCAGAATTAGATCCCAGATATTTTAGTTAGGTCAATACAATCTTTCTCAATAAGATTTCCTCTTGTAATAACTCAGATCCTAGAAGAATAGTCTGACAAAGGTATTGTCAAAAGGTCAAGTGGCTCTCAAAGCACTAACTCACATCCTTCTCTAGAATAAGGCAGGATGCATTCTGATTGACTCCAAATGAAAACTCCTAAGGTAAAACTCCTCAAAAATGAAGAGATGATGTGTTACATAGGTGGATAGTCAAAAATTTGCAAAAAGGGGTTTCAAGAAATTGTCTACCAAGCCAACACATGGTCCAACTCTAAGCTGAGAAGAAAGTGATTAATAAAGCACATGCAACCACCATGTGGTGCATTACATACTTGTTGGAAACACAACCTCTTCAAGTGTGGATCTTCTCAAAGACAAAAGTAAAGCCAAAAATAAAAAAATAATCTAAGGAAAATTTTTTCTTCATAGTTCTGGTGACTCATAGGGGGGCTTCACTTGCAAAGGCACAAACTAAGATCTCTAGTCATTCTTGGAGTTTGAGGAAGTTGGAGTACAACATATGCCAATTTGCAACAGTTGATTGGGTAAGACAAAAAAAGGCTTTACATGCCTTATCCATCTCAAAGACTTCTTTGAAAGAAACAAATCCAAACCTTGTTGAAATGGCTTCGAGATGATAATAAAGATGAGAAATATGAAGAAATTCACTCTCAACGTCATCCACTGCGGGTGTTTAACTCGACTCTTAAAGTTTTGTTGAAGTCAAAACATTATTCTTGACCTCTTCTATAATCTGCTCAACTGATAATACATCCCCATCCACTGAAAGGAAAGGAGGTAACCCAAAGTTGTATAAGACCCCGAAATCCTTCAACACCACCTGACTATGCTTGGTTTTGGCCACTACCTTATGACAGTGGGTGAATTCGCTTGCTTTGCTAGAGGCAGACCTCTGATCTGTAATTCCTGCAATTCTCAGAGCCTCATCTATCACCAAACATAGCTTAGTGTATGATTGTGAATTTGCATACCTAATGCAAATTCATCTTTCACCCCTTTACACTTTAGAAAACCAAAAGAAGAGGTTTAATTCCACTTAAGCCCACAACTTGCATTCCACTTGGTTCCCTATTTTTCTGTTAGTGGGGGCATTTCTATAGAGTACAACTATACGGTGTGCAAATTTTTGTGCAATGTTCTTACATCCCTCACAGATTCCTGCAACTGGAATCTAGATTTCTTGATGAGACTGATCGCATCCCTACTCCTCTTGCATCACTAACCTCCTCATTCATAGATGAGCATGAGGCCATCTGTATTCTTTCTAAGTATGTCATTAGATTTGGTAAAGGGTTAGGTGCATTGGAAAATCACTTGCAAGGCAACCCGAAGTTGGGTAGGCCTGCTAAGATGATTAGTGAAATAAGATACATGGTGGAAAAATACTAAACAGGTGTAGAAATATTAGCTAGTCTCGCTGGTCTGGCCAAAGCATGTGCCCCCTCAAGCCTCAGTGGCATGATACGAGGTGGCCTCTTCGAGGAATGCAGGAGGTAGCTAGAGATGTTGATGCCTCTTATATCCATGTATATGGCTAACACTGTCCCGTCGGTCAATATCTCAACTACTTTCAAAAAATTTGAGACTGTCAAAGTGAATAGGAACCCTTTGGGTTTCTACTTCATCCCTTCTTCCACCTCCGATGGTGGAGGAATTTGAAGAATGATAGGCAGAGGCTTTGGCAGTGGAAAATTTGGAAGTGAAGGTGGCATTGGTGGAGGTGGTGCTGGTGGAAGTCATGATAGTGAGTTTGGCTCTAGCAGTGTCTCCAACGGAAGTCACACTGGTGGCAGCGACATCGGTGGCGGCTCTGGCAGTGGTCATGGTGGTGGCACTGATGGGAGTCATACTGGTGGTGGTGGTATTGGTGGTGGCTCTAGTGGTAGTCATAGTAGTGGTCATGACGGTGGCTCTAGCAGTTGTTTAGGTGGTCCTAAATCTTATAATGACCCTATTCTGAATACCCTTCTTAAGAATATGGGGAAGATGTAGAATCAGCTAGCGAACCTTTCCCAGGACTCATCCCAGCGTATCTTCCAACCTTTCTTCTGACATAGCCCATTGTCAATAGTAATCCTAAACACTCCTTTCCCACAAGGGATGGAGATTATTGAATTCGAGAAATACAGTGGTAAAGGGGACCCATAGACACATGTGTCCACCTTTAATGCTTTATGCATAGACTTTTGCTATCATGAAGCCTTGATGGCCAAACTATTTCCCTGATCCCTCAAAGATACAACACTAGATTGGTATTGTTCTTTGCTCGATACTTCCATCTTCACATTCAATCAACTTGTGAATCAGTTCCTGTGACAGTTCCAAGCCAATATCGGACCAAATATGACTTTCTCAGACCTTGTTAGATGCAAAAAAGAGGATAATGAAAAGATTATAGAATTTATAGCACGGTACTAGACACTCTTCTTATAGATCTCATATTTGTTACACGATTATAATGTATAGAAGGTCTTCATAGGGAACTTACAAAGGCCTTGGAAAGATAATTTTTCCCTTGAAGTATCCTTCATTTGCACATTTGCGTGTGGCTTTATGAGAGTACCAAAAAATGGTGGTTTAGTTCAGGAGTTCTCCCTCGTGCTCCCATTTTGAAGGAAGGTCTATCATATCAATCTCGGGAAGAGGTAAAACTATTGAAAATGTAGTAGCCATTGTGGATAACAATGGCCTCAGATGCGACCTAAAGTTTATGAAGCTATCAGAATATTATTATTCCATCTTGTAAAAGTTGGTGAAGGACAAGATCCTTACCCTACTACCTCCTAAACTAGTTAGAGAACCATACCCTAGCTAGTATGAAGAGAATGCTTATTTTTAGTACCATTGAGTTAATGAACATGATACCAAGCAATATATGCACTTGCATCATGAGATACAATATCGCATCAAGGATGGTAATATCCATCTTGATGGAGGTAAGAAAAACATGAACAAATTAGTGGTGAAAGCTAATAGTGAATTTCATATATACACATAACAGTTTCTTTCACATTCTGCCAACATGATTATCAATCCCACTAATTCTACCTCTCATCCTGAGGTGTATTTTAACATGGTTACTATTACTCCCTCTCCCCACCTTGTGACCGGTTCACTAGATATAACATTTACTTCACAAGACATGCAAGCAAATGGTAAACCTTCTTCACTCTACATTCCTGCTCACCTCAATGGAAACATTATGACAAGGGTCTTGGTTGACCTCATGAGTAGAGTGAATGTCATCTCAGAGGAGACATTCTTGAACTCCCTACAAAGGGATGAGTAGGACAAAAAAAAATCCATAATGCATACACATGATGGAATTTCTCTTAAACCCTATGGATTGATAACGTTGTCTATCCTAGTTAGACCTAGGAGTGTAGACATGGTCTTTGATGTCATCCCTGAGTTAGACCTATCTAGAGTGAAGATGGGCATACCTTGGCTAGCTTCCATGAATGGGATACCCTCTGTGATTCATAGGTGCCTTATGTTTTCCCACAAAGGTGTTGTGAACATAGTGCATGACACTAGATATCAGCTTGTGGTATCCCGTGGAGGATACTCATTGGATCATTGTTGGCCCACTCCAGTCGATCTACTCCCACAGAGAATAGACCTACTTTACAAGAACTATGTGAAGTACAAAGATGGGGGCAAAGGGAAACTAAAGTTGACCCTCCCCATAGAAGAGCAGCCAGCTATCTCCTCTTCCTGAAAAGGAAAGGAAAATCTTGCTCCCCTTCAAGTTGGCTCGTCAACTCCCCTCTCTTGGGAAGAGTATTGGATGAACAAGCCCGGGTTCTACCCATTGAGTTCAATGATGCCTCCTTGGTGAAATCCCAAGATTACGATATTGTATCTCCCTAATGGTTCTATAGGACCCTGGTACTATTTGTACAACAGAAAGAAAGGTTCATGGAGAGAGTTTTCCCCTCGACCTCTTCCTATCCCCTTGAATGGGGAAGGTTCCACTCCTCAAGTGGTAGAGTCAACTCTTCCAACCATTTTTGAACTTTCCCATCCTTCTCCCATTCAGGAGTTTTCCCTTCCACTAGAAAAAACCATGTAGATACTCCCAAGGCTAAGTAGAATTCGTTTGTCCCTTCGCAAGTTCTATCTTCTAGTTTGAAGAGTCATAGAAACTTCCTTACACGTGAGTGTAAGAGTCGGTGAAAGGATCCCCTAGCTGAGCAAGCCTCCTTACAGAAGAAGGAGGAGGAGTAGGTTGCACCTCTTGCTGCATCCTCCTCTTTTCCTCCTTTTTTCCTTGAATCTCTTTTGGTTCCCGCTATGAGCGCACATGCACCTAGAAGGGTAAAAGTGTCCATCTCTCCTTCGACGGAGCCTCCCTTGTTGAATTTCGTCCTAGATGTCTTTCCTTTCGGAAATCTCGTCAACATGGTGAACACTTCAATTGTGTCCACTGCGGTTCTTTTGTTTCTGGGGATTTCAACTCCTCTGATGAGGAAGAAGGTAGAATGTGGTCCCTCCAACAATGGAGGATGTAAGAAGAGCCCACCTTCTCCTAAAGGTGGCTCCAAATTTACTTTTTTTGTCCAAGTAATGGAACTAGTCCTGACCTCCCCAAAGTTTTTTCACCGCTCCCTAGTCTCTCAGTGAGCCTACCGGTGAACCTCGGGAGTAAAATCCTTCGTCCACTAAAGTGAAGCATGTCACTCTTTTTAAATGCATGTTTAACTCAGTGGATGAAGTTTTGACCTTGTTAGTGGCCTTTGCGAGGTCATTGACCTTAGACCCATAAGAGTTGAGTGATACAAACCTCACAGGCCCCTCTACCTTGGCCATTATTGTGGGAGGATAAGAAGCTCCTCCCCTTAACATTACACCATTGCAAGCTCTTCATCCTTCCCCCTTCGATGATCTAGAGTGGGAAGCTAATGACCTCTTGGTCGACCAGTGTTAGGGGAAGACCCTCTTCTTGATCTTTAGATTAGATGTGTGTGTGGTGTGATGTGTTCCCCCATAATCATTCTACATGTGCCTGGATGACCCTCGTCACCCCTGTTGGTGCTTGGATATAGGCGTGGTGTTTGTGTTGTAAGCCTTCCTCTATATGTACCTCCATTCTTCCATGTTTGTGATTGAATTTTGGTAAATTGGGGATGATGCAAATCATCGGGAGCATTTAGGCCTCCTTCCATGTTGACCAATTTTTTTATATTTTACTTTGTCTTTCATGCATTCTTTCTGATCTAGTTGGGGATTGATGATCTTTTGCCTGTTGTCATTGTGAGCTAACATATATAAATAAAGGTAGCTTTGACCCCATGAAACCAGATCCCCTTGTGCCCTTTGTGTGTGATCTGTTCTCTTTTACTTTCTCTTTATATTTCTCTCTTCTTTGCTTGAGTTATCCCTTTCATGTGCAACAATGCCTCTTATACATTACTTGGTCTTTCTAAAATGCATTCATTGCCAAATGAATCTTTTCTCATAGACCCTTCATAAACTTATTTGTCAGAACTACATTCTCAACTTGAAACCCTAGTGAAACATGTCTCCTTCATCATGGGTTTGTAAAGAAAGGACTTGGGAAACCTCCTCTAAAGTGGGAACAGTCTTAGTCTTCCCCTCACAGGAGAAAAACTCCTTCCTTTTGAATTCCTTAATGAAGTGAACATCTTTCAAAAGGATTCCTTGGTGACGAGTTGATTTGAGAAGGAATATGGTAGCTTTTTAATAGTGTGTCCCTTGAGTGGACTCATCCCTTTCACATAGGATTCTTAAGGGACCCCTTCAAAATATTTCAACAAGTTCTATGGCATCTAGCTTGGGGGAAGCCTGACTCGACTGTCTTCACATCTTTATGTCTAGCTTGGGGGCAGCCTGACTAGACTTGAATTTTAAAATAAAGCATGGCTTGAGTGGACCCTGCTTCCTTTTGAAGGGTTATCGAGGGA
This sequence comes from Sequoiadendron giganteum, assembly GCA_007115665.2. Taxonomy (NCBI): domain Eukaryota; kingdom Viridiplantae; phylum Streptophyta; class Pinopsida; order Cupressales; family Cupressaceae; genus Sequoiadendron; species Sequoiadendron giganteum. The sequence continues at coordinate 204,495,324 of CM021105.1, forward strand.
CCCCTTTGAAATTATTACAACTTAGCGATGGTCTGTGTGACTATGCATTCACTGGCCCACATGGCCACTTTCTGATGTGTTCTATCTACAGGTATACATATCACCATCTCTAACTCTATGGAGTCCCCTTTGGTCGATCTCCCTCATCTGAGAGTTCTTGGAGGATACCTTCCTTATAGTTATATGGGTCTGTAAGGCACTTTACTCGGTCTCCCTCATGTGAGAGTTCTTGGGGGATGCCTTCCTTATAGGTCTATGGGTTTGTAAGGCACTCTAGTTTGTCTCCCCCATCTGAGAGTTCTTGGGGGATACCTTCCCTACAAGTCTGCGGGGTTGTAAGGTGCTTTTCCTAGTTTCCTTCATGTGAGAGTTCTTGAAGGATACCTCCCTTGCAGGACCATGAGCCTATAAGGCACTTTCATACATCAACTTTGTGGTTTCGTAGAACTACAAATTCCTTTTCTACACTTCTAGGTTCGCCAAATCATGCTTTGCTTCCTCATCAGTTCAAGTATACATCTCTTACTCTATTACTTTCCTACTACTCTACTTTACCAAAGAACTCATCAGTATTCGTGCTCACTAAAGTGGGGGGCAAAATGTATGACCATGAATTTGCACCCCTAATGCAAATTCCCCTTCACCCCTTTACACTTTAGAAAACCAAAATCGAAGGTTTAATTACACTTAAGACCATTGCTTCCATTCCACTTGGAACCCTATTTGTTTGTTGGTAGGGGCATTTTTGTTAGGGACACCCGCACGGCACGCTTATGTCCTTGGTAGATTCCTGTGGCTAGATTTTGTAGAGACATCACACTCTCAATTAGGAGTTGAAGTGTAATGCCCCTCTTCGACTCGCCAACCTGAATACGACCATTTTTCATCCATCTCTTCATAATATTCACTCTTTTTCCCATAGCTCTCTTCAGCAGAAGTTTGGAAAGAGGTTTTTTAGATCTTGAGTTCATCACTTCACATTTTCTCGACTCTTTTGAACATCCACTCAAGCTTTGTATCAGCACTCTTCACTCCATTGCAGCAATCTACCACTCTATCACTCTGATAGTGCAAGTGCAGGGCATACACCACAACAATAGAGGCTTGAGTTCCTCTCATTTACTCCTCCACAATCCTTGGGCACTTTGGATGGAGGTGGTAAGCTCCTCTCATCTCCTCTATCATATTTGGTTAAGTAAGAACATACTGTTTTGTAGTGTTTCTTGCATATGTAGCTTGTATTTCCTTTCTTTATCTTTATTTCTATTGTTGCAATCTTGGTTGTCCATGGAGGTGGAAACACCAAAATAGGGGTCTAACTAAGGTAGACCCATAAATAGCCCCAAAACTTTCCCCCTTTGTTGTGTGCAGGTGGAGAGATCTCGAAACAAGCTAGCGAGAGGATTGTTCTATGAAATTCTCTTCATCACCCTTGCAATAATATACTTTTTTTATCATGTTAGTATTTACCTTTGTATTTTCTTAGTCTTGTTCTTTAATTCTTGAAACTACTAGACTAGACTGGTAGTCCTTTCTCAGGATTCCAACCTCATTTCTATAGTATTCTTGCCATATAGACGCTAGCACACTTGTGAGATGCTAGCATGTCACGTTGTCATCCCAGAACCACACTTCTATCCTCAAACAAAGAGCTACCTAAGATGTAGAGTTGACTCTAGAAAGTGACTCGTCTAGTCTCCCTTCAACTCTCGGGATTACAGAGTGATCAAAGTATACATAATCCTCATCATTCCCATCCTTTCTATCCTAACCTTCCTTTGAACTAAGATAAGATAGGGCATCCTCTCTATTGTTGGCCTTTCATGACCTAGGGCCTTGCGATGGTTGGTCCCCCTCTCTTACACATAGAAATCAAGCTCTAAGCCTAGGCCACTCGAGGATCTTATTCTTGAAGATTTTGGTTAGTAAACGAGCCAACACTTTCATTTATTTCTCGGGCATCCCGAAAAAATTGTAAGGAATATTTTAGAACGGTGAGCGCAATAATGATTTGCTCCCAATAGGAAGATACCAACATTCTCTTTATAGGAAGGATCGAAGACCTTTTTATAGCTTCTATCTCTTCTTGTAGTTAAGTCTCTTTTTATTCGATTTGATCTCTTCTCGAGAGCATCTTCTAGTTCAAAAACTAAGTTTCTAACCTCCTAGTTATGAGAATGTAGAGCAAACTCAAGTTCTTGTTTATCACTTCTCAAATTTTTGGCCTCCGCTCAGAACTTTTGTATATTTTCAGAATCTTGATATCAGACATGATCCATCTCCTTCTTTATATTCTCCCGAACACACAGGTGTCCTACACTAGATTGATGCCCAATTTTAAGTTCACATTTTAATCTGTCTATTTCAGCATACAAATGAATCCTCTCATATTGGAGTGCTTCAAGAGATTTTGTTCCTTCATCTTGCTAGTCTTACACTTAAATTATGTGGATCATTTCATCATTTCAGGCATTGAGTTTTGACTACAGTTGATTCATTGTTTCTTTAACATTCTCTAGCTCAACTTCACATTTTCTCAGCTTCTGATCTAGCCTCTCACAATTTGTATATACTACCTTTTGGGTGATCTTGGCTAGATCTACTTTGTCACATGGGCAAATTTCATTTAGATCTAGACCCACTACTCTAATGAAATAATCTTCCATCTTCATTTGTCCTTTGGGTTGGCTTGAAAGTAGCTTCATAGTAGTGATCCATAGAGACTTCCATTGTTCATTGAAATGGGTTTGGATCTTTTTGGTGACTGGTAGCTCAAAGTTGTTCGTTCTTCTTTTCTGCTTCCTATTTTTTCGGGCCAACTTAGTTTCATCAAAATGATTTTGAGCAGTCTTTGGGGAATCAATTATCTATGCTGCAAGAGAAGCACCAGGGGGAAGACTAAAAAGAGTAATAGAAGGGGAGACCTCAAACATGTGGGAATGAGGAGAGGTGAATGGGAGAGTAATAATTGAAAATGGCAGAATGCCAAATTGAGATTGGACACTCGAAGTACCAGTTAGAGTAAATAGAGAAACATATGGAATCAATAATTTTTGTCTAAATGTATATGGACTTGGAGTGATGGGTAGCATGGATGATATAACTTTCTTAATAGGGGCCCTAAATAGGGGGAGAAAAGAGTCAACAACACTTGGTATGTTAAAAATGGTACGGGGTTCATTCATAACAAATAGTTATAGGTCTGTGGATGAAAGATTCTTCTCAATTGGTGGGGGCGAAGGTTTGACTGAAGATGCAAAAGTAGGAAGAAGAGGGGGAGAAATACTTACGTGAACCGCAATCACTTGAATATTCTGTAGAGAATACTCTACGCCTTATACATTTTTGACAGCTGTGTTAGGTATGTATAGGTCTCAAATTTGCCTTATCTTTGTTCGACCCGAATTAGATAATTTTGATCCCTTAGCAGACAATCCCACAGAAGTTTGACCTTCTTGCTCTGCAGCTGATTCTCTTGGGGACCATCGGGTTCTCTTCCCCTTAGTTTAAACACTTGTGAATTTTTTTTCGTAGAGCTCCTCCCTCTATCGGACTCTTGTGGTTAGGAAGTATGGTGTGGAAGTTGCTCCTTTGTTATCTCATGGTTGGACTCTGGGTTGTTGTTGTCGGAATAATATTCTCGGTCATAAATGTCCTCACACTATTCATCATATGGGTGGAACTCTCTGACCAACTTATGTGTACCTCCTGAATCTCTTGTCAGAACCTCCAGAAGTCTGCCATATTTATTTTCGACCACCCTTGCCACTTCATCTGATTTTTGAGGGTTTTACTTGTCAAAACATCCCTCTAATATTTTTCCTATGGTGTATAGAAACTCAGCCACTTTGGAATTTTGATCAGTATGAGGGCCAGTTTGACATATGTTTCCAACTTCTCCTAAGTCAGATTCTTCTTGGACTCCACATAGTCTTTTATCTCATGTTTTAGGGGAAGCAGCTTTGCTAGATTGTAGTCCCATGTGTCACATATATGGACTAAGCCTAGGGCCACCAATAGATTAGTTAGTTCCCCCTGTGCTTCACGCTTCTCTAACACAACCCTATTGTTTTCAATGAAAAGGAGAAGTGGATATAACTTTGTTTTGTTCATCCCCCTATTATAAGATTTTTGGCAAGAGTTGCTTGATGGCATGCCTCCAATGTGAAAACCCTATCCATCAAAAATTTGGGGAGCCGGAAAGGTTCTCCGATGAAACCATGATATCTGATAAATATAAAATATTCCCCAAAGAAATAATCTACCAAAGTCCATGAATTTTTTATCCATTTCAAAACCTCAGGGGACAAGTGAGCCACCAAACATGATAATAACTCTTGAAGCACCAATCTCAAAAAGTGGTGGTAAAACCTGTAATAACTACTTGTTTTTTACAAGACATAGGTCCATATAGAAACTAACAAAATTATACCATTTTAATTGAATCTAGAGACTAGAAGATTTATTTCTAGAAACCCAAAGTTCTAATTCCAAATTAAGTGAACTAAGAAAGAAGAATACTTGAATTTAGACTCGGTTTGGTAATTCCTCAGTTGCATTATCATGTTTGTTGCTACTACATCAGAAAATTCAAAAAATCTCTTCTCCTTTTCCCACTTGAGTATTAGGTCCAAGGCCATTTGGAGAGTGGACATCCTCATCATCGTCCAGGCCAAATAGCCAAGACAACACCAAAAAAAGATCCTTTGTGTTGCTTTTGAACTTTCAGAATGCTAGAGGAAAAATGATACAACCTCTCGACAGTTTCTCTTCCATCTCATCATAATATAAACCCTCTATTTTGTTTTCTTCCCCCTAGTAAATATCCATCTCCTCCTCACTAGAAACCTCAACACATTTGTTGGGAGGGATACACAACATCTCTCATATAGTTGCAGCAAAAATTGTGACCTTGATCTTGTTGCATGTTATGGTTCTTATTTCCCCATGGAGCCTTCTCGCACATGTGTCCACTAGCTCGAGACACAGATGCATGATAGGTAACATAAACTATGGAAAACCAAATTTCCAGTTATGACAGGAAAAACCCTCATAGGTGTCATATTATTTCATTCTTCGAAAAGCTCCCTCCCTAAGATTTTTAAGGTTTTTTGCCAATCTTGGGTAAAAAATATTGTTGGCAGCATCTCGCACCACCTCTCTTTTAACCCTTCTATCCACATGCAACTTCTTACAAAGCTTGAATGGTCAATCTTTAGGTACTTGTGCATTAGCAAATAATTTTCTGACAAAGATATTGGTGAAAATAGGTCTTTTCGATGCAAATTCTTCCCATTAACCAGTTGTTGATGGTTCCACAATGGCTCCTTCAAAAGATGTAGAGAGTTTTTTCACTGAAATAACCACTTGCTTCTTACTTCCTTGGAAAAATTATACTTTTTGGTGTAATTAATTTCCTTGTAAAGTACATGTAGTTAAGCATATTTCGTTACCGTTGGTCCATTAAATATTGTGAACGAGGTGATATGTGCTGGTTGGAGATCCATATCCCTCAAGAATACCAAAAACTCTACAAAAATGGAATAAGTGCATTCCCTTCACCACCTCTTTTCATAAATAAGCTCATTGCCTTGGGAAGAGTGCCCTAATTATGTCAATATTGCTTAGGTGATATGAAGTAACTTTAAAAAGATGTTCTCATTAATTTTTTAGAGATTTGTGCACTAATCCATGTCTCTTCACTTGTGAAAGCCAGTTGCTACTGATGATGGCTAAGGAAAAATGTTAACGATCGGCTTATGTGATCATTTACTCCCAATGCCCAAAATTTAATTTTAGACCTTATGTCATATTTTTCGTATGATTTATCCTTCGTTCACCAATTGTTTTGATATTGTCTCATTAACATCCTACCAAAAATAGACCTTCCATTGTTTGGGTTCACCGACACCTCTTTTTTATAAATAGCTATGCCACCTTAAGGCTATATTCATTCAAAAAGTAAGACTTTTGAGTTTTAGCCAGCCTTTTCTCCATTTGCATATTGTCTTTTTCTCTACTGCTTTAGCCATGTTTTTTGGCCTATGTACTCATGTCCATCTTCTTCCATGAAGGCCACGATATGGCGTCATTAGGGAGATTACTGCTAACAAAATCAGACACCTCGTGAAGAGGTGCAACTAGTCGGGGGAAATTCCTTTTGTGGGGCCATTGGCATGGACTTCATTGAAGATGAAAACCAGATGATGAGCAATTGCAACATTATGTCCTACTTCATGGCCTCCCTCCTAGACTTGAATATCACCAAACCCAAAATAGTGGAGTTGTGTTGCCAAATGTTCAAGGTCTCTTTGCTAGAAAGACTCAACAAAATCATGGAAGTTTCCATCCCTAGTGTCAACATTCCTAGTGCAATGTACCTTTGTCGGTTCATTGATCATGGCGTGGATGTGCCTTGGCTACCTTTTCTCAGCAACATCCACAACATGGACCTTGAAATCCACCACAATCTATCTCTACCTACTGCCAGCTACTTCCTTTGGGAATATGGTGTTGAGGATGCTCATGGGTTTGACTTTAGGAAGCACTTTGAGCTTCTGGCATACAATAATGGAGACTAGAATCGAGGTTCATGTGTTGTGTGTTGTGTGTTCCCCTCTTTCTTAACAAAAAAGAAGAAGAAGAAGAAAGAAAAATGACTATGGGAAACATTCCCATGTAATTGTAGCTAGAGGCCTATCCTTTTGATATTTTTATAAAAATGCCTCTATTTTTTTCTTTTTGTACCTTTTTCTCAAAGATGGTCCTTTTTGGGTTTAACTCGAGAGAGATTTTTCTATAAAAAATTGAGCCTTGGGCTGCCTCATACTTGTAAATTTTGATGAAAATATAATATACAATACAATATTTCCTTACTTCTTCTACCTCTTTATTTTCCTTCTAGATTATTCTAAAACTTAAAATGATATTTATAAAATTTTGCATATGGTATATATCTGTGAATTTTTTAAAGAATGTTGTACTTTAATGAAAAAGTTTCAGATAAATACCATTTACTGATATCTCTAAAGCATTATCTTCCATATCCTCTAGCTTGTATGCATTCTTCTCCTTAAATGCACTAATTTAGAAGGGACCCTTCCACAATGCTTCAAATTTGGTGTGTTGCCCTAGTTTTCTAGTGCCTTCATCATATTTCAACACTAGGTTTCCTTCTTGAAAATCTAGGTTGGAAATATTTTTGTCAAACCACTGCTTAATCATCTATTTGTGGTCAACCATGGCTCCAAAGGCATTTTCTTTGTCTTCCTTTAGTTTGAGGAGTTATGCTATATGTACTTCCATTCTGCCGTTCTCCTCTATTTCAAAGGATTTTAGTAATTGTAGAGAAGGGATCTCCCTATAAATGGGTAAAACTACCTCCTTCCTATACACTAATTTGTATGGATATGTCTTTAGGATCTGCTTTGGCATGATCTAGTCTACCCATAGAGCAACCCATAGATGCTTGTGCCATTCACTTTGTCGTTTAGACCCGATGCGCTTGATTAACGTAATTAGGTTTTTTTTTGTCAATTTTGCTAACCCATTTCCTTGTGGGTAACAGTTTGATGAAGTCTTAAGGTAGATCCCATTATTAATAGAAAAATACGACAATTTTGAACCTACAAAGGCTCGAGCATTGTCGAATGTGGCAGTCTTTGGTGAACCAAACCTATTTACTGACTCCTCTAGAAAGTTGACAATCTTGCCTTTTGTAGCACCTTTTAGGGCGATAGCCTCTATCCACCTTGTGAATTAATTGGTCATTGTGAGGATCCACCTATGGCCAACACTAAATATGGGATTTATCATTCTGAAAAAATCCAATCCCCATTGAGAAAAAGGCTCTTTAGTTACAAGGGGACTTAAAGGAAAAGTGAAATGTTTTCTCCTTCTAACAAAAAATTGGCACTGAGTACACTTCTGCACCAAATGGTGCACTTCAGAATATATTGAGGGCCAATAGTATCTCGTTCGCATGATTTTCAGGGTGGTAATTTTAGTAGAAAAATGTGCATCCTCAAGGTTGCTATGGAATTCCAACATAACCCTTTCTGGCTGGTGCTTTTCTAAACATCAAAGAAATACTCTGTCATACTTTCTTTTAAATAAAATTCCCTCAACTAATGCATACGTAGTGCCTTGGAGTCAATAGTATCTTCATTTGTGAAATGGGAGGTTCATTGGGTAGTGTTTGATCTGCCACCTAGGATTCATTAGACTCAAACTAATTTGAGTAGACATGACCAATCTCCTTGTTGGGTTCAGAACCCGACTCTTGTGCAAGATATTCATAGAGGCCTCTTCCCCACACTAGCTTGATGAGTTTGATATCCACATCGTACTCCAGGATATTGGTGATCCAAATGGCTCTTTTTTTCAGTTATTTCTCCCTCAATAATGTATTCCCTTACACTGGGGTGAGCAACCAAGATGGTGATTTGATTGGCTGACACCAAGTATCATAATTTTTTAAGGCTCTTGACAATGGTGAAATCATACTTTTCTACAAAATTGTGTTTGGTTTCATAACCCTTAAGGGTTCTTGAATGAAAAGAAATCATATTCTCCTTGTTTTCTTCTTCATCCTTTTGATTTAGCATAGAAGCTATGCTATGTTGACCACTGTAAACATATAGAAATGAATATTTAGAAAAGTCTAGAGTGGCCAACACCAGAGTAGTAGAAATAGACTTCTTTATTTTATCAAAATCTGCCTTGCCTTCAGGGGTCCATTAGAACATCAAGTTCTTCTTGAGAATCAATGAGATGGGTTTCATGATGCCAACAAAGTTTGAAATGAATCAGCTGAAAAAATTAATATTTCCTAAGAAATACTATAGCCCTTTCTGATTTACTAGTAAGGGTAAATCCATTATACATTTCACTCTTTCGGGGTCTATTGTAATTCCCTCCTTGGATACTACAAAGCCAAGTAGCTTACCTTGAGGTACTCTGAAGACATATTTTTTGGGATTTAAAGAAATCTTGAACTTTTGGCACCTCTAGAAAACCTGTTCTAGATAATCAAAATGATCAACCTTTAACTTTGAAAAAAATTTCAAGTCATCCAGATAAATCAAATATAATGAATTGATCAATCCTGCAAAGGAAATTTCCATTGTTCACTGCAAGGTCGCATCAACATTTGAGTGTCTGAAGGGCATCTTTGTGTACGTGAACATTCCCCACTTGGTGGCAAGCATCATTTTATGTTGTTCACCTTCCTTGATGTATACCTGATTGTATCCTGAGAAATTCCCAAACAATAAGAACATCTTTGTCCTAGCTACCATCTGCAAGATCTGCTCCAAGAATGGAAAAGGGTAGTGATCTTTTAGCGAGGCCCTATTCAACTCTTGGAAGTTGACACAAAGCTGGATGTCACCATTTTTATTTTGAACTGGTACAAGATTAGACACCCAAGTTGGGTTTTTAATCAGATAAATGATTTGAGACTTGATTAATTTAGTGAGCTCTTATTCCATCAATTCCTCAACCTTCAGATTGATAGGCCTTTGCTTCTACTCGACTAGTTTAGACCCTTTAGACCCTTTCGCCAAATTAATGGAATGTTGTATTATACCTAGATTGTATCCTCTAAGATTATCATAAGTCCATTTTATAACTCCATTGTACCTAGAACACAAATCCCTTAACCTTTCTTTATCTTCCCATGAGACATTCCTTCTAACTTTCAACTTTCCACCATTTTTGACATCCAACTCTTCATAATCCTTTTCATCAGTTGTAAACCTTTGCTTACATTTCCTCACATCTTCATAGTAAAAGAGATTATCAAGGGAAATTAAACCTTGAGGGAGCTTATTTCCTTTTAGCTATATGACCCACCCTTCGAGAGGCTAGAATTATAGTTGTGAATAGTTGGGAACTCCTTCTGAATTTTTGATAAAATTGGCTATCTAGGCATCATCCTCGAACACTTTCGAATTCTGATCATTGTCAAGAATTGATGCTCAGACAATGATTTGAACAATGCTTTGCTTTGAATCAGAAGTTATCTTAAATTGTGACGTGATAGAAGCCATCTGGTCAGCTATTCTATTCTCAGATGGGGGAATGACTTAGAAATTGAAAGCTTCAAAAAATTCAATTAAATATCATATCTAATGTCTATAGGCCTTCATTCTCATGTTTTTAGCAGCCACTTGCCCTCAGACCTGGTTGACTATCAAATTAGAATCTTTGAACACTCACAACCTCTTTGCACCCATCCGCTCAATGAGAAGTAGACTATGGATCAAGGCTTCATATCCCACATTGTTGTTAAAGCATGAAAACTATAATTGATAAGCCTTGAGAGTCTCATATTATTTTGGAGACAAAAATCGAACTCCTACCCCAAAACTGGCTTTCCATTTAGTGCAATCAAAGTATAGGGTCCATATAAAATTATTTTTTGGGTCATCATAACTTTCTTGGTCCTTCATTAGTTTCAGATAGACCAGGTCATCATCAAATATTACATACGTGCCCAGTCCCGTGGCATGGAAAGTGTCGAATGGGTTAGATTCAATGAACTAGATGAGGAGAACCTCTTCTTCAGGAGTCCGGTCACTTGTATCCTATTCATTTTCTATCATTTCCATGCAGTGTCCCTCTTTTCTTCAAATATAGGTATGTGTTGTCTCAAAACAGATGACCACATTGCCCGCTATGTGTTCGGGGTGTAAAGACTCTGAGAGAATATTCATATTCTCCCCATGCTTGGTTCTTAATATCAAATGGGACTATTCTAGTGCCACATATCTGCCCATTTTTGCAGTGAAATCTCTCGAAAGAAACATCCCAAAGATCGAGGGAATATATTACTACTACCTCTTGCGAGACTATCTGGCTTGGGCATGAAAAAAGGGTCAAGGATAGATCTTTTATCCGTTCAAATTTTGGAACCTTCTTTTCATCCAACTGCATGATTCCTTTTTCCAAAGGTTTATATTTGAGAATTAAGGCATCAACAACTTGCTTTGGCATGACCTTTGTACTAGCTCCTGAGTCAATCATATTGTTATGCGAAATTTTATCTCCCATAATTAATGTTAAGAAGAAAGGACTGGGATTTGGCTTGCTAACCTCTTTCCATTTCTCATTGTCCACATCATTTGTATAAGTTGTAGCTTTTGGAGTTTGAGGATCTAATGTGGGGAATTTATCTTTACTCTAATCAGACAAGAAATTTTTGTCCATATACGGTCTCAATTCTTCATTTTTAAATGCTTCTTGAAGCAATATCTTTTGCTGGGGATGGAAATTCCATCCCACAGAGACACATTAGTAGGTGCATTTTTAAGTTGCACCACTATGTTGAGTGTTCTGACTGGTGGGGAATTTGTCCTAAATGGTGGAATCTCTCTCAGCTTTGGGGGGAGATGGTGCATCATGAATAGATTTGATATCTTATCCAAAAAGAAATTTGGGCGACAATGGGATCCATAGTTACTGAGCTGGTTGAGGTAGTTGTATTTCCTACCACGGTGGTTGGTGAGAATAAGGATGAGGAGGAGCTTCTAGCACATATTCTCATGTGAGCCTTCTCTAGGATGTAGTTTTGTAATCTGATTGTACCTATAGAGTACTAGTTGTCATAGATTCATTCACAAACACCACATCTTCTTCTTCCATCCAGGAAAATAGTGCTTGATTGCATGCTATGTCTAACTCTTGCTCTATGGACATCCCTTACATTTGCACTCTAAAATGATCATTCTCCATTTTGTAAGATTCATATCCTTTCGCATTTGGTGACGTGCCTTTGTTCCTTTGTTGCATGTTTCCCTTCAAGAACTTTCAGGGCATATGGCTATCATTGCAGGGAAAGCACCATGCATCTTCATCATCTACCAAGTTATTTTGACTTGGAATCAACTCTTTGTTGTTCCTTTATTTGACCATCTATAATTGAATGGTGACCAAAAATATCAGGTTGGCAAGAGCGACTTGTTGGCCTCCCGAACCCGAAGGTCCCTCATATGTGCCTTGTTGATAGAAGGGCCTCCTCCCTGGTAGGTCTGAATGGCTTGCTTTAGAGGGACCGCTTGTTTTTGCTTGATGAGAAGAAAATCATTAGCAAAAGACCACATTAGACTCTTCGTATCATTTATTTCCACCACCATAGAGGAAGATCCCAACATTCTCAGTTGAGTATTAGGGTACACACACATAGACTAGGGTGGAGTCGAGCCCGTCACTTGTGTCATGGAAGTGCTCAAAGAAAACTCTTCTCGAAGTGGTGCACTTGAGATTTCTTCAAAGACATGCATCATAGGTCATGATGGTATCTTCCCTACATCGATCAAACTATTATCCATGCATACCACCACCTCATAGGTAGCAGGTAAGGTATCCCCTCCCATGCAAGATATCAGGAACACAATATTCAGATTGATAGCCTTTAAGTAGAACATGAACGACATGGAAGCTTGAGGTCGTGCAGTCATTGGGATCCTTTGCCACATTTTGTTAAAGCTAGTGTTGAAGTCACTCATAGATTCTTGTAGGGTTGTCTTGATGGTGATCAGTTGATGCAGTAGAAAGGAGCAATCTCCTTTCTCTGAAAAATATTCAAAAATATTTTCTCTGAGGTTATCCCATGAGCTGATGGAGCAAGAATTCAAAGATTTGTACTAGACTTGAGCCTTCCCTTTGAAAGAGGTGTCCAAAAATCTCAGAGCAATGTTCTCCTCCACAATATTGTGCACTCTACATACTTCTCCTACATCTTGGAGGTGCTCGGAAGGGGTTTTAAAGTCCTCTCGAGAGAATTTCAGAATAGCTTTGAGAGCTTTAGAAAGTATGGCGGGCTAGACATCGAGAGGAATAGGTTGTAGCAGGGGACTACCACTGTCCTAGGTTACAAAGGTTTTGGGGGAAAGAGGGGGTACGTGGGCCATGGAGAAAATGTTCCTATAGATAGGGTAAACTGTTATTCTTATTTGGAAACTTTGACCTCTAGGCGGAATGGATAAGGCTCTAAACTATGGACTCTTATTCCTTACTCTACTGCTTCTCACAGGAGATACAAAACATTTGAATCTTCTTCTCCTAGGTACTGAGGATGGTAGTTGGGAGTACTGTAAGTTACCCTTTGAGGATACTCTTATTTTAACCCTCAGCATGAAACATCTAGTTTCCCTCCTAAAAATTTGATTTAGAAGTATTTTTTACTTCTAATCAAGCATTAAGAACTTTTCTGATAGTCTTATGGTAAATTCAATGAGTGGGGGAACAATAAATACCTCACTAAATACCTTTGATATTTTTATAGAAAGTTGACCCTTCTTTGAGTTTGGGAAATGAGTAGAAAGAAATGCAAACATAAAAACATGAAAAGTGGCAATGTGCCAATGCTTTTACAACATTTCAAAACCATTATTTACTTTCTATGAATTACATGATAGACACAAAACAATACATCCCTTCATTTTTGGGAAGAGAACAAACAACAAAAGCTAGATACAAGCATAATACAGTCATTCAATCCACCCGCAAGAAGTGTGTATTAAGATCTAACCAAACAAAAAAATTCCAAGAGTTAATAGGAAAAAATTCAAGAGCTACATAAAGCCTTCCTCTTAATATAGAATAACATGAAAAACTGATAACCTATTAAGGAAATAGAGAAGTCCAAATATATAGTCTAGTTTCTATAGATTATAACTTAAACACACATAAATAACATGGAAATGCAATAATCAAACTATTCAGACCAAGCAAGACATAGTGTTTTGATTTGGATGAAGATATAAAGAAGGAAATATTGACAAAGGCCATATCATGCATAGTTTCAGATATTTCTCCTAAATAAGTCATACTTCAAATATTAAATGAACTTTAACACAAAGATGGAATTCAAATTCGATGATAGTTTGAGTATATAAAAGACATAACATGCTAGAGTGATGCAATGTTCTGCAAACTTCAAAGAAAATACTCCTATAACTATTAAAGCTAAAGAAACTTTTTCCAAAAGGAAAACTTTACGAACCCTTTTTATATGTTGTCGCTTCCAATTTATAGCCGCCAAGGAGAGAGAAATTTTGAATTCATTCAGAATTAATGATTGCGAGATGTCCACACCTGAGAGCTCAGAATCTGATCCTAGATCTTTTAGCTAGGTCATTGCAATCCTACTTATCAACTTTCAACTGCCGCATTAATTTCCTTTATATATTTCAATAGGATTGCCCCTGTAATCACTTGTATCCTAGAAGAATAACGTGGAAAAGGTCTTGTCAAATAGTTAAGTGGCTCTAGAGGTACCAACTCACATGCTTCTATAGAACAAGGTAGGATGCATTCTGATAGACTCCAAATGAAAACTCCCAAGGTATAGCTCCTCAACAGCGAAGATATGACGTGTCATTCGAGTAGACAGTCTTAGATTCATGAAAAGTGGTTTAAAGAAATCGTCCACCAAGCTGACATGTGATCTGACTCCGAGCTAAGAAGAAATCAATTAATAAAGTGTGCATAGCCACCACATCGTACATTGCGCGCTCGTCAAAAACAAAACCTCTTCACACAGAGATCTTCCTGAAGACAAAAGTAAAGCTGAAAATAAAAAATAGACTAAGGTAATTTTTTTCTTCACAATATTCAATGATCTTCAAGTCTTCAAAGCACCTAGATCTACAATTACAAAAAGAAAGAGAAAAAGTGTTGATTGCTAGGGAATAGGGGTTTGCCTTGGTCAAACCCCTTTTACGTAATCAAATCAAATGATGAAACAAAGAAACAAGGACATGAAAAATTAAACATAGGATATGCAGCATGAACAATGATACCATGAATAATGTTTTGTAACTGATTTCTACATATCTACAACTCAATCATGAAATGGCCATGAAGGATGTAGGTCTTGATCTTGGATCTTGAATGCTACATCACAACACTAGCTCAATAAAATTCTTGATGGCTGATATGGTTTACATGATGATGGATCTTGAATTGCTACAACATTTGAGGAAGAATTCTAACCTTGAATGTCTTAGAATTGATCTTTATGCTATCTTGATGACCTTGGAATGCTTAGCCATTGCTTGCTTGACTTTATAACATGTAGGCTTGTGTTTCTTGAATTTATTAGGTGAAATAATGATTGGGAAGATTTTTATATATGCAAGCCACTCAAATGGTCATTAATTTTATCTGCAAGTCTGACATAGGAGAAATTTAAACTTAAAACCCATTTTTTCCCACTCAAACCTTGAAAATAGCCTAAATGGGACTCACTCATCATCCCAGGCAAATGAGTCCCACCTAGATGGGACTCATTTGTCCAAGGTGGCGAATGGGTCCCACAAGGGCTATTTTTCCTGTTACAATGTTGAGGAATGAATAAATTAAGGTTATATGTTGATCTTGTCAAGTTTTTGATTAAAATAAGCCTTGCGATGTACAATTGAGGTCATAGGGGCCTATTAGTGATGATATAAAGGTTGTAAATGTAAGAATACCCAAAATACAATGTGAAAGTGTAAATAAATACACTTTACAACACTAAATTAAGGAAAAATTGAGTCTATTTAGCTTAGAAGGGTCCTAAATCCCATGTGAATGTGTAAAACACATTATAGCAATAGATTAGATCCACTTAATTTACAAGCCTCCTAAATTCAATTTGAAGATGTAAATAAATACATTTTACAACATTAAATTAGGATATAGTTAGGTTTATTTATCTTAGATAGGCCTAAAACCTAATGTGGATGTGCAAAACCCATCACAACTCTAGACTATGGAAACGTTAAGTCCATTTTATCATTAATTATTCCCATATCAAGCAACATAAAAGGCATAGATTTTTGGTGACTCTAGGTGTTAGCTATGGGACAACTTGGTGAACAAGGAGGATAAATTTTATATAATCAATTTTTTAAAGAATAATAAATTATAGGTGTGTATTAAAAATGAGGACTACTTTGATTTGAAAAAGTATAATAGAAATAATTATTTTAAAAATACTAATCAAAATGAGGTGTGTATTAAATATGGGGATTGTTTTGACATGACTAAGCATAAATGCAATTATAATTTAATATATGTGTACATCAAAAATATCATCCTCAATAGGTTATGGTGTATTAAAAGGAGCCCCGCCATATGATTATTATGAAATGCATAGATTGGAGCCATGTCATTCCTCCCTCTGAGGACATATGAAAATTAAAATCCTTTAGTTTCTTGCAAGGTGAGAATTTTTTTTAGATGGTCCTTGGGTCTTGTCTAATGTTCAAAATGATTTGGAATAAGATATAGGTGATCTCAAATCTAGTGGATTGTATTACTGAAAACATTGGGTGAACCTTCAAAAAAAAGGGTGACTATTTCCTGACTTTTTTAATATCAATTGGGTTAGCTCACAAAGCCTTATACTAATTATAGATATTTCATTAACTATTTTTACTATTTGGGTGTTTGGAAATGTGGGAGTGGGGCCTTTGAGTTGTAGTCTATGTTGTGAAGATATATTAAAGGGTGTAGAGAGGAAATGGGGGGACCCAAAAAGTGATTTGAACTATTGTCTTGTATGCCTTTGAAATAGAATGTGGAACTATGGAATATTTTTAAGGATGCAGACATGACTCCATTTTTCCTAGCAATAAAGAGTTTTAATAACATTACCTCCGAATTCTTCAATTCTTGGAGGGGGGATAAGGTAAAGACTTGGTGCATTAGATTTGAGGCTACCCAAAAGTTAATTGTTGAATCAACGGGCTTGGAAAGTAGAGGCCTAAAGGTTCCCAAAGTTAGTAATGGAAATTATTAGTGTTTCATTGATAGTATTTTGGAAGGGGAAAAGAAGTTAAAAAGGTGCCAAAATGGTTATGACCATGAGAAAATTTTCCCACCCTACAGCCTAGTAAGCATCCACATTATGAAAGAATTTACATTAGAGGGTTGATACACTACTGTGCATGGCTACCATTTTTTATTTTTAAATCGTTTTACAAGAAATGAGAAAATAAACATTCCCTTTTTCTTGCTCTCCTCACTATAATAGTGCAAGGATAAAGGGGCCTCTCCCCCTTTACATCAAGGCTTGATTCTAAGACTTTGCAGTTATTTATTTGCCCTTACACCTCTACTAGCCCCTAAATTTTTTATGAAGCCTTTAAAAATTAAATCCCTAAACAAGTAGCCCATTTTACTCCTTCATAACCCTAGCACTAGCAAGAAGTCAAAATTGGGTACCTAGAATGCTACTAATTTGTTTAAGGTTTCTCCCCATAATAATGATAATGTGCATGAATCATCTGAGGAAATTTTTAAGTCTACCCCTCCCTCTCAATTTAAGAAACCCCAAGTTAAAGCCCTCTACTTATAAAAACACCATTGTTGGGGATGTTAATTCTTGGTCACCCTTTCAAGAAATCAAATATATGGCTAAAATATCTAGCTCTAAATTTAAAGGCCAAGAGTTAGAAGACTTAAAAATGGTTAAGAAGGTTACTATAGATATTCCTATTTTAGGGGAGGAAGCATTGGTTGAAGATTCTAGTAGTGGTAAAGTAGAAAGGAGGTCATCTAGACTGGCTAGTCAGAATATTAAACAATTTATTTTTATTTTGAAGAATGGGATGATGGGTTGTCCAATGAGGAATATATCTCAATATAAGAGGATATGGGGAGCCTTTAGATATGAACAAAAACATAATTTTATGTTTTGTTAAGGGAGGACCTAGGTGATGATATGACTAGTATAGAAGATGAGGAAGAGGATAATTTTAATGAGCAAGAAGAGGTTAAGGAATTTGACGAAGATGAAGAGGATGTTGAATGTATGGAAAAGGACCACAAAAAAGAGAATGTGAAGGTAAGAGTAAGCTCCAAGGAAGAGGCGAAACTAGTTAATATGACCCTTCAAAATTATAAGTTTAGGATCAACTTTTTAAGGAAAAGTCAACAAGATGGATAATGCCTTTAATGGTTTGATCTCTATTACCTATATTTTTATGAATAATGCTATTTTTGTTATAGTATCTGAGCTATCAAATGTAAGGAAAATTAAATGAAAAATAGAAGCCACTTAGAAATTGGACATACTAATTGAGGACAATGCTAGCAAAGGAGAGGACCCATGGAAAAATGACCTAGAAATGTTGAAAAAGGAATTGAATTTAATTAACCGCCCAAAGAATTAGTTTTGTTTTGTTGTTTCCTATTTTGGGACCTGCATGCCCATCTCTTGTAGGTGTGCATTCCATCGTAATTTATGTTTTATTCTACTTCTAGTATTTTAGTGCTAAATTTTTTCCTACTTTCTATTGTTTCTCAATTAGCTTGTAGGCTTAGTTTGGTTTTAACTACTAGCCAATAGGCCTATTTTTTCAACTATTATGTATGGGATTAGGGCCCTTACCCTACTCTTTGAATCAAAAACAAAATATCTTTCATTTTATCTTAAATTTGATATCCATTTATAGATTAAAATATTAATATTTAGTAATGAAGGCTATATTTCCAAAATAAGCACATAAAATTTAAGTCTTCATATATACATATTAGTAAAGAAATTAGCTTCAAATTGATATTGTATATTTTATTATAGATATGTATTTAAGTTATCTATACTAATAACTAAAATTGTTTATAAGACAAATTTATATTTATACTTATATTGAAATTTTAGGTCAATTTAATTAAAGTTATATTTAAATTTAACAAACCCTATGAACCATAATTTTATGTTTGAATAAGATTTTCAAGTAATTTAATTTTCAAAGTTGGATTGATTTTAGAGTTGTGTGATTTCAAAGTTTGCAGGTTCGAACATTGATGAATCATTCCTTTGTGACAACTTTCAATGCCTCTATTACGACTCATGGTGCCAACGTTTCAATCTACTGGACTTGTGAACAATCTTGTGGCACCTATGAGCTGACTTGTTATGCCTACATTTCTCAAATCAGTGCTCATGTTCTCAAGGTGTCACTTGATTGTTTTGCTAACCACTTTTGGGTTTCGTAAGGGTTCTTTAGCATCTTAGGATTGTATTCAACTCAATATAAGGATTTTTTTATTTTATTTTTGTTGTTAAAGCAAGCTAAAATATTTAAGGTTTCCTTTTACCTTTTCTATAACTACAACTCACACTAAGAAGGAAAGATAAAAATAACAAAACTCTAAAATAACCTAAAAAATTAACTAGGTTAAGAAGATCACTAGACATCACATAAAATTTGAGTTTGGGCTTTAAAAATTTACCTAAAGATCAAAGAACTCACAACTTTTTCCATTTTTCTACTTGCTGGGTCATGCCTAGTTTTTGGCACCTATACAAAATCCTACTATTCCTATCTTATGACTTGTTGTGCCTACATTAGTATGCTTCTACAATGAATTCCTACAATGCCATCCTAGGAAATGACACCTCCATTTTCAACCAGATTAGGTCAGTTTAAGTAGCATTAAATTGGTTTTTATTGTCTTAGCATCATTATCTATTCAAATAAATCTTGGAATTTTACATCTTTTAGTTAGATTAAGGTGGTTTTCTTGTCTTTTTTTCATAAATTTCAATCAACTAGGTTTTTGAGCATAGGAGAAGTTTTGTTCATAGTTTGGTGCCTTTCTTTAGGATAGTTTAATCCTTTTTGGAATATCTCTCCACATTTTTCTATTTCTATTAATTAACCATTCAAGAATATGTCAGTAGCTAGTATAAATTTAATCACATATAGTTAGCATGATGAGTATTTAATTCTATGGTGTATTGTTTCAATTAGCTATATAGAAGCACCATTTCGTGCATAGTACTACACTTCCATTCTCTGTTTTGAATTTTGAGATTCTAATTTTCTACACCCGTGTTTATGTTCTCTGCCAAATTGTGCTTCCATTTCTCTTGCATTTTTTGATCTAGCTTTTGGAAAAATGAGTGGTGCAGTTGTTCGATCGTCAAAGAAAAATACAATAAACTACATGGTTTTGCAAGACATTTGATAAAGACTTTTTATTTTTCCACTAATTTAGGCACTAAATTGGAGTAGCGGTTTAATAAAATTTCTTGTGCTTGCAAGGGTGTGCAATGGATGTATTCTTTCATCTTGCAGTTAGTGTGATCTTGGGGATCACAAATATTTGCATCTCTTGATTTTGTTTAGATATATTTTTTAGGTAAACATAAGGCTGGTATCTTGTGTATATGCTATCTCCTCATTCTTCGTAAAATATTTGGGATCATAAAAACCTAGCATACCTTTCCCTTTAGGAGACCTTCCTAGAGATTTCATCAACCTAGGGGATGATCTCAACCACATGTACTAGCAAAGTATATAAAGGGGGGAAAACTAAAGTTGTACCCCAATCTAGTTACATCATAATTGGTAGAGCTCTAATTACTTAGGGTGATTCCAAGCTACGAGTGAAGGGTTGATATAAGCTCTTAGTACCTCACTGAATCTCTTTATCCATGATTGTGATAGACTAGTGTTCATGGTTTGGGCCTCACATACCTTGTGTATATTGAGGACTCTTTAGAAAAAAATTGTAAACCTAGAAATCCATTTGAACATAGATTAGTGTGGTCCAAGGGATGCAAATCATACCTTGAAGTTACTCATTGTGTACTCCCTTAAGTTGTGATAGAAATCTTTGTGGTGAATTTCAATATTTCCCAAATATCTAGAGAAAAGGTTAGCCTGTGGCATCTATTGATGACCCTATGCCACTAGATCTCTAGCTATCCACCTTTGCGAGAAAGGGTGTGTCACCCAAATATCAAGGAGTATTAACCCAAGCTTTCATAGGGTGGTGGGCCCACATTAATCTATAAACCTACTTGAGATTTGGGTTTATAATCAAGTGATTGAAGTGTCTTTTTATGAGAAACCTATCAAGACAAATAAACTAAAGAGCTAAGGATTGACTATACCCTTTGAAATCAGAAAAAAAATCCCAAATTTAGCCAATTTTTTTTATTGTTTTCTAAATCTCTTGCCAAAATACCTAACTATATAACTACACTTGCAACCAAACCTACTATCCCTTCATCAAAAACTGTTGTGCCTATTATTTCATGTATTTGTAAATATTGTTGTGCCTGTATTTTTCAAAAACTACCCTTGCATCCTATAAGAGAACTTGAGTCTTTGTTTTTGACCCCTTAGGGCTGCCTAGTTAGTCAAAAATATTCTACAACTTTTCCATCTTCTGATCATCAACCACTCCATCTTCATACCAAAAATTTTTCATTACGAATCCCCATCCCTCCCCATCATTCAAATTTTCCCTTTTAGACTTATCCAAAACCTTATAATCACTTATCAACTTGCCCATCCCACTAATCATCATCATCCAAATCCAACATTAAGATACAAACCTTTAAATCTTCAAAAATTAACATCTATCATCATTATTTTCAAACCAAATTGGTCATTAATTTAGATCCTCCATCATCCTTGCTAATTTAAGGGTAGCTTAAGAACTTTTCTATCTTAAGTTGCATCTCTGGTTAGACCATCCTTTTTGGATAATTTATCCTAAGGAGTTGCTCCCTTTTCTAAAATCATCCCCATGTACCCTTTCTTAGGACCTTGCCTATCCTAAGTAAGTAAATCCTAAATCATCCATCCTAAGGATCTAGGTTACAACTTCTAATCACAACCTTTGGTTACCTACCATAAAACCAATCCAATCATCCTAAATTGATCTTATCATACCAATCCAATCAAATCATTGCATCATCAAATCAATCACCCCAAGCCTAATCCTTTAAATTGATCCTAAGGATATCCTAACCCACAATAATTATAATCATAAATCAAAGTCCTAAACCTAGTACAGAGTTCATACCCTTAATCCCTTAAAGAATATTTTATTTACATGCTAATCACTAGATCACAAGCAAATAAATTATTGGATTCCCAAGGAGAGGCATTTTTCAATACTAGTTAATCTCAACCACTTACCCCTCACAAAGATATGGTAGACACTCTAGAAGAGTCCCTTGGACTAAGGGAATTCACCAATAACTCTATAACAAAGAAATGATGGAGAGAATCATTCTCTTTGACAAAGACCACCTTGTCCTCAACCTCTTAGCACAACAGGCTAAATTTCCCTCCACCATCAAAATCTTACAAGCAAGGGGTAGTGACCCTTCAAACGATCGCTCCTCATCCAATATTTTTTTTGATCATCTTGTGGGACACAACCTAATAAAAAAATCCCCTCTTCCACCAACATAAATCAATATAATATACCTCCATTAAAAAACACAAAATGTTTCATAAACACAATCTCATCTAACATCAACCCACCACCTCCCTCAAATACCATAACATCTCTCATCATAAACACAAACATTCCTCTCTCAATAAATTTAACACAACCCCTCAATAATATACCCCCACTTACATCCCACCTAATTGTCACTAACCCCCCTAGTGGTAATGTCATCTACGCCCCTTGAAATCCAACCATAATGACACAACAACTTCCTACTTCATCTATTCATGCCTATTACATCAATTCACATAATGTATCCTAACAACAACATACCTCCTTACCCCCTAACTACCAATAAAATCCTAATCCTCAACAATAAATCACTAACCTCCACATAATACATTTACCTCTAATCATCAAATTAACACTACCAACATTCATACCCAACACAAAAATCCACCACCCCACCTCCTAAAAATCCCCCACATATAGACAATCAAATCCCAACCCCTGAGTATTAAAAAAACAACCTCAACAAAAATAATCCACCATCAACAACCTCCTATCAATACACATATAACCAACCGCCCCAAAATCCCCCATAAGATCACTACTTGGCCCAAGAGTTGCATAAAGTGAAAGATATGATCCAAGGAATTCAAAGTGGTCAAACTAATATGACCTTTAGGTATGAAGACATATGTCCTTAACCCTTTGACCAATCTATTTAGCAAATCCCCTTTCATAAATATTATTATATCCCAAATTTTGACAAGTACAAGGGAAGAGTAACCCTATCGAACACTTAAAAGAGTTTAGAGTCCAATGCCAAGAAGTGGCCTATAAGGACATATACCTCATGAGGTTACTCCATAAGAGCCTTATTAGTACACCCTTGGATTAATTTACATAATTACCTCATGGACCCTTTAAGTCCTTTGTAGAGTTGGCTGGACATTTTTTAACACACTTTTCATATAACATTGACCAAGAAATAAATTTGGATAAGTTATGCACAATAAAAAATAAATAAAGGAGAATTTCTTTCCACATTCCTTCAAAGATGGTGAAACCTTCCAATTAGATTCCCCTTACAATTATAAAAAAAAATGGTTAGCATCTTCATTGAAAATCTAAACCCTAAAATTCCTCTACAATTAATACTATAATGTGTCACAACATTTTATGATGTCATTGAAAAAGTGTTAACCATTGAAAAATCCTTAATTTCATAAGTTTAGTTAAAGTCTATAAGGACCAAAAATACAATAACCAAACCTCCAATGACAAAACCAAATATTGGTCCAAAAATAAAAATGTTGTAAAATATGGTGTAACTAATAGTAAGCGTGCTCAAAATATACAAAGAACATATCTCATAACACAAAACAACAACAACAAGGTGTCTACAAGACCATAAAAATTACCAAAGGAAAATGCAAACAAACTAATAGCCAATCCAAACTCAAATACACTCCTCTAGGGGAGCTTCTTGATGTCATATAAATCATAGATTGGCACAAGAAAACATGATAAAATTCCCTATCACTACACCACTTGATGAAATAAAACCCAAAATTGAATGGTATAGTGAAGAAGAATAATATGAATACCACCACATTAAAGGACATAACACCATCAAATGTATGAGATTGAATAATTACATTCAAGATCTCATCGATAAGGGATAAATTAAAATTCAAGATCAAAACTCTCCAAATGAGCAACTAGGAATCTACACACAACCCTTCCCACAACATAATGATGGAAAATAAGATAATATTTTTTCATATACATACACCAACAATTCTACTCATCTACACATGACACAATCTTCGACCAAATTGAACAATATAACACCATAACCATAAAAGAACTTGATTTCACCATTACTACTTGCCACAACCAAGTGAAAATTCAAGGAGAATCCTCCTCCTCATCCACTCTATCCAAAAATAATAAATATAATATCATTGAACACCTTGGAAAAACCCCATCTCAAATTTTCATCTTGGAACTCCTTCGTACCTCACCCATTCATAAGGAAGCACTTTAAAAATCCCTCCAAGAATCTCGAATACCAAGTGGTATAAATTTAACCAATTCCAAGCTATAATTGGACACCTCTCATCCTCACCCGAACTATCATTCACTAATAAAGACCTTCATACTGAAACACCTCATAATAAACAATTACACATTCAAGCCATTTTCCAAAAGCATAACATTAGAGGGGTCCTAATAGATGATGGAACCGGTCTAAATATATGTACACTAAAATTAATTAAGCAATTGAGTTATTTAGATTATTTCATTGATCCCCATAAAAATATAACTATCAAAGCATATGATGATGTAAAAAGATAATTAGAAGATACCATCAAACTACCTATTCAAGTTGCACCAACTATTATGGATACAAAATGTCACATACTTGCCCTTGACCTACCATATAAAACCCTCCTTAAAAGACCTTAGATACATGCGATGCAAGTTGTCCCTTCAACTTATCACCAATGCTTAAAATTAACTCATAATGAAAATGAAATCACCATTCCCACCAACCCACAATCTTTCAAATCTTGTAAAGAATTGGAAGGTAAGTGTGACCAGTGAAAAATTAACCATTCTACTTTTTTTGGTTTTCCAAGCCCTCCTTGTGACTTTGGCTTAATGTTGCCTTGATTTAGTGTTGTAATGTGGGTAACACATTCACATTAGGTCTTGGGCCCTTTTGAACTAATTAATTTTAATGGTGCATTGTAAAAGCGTTGTGAAGTGTTGTAACACACTTTCAAACTTTTCTAGGGTTTTATCAAATGGCTAAGAATAATCCTAAACATAATTAAACTTAATCTTTCCTTATTTAGAGTCTTGTAAAGTGTTGTAACACACTTTCACATTCCTTTAGGCTTGTCATTAATAATTGGGCTTTCTTATGCTTGTGTGGCCGAAATTTAGTGTATGGGACTCATTCGCCACCTTGGGTGAATGAGTCCCACCTAGGTTTTTTAGCCCTGATGTAGGTTTCACACATTTCTAGACACTTTTAATTTTTGGTCCCATACATTATGTGTGATGGGATGCATTTGACACTTTGGGTGAATGAGTCCCATGTGACTAAAATTCAAATTAAATTCAAATTTCCAGTGGGATTTTATTCTCCTAGATCTAATGTCGGCTTGTAGTGTTGTAATTTTAGAAATTGTTACATAATTGAATATAAATACAAGGTTCTTTCACTCATTTTCTACTAATAAGCAATCAAGTGATCCTTATTTAAAATTGAGTTCACAAGAGCATTCAAGCATTCATAACAACATTCAAGTATCTTCAAGGGAAATCCTTCATCAATTTTGTAGCAATTCAAGATCCATTAAGCATACTAAGTATCAAGCATGTTACTAAGCTAGTGTTGCAATGTAACATTGAAGATCGAAGACCAAACATTGTTTTATTCCGCTTTGTCAAAGATCAAGATCTACATCCTTAATGGCCATTTCATGTTGAGTTACATATTTATAGACATCATTCAAGGTATCATTGTTCATGTTTCATATTCTATGTTTCATGTTTCATTTCCTTGTTTCATTGTTTCATCATTTGGTTTAATTACCTAAAAGGGGTTTGACCAAGGTAAACCCCTACTCCTTAACAATCAATATTTTCTCTTTCTCTTTCTTTATTTCATTGCAAATCTAGGCATCTTGGAGCTTGAAAGATTAGTCAAGATAAGGTTACAATATTTTTGGAGTTGTCTCCCCATTTGTAATGTCGTAATCTTCACAAAAAGTCACTTATAGCCTCGAAAATCAGGGTTTTGGATCCGGGAACCTCAAGGAACATATTAAGAAAATTGAGAAAAGCCCAACTTTAAAATTCCAGAAAAGCCAGACTAGACTCATTCACCAAGAGTGGTGAATGAATCCCATTTTAGGTGTTTTTCAGAGATCTTTGTAGATTTGGATACCCATTTGGCTAAAATTGGATACTGTGTAGAGACCCAGATCTGGGACTTTTTCACCCAAAATGGTGAATGAGTCCCACCAGGTTTAAAAACTAGCATTTTAAGGGTTTCAGAGCTCCATTCCATCTGCAACAAGTTTTGAGGTGCACACTTTCAATTTTACAACTTTCTATTTTGTTTCATTTACATTTCTAGGCCATTTAGTGAAGATTGCATCAAAGTAGGTTTTTCATTTCATCTTACATTTGATTGTCTTTTCCAATTTAAAACTTGGTGGTGAACCCCTTTTGTAATCTAAATTCATATCCTAAGATACCTTATTTCCAAATCTCTCCCTCCATTCTTTATTGGATTG
Organism: Sequoiadendron giganteum; assembly: GCA_007115665.2. Classification (NCBI taxonomy): domain Eukaryota; kingdom Viridiplantae; phylum Streptophyta; class Pinopsida; order Cupressales; family Cupressaceae; genus Sequoiadendron; species Sequoiadendron giganteum. The sequence goes on from CM021105.1 coordinate 204,521,840, forward strand.
AGATCTCTAAGGTGTGCTTGAGTGTAGCAAGTGTGAAATAGGAACCCTGTCCTTGTACTCTATTCTTCCAAGGTATGGTGTACTATTTCCATTGAATACATTTTGGTGAACCTAATGTACTATTCAACCATATACCTTTATAATATGTTCCATTTTAATGAGCTTGCATTTAGGACATCATTACTCTAATTTGGAATGCATTTACATCCTAGGTTTAGCTTGCATTAACATTGCATTAGGTTTTAAATTTGTTAATTTGCATTCTAGGGTTTCAAATATTGCATTAGTGAAAGCTAATTTTTCTTTCATTATTGCACTTAATTTCATCGTAAATCAATCAAATTCTACATTTTCATCTTAGATATGCATTAGAAAACATAAAAATCATAAATTTCAATTCAAATATTTTAGAAAATTTCAAAACAAATAGTACTTGGAGTCATTTGCCACCTTGGGCGAATCAATCCCTCTACATATTTTTCACTGCATTTTCTGGAATTTACAATTCATTTTTTGAGTCTCTGTTTGTTTTTGTTACCTTTCCATTTCAGCTTGCATATTTTATATTTTGATTCTAATCATTGCATCTAGTTTAATCTCATTCATATTATGCATTGTTCAAAATCAAAATTGCATTCACAAAATTATTGCATAGTTTAGAATATGAAGTTTACATCATGAGTATATGCTTTAACAAGCTTTGGATGTCATTAAAGTCCTTAGTGGATGTGTTAATTTGTGCTTTTGGACATGACCCTAATGACATTGAACTGAATCACGCTCACTCAACATCTAATGCATGTCCTCCTCATGATGTTGACGTCATTGTAGGGGAGGATGGAAACATGAATAATTTCCTAAATGATTGTCTTGATAACCTCAAAGATAACACATCCTTCTATCCATCCATGAACCAGCCAAATCCTCATACCATACCACCCCTTGAGATTTTTGGTTACTTCAATCACGAGACAAAATTTGCACCTAAGTTCCCTACAATAGGTGAACCTAGTTCCTGTAAACAAGAAAAAACTCAACCCTCTTATAATAGAAAAGTAACAAACGCTCCCATCAATCTTCAAGAAACATATGGAAAAGGATTCACAATATTGAGAAAACAAGGATGTGATACAACAAGTGAATGCGAAATTCATCAACTCTTAGAACAATCACCAATTGATGAAACTACAAAGGGGATAGGATATTAAGATCCCCATCGCAACACACATGTTCCCAAAGAATATCTAAGGCTTCGTAGCGATGGCATGGTTACCTTAGATCATCATCCCGATATGAGTGTTCTTCTTCCTAAAGAAAAGCCAATTATTCATAATAATTTGTGAGGATCTCCTCAAGTCCTCCTCCTCAACCTTCAACTATAGAAGTTGGTGAATCTAGCAAGCGTAAAAGACCTTACAAGTTGCAAATGCTACAACCTCCCTGTTTTCCTCTTGAAAGTGAACAAAAGCTACAATTTCTTTTGAAAAAGGGATTAATAACATTACCACCTATGAATATATTAGTCCTATATCCTAAGGATGCAAAGGTACCACATTTTTCATATCATCAAATTCTCGGACATAGTAACGATGAGTGTCGTGTATTCCAATTAATATTAAAAAACTTTCACTTTCATGGCAATGAATGCCATCAAGTGATTGCCTAGTATTGTTTCACCCCCTTGTCATGTAATAGTTGTAGAATATTCCATTCTCACTATTACATCACCTTTCCCATCACCTACTTTGGCCCATTCTTGTTGATGGAACCTTTAAAATATTTAAATTTTGAGTGGACATGATGAAAAAAGTTGATCTGCACACTCAAAAATGCCCCTAAAAAAATTGCCTTAGTGACCTACTTTGGAGGGACATAATTCAAAGGCCGTTGAATTTCATGTCAAATACTTTGGTGGGTGTACTCATGTGACATATGTGAAAATATATGTCTATTTTTAGTTTATGATGAGTTTTGATAAGGTTTTGAAAAGTAAAGCTGAAGGGTTTTGGGATTGCTTTGTTTTTTTCAAGTCCTCGGTCCTACAAAGTAGCCTCTTGTTCAAGCTGATATTTCAAAGTTGAATGATTTTTATGGCAAAAAAATTGTTTCCATTATTTCACCCCACATTCATATGCTCCCTTGTCTAGTTTCAGAGCCTCATGATCAAATTTGATATTTTTTAGAGATCAAAAACAAATGTAGATTGTTTTTCTTTTACATCTGCATTTATGAAATGTTTCAAGGTGGTCACCTTTTGCCCCTAATATCTAGTGAAGAATATGGACCAAAGGAAATTTGTCTTGCACACATACTCAATGGACCTAAATGATCTAGTATTTTCAGTGGTAGCTTCCAAGAATGTGATTTGGTATTTTTTCAAGGAGGTGACTTGGTGAGCCGTAAATGGTTTTTGATAGGTGTGGTTGTAGAAATGTCAGAGTACCATTTAATATCTTCCACATTAGGATGAATTTTTCCAATCCGTTTGTTGCAATGAAGTCTTGGTGTCTCAAAAAGTTTCAAATTTTGTGCTTCTAAGGACAACCCATTTCTTGTTTCATTCTAAAATCTCTACATCTTTATTTTCATAAAAAATAGATGTCATTTGATACATTATTTTAATGTATTTTGGGTGCACTGAACACATCTTGGGGGGCATCTTACAAAGGAGGTCATAGAAATCTTTCAACGATACAATTTTTGAGGAAATGGGTTTTCTCTAAATAATTGATAATTTCCCTACATAAATTTTCACAACTCCAGGTGTCCTGGTTTGCTCACAATAAATTTCTCCATTTCTCCTACAAGCATAATTAGTCACAATTTTTCTAATGTTTTGAATGTTAATATTTAAAATATTGTGAATATTTGAAATATTGTGAAAATGTAAAAGGAGACTTTATGGAAAATATAAGTGCATTTCAAATTTTTTAAGGTAAAGAAAGTTTAACTCTTGCTTTCTATTGATCAAAGTCATGATAGCATGGTAGCATGAATTCACAACAAATCTCATCACCAATTGCTGATTTGATTTGTATATCCCATTTGATATTGTCAATCAATGATCACAGTCCCTTTTCATCACCCATCATTTTTTTAATTTTTCATCTCCTCATCTCATTGGAGATGGTTGATTCTCATTATTTTTGGCTGCATTTTTAAGTAGAACGGTGGCAAGTTTTCATATAAACATTATTAAGTGTAGTATGTTTAGAACCTTCAAATTACTAATTTCACTTAGGTACTGACTTACAATGCTAGATATTGTAATTTCAAATACCTCCAAAGTCAAATTGCATGAATTGCAATAGAGAAACCCTTGATTGCATTCCCTATATTTCAGATGATCACTAGTTGTGGCGTGCTCACATACAGTGGCTTCAATGATGGAGATAAAGTTGTAGATTGACCACTATAAAAAATTTTATTTTGCCACTCAGTCTCATGAAGAATTTGTAGAGCTTGGATGAGCGATTTCGATGGAGAAAAGGAATATCACTCATTGCGATTTCATTCCACTTTTCCCAAACTCATCAGTGATGGCACGATGATATCGCCCATCACTTTTTTGATTTTCCATTTTCTCATTTTATTTGTGACGGAAAATGTTGTTTAGTTTTCATCGGGAATCACTAATTAATATTGCCTTTTCCATAGTGTATTCGAGATATATGATGGGAACTTGGGGAATTTTGATGACTAAAGGTGGGCCCATGACATTTTAAAAAGGGAATAAAATTAATTTAAATGTTTCCCAATAAAGTGATTAAATATTTTGACTTAATAAAAGGAAAATAGTTTAATATAAAGAGGTAAAAAATCCTAACATCAAAATTTTAGATCTTCACCAATATTTTAATTATGATGTGAAGAAAAAGGGCACATGAATAATATTTTGGTGTTGCTGAATGGATTAATATATCACTATGTAAAGGAAAAATCATTAAAATATAAAATGAAAGGTGGAATGCCTGGTGAAATAGTGGAGTTTTCCACTATTTAAAAGCAAGGATTTTAAATTTAAAGTGAAAATAAAATGAGGCACCAATATTTTTTCTGGTGAAAGGAGTTTCTCGTGGGTAAAATAAAATGATTTTCAATTGTGAGCAAAAGGGATTTTAACAGTTGATGAAGCATAAGCAATGTAAAAGTTTTACAAAGGAGCCGATATTTTCTCAATTGTAGAGGTGAAAATGGAAGAAGAGGAGATAATGATAATTCATGGAGGAGTGAATTTTATATTGTAGAAGTATGATGAATACAAGCAACATATGAAGGCATGCACAAAATAATGGATTGAAGGCTTTTCTTCAATTAAAGGTAGTTATAGATCAACGGGAGCTGAAGATGCCAAGTGTCTTCTTTTGATGTGCATTGAGGGTTTCTTTCTCCTTAAGTGAAAGTTTCGGATTCATTTGAGGGGTTTGTTGGTTTTAATTAGTCACAGAGAACATTTGTAAGGTGAATATAGATAATTCAGGGTTTTGTTTTAAGTTGGAGTCTATCAATGTATATGTATTTTTGATAGAAATACTTGCAAAATAATATAGAATGGTGAAAACTAAAAACTATTTTCTCTCTTGTGTGCTCGTTTTATGGTTTATGAAAAAATATAATCAAGGATTATTTTGTTCATCTCCATTGACTTCCAATGGGGTTGTGACTTTTTTCTTGCCCATTAATTTAATGAATTAATATAAATGATTAAATGAAGTTGTAGATTCATGTGAATTAAGTGCTAGGATTCAAATAAGAAGTTGTGGTTGAGAATAAAATGTTTATGTACTGTATATTTATAGTAATGTCACAGCTTAGATTGTGTTGTGTGTTAAATTGTTATCAAGTTGTATAGCTATTGAGATTGACTTCATTCCAGGGATGAGGCACTAATCTAAATGCACTATGCATGTTAGATTTAGTTGATTAATTCAATAGAAAATAAAAAATTTAAATCAATTTACTTATCAATATCAGTTTGTTTGTGTGTGAAATTTAATGCTCTATATCTCTCATGTTTGAATTAGACAATTCCATGAAGGTCAACCAAACCTTTAGGGTATTGTGTCTTTTAAACAATTTGAGGAGAATCATATGTTTTACCGTGTATTTGATACTTTGGCACACAAGTATCTATAAATATACTATTGGGATTACCATCCCAAGTTTAACAAAGCTTGAAGAGCAGGGAGGAAAGGTTTTATATCAAGCTCTTGTTCGTTGGCCACTAACCTTGACGATTCTTGAACATAAGGGTTGGCTACCCTTTAGAGTATTTTAAGGTTCTTCTCAAAACACCACCAACAAATTGGAAACTCTACTGAGGAGAAAATTTGAATCTTCAGTTGCAGACTAATATTTCATAGAATCATATTATTTGTTGATTTGAACATTTGGCTCAAATATTGAAGGAATTCATACCTGGAGAAAGAATATGTTGTATTGTACCTAGAATTTTCACGATCTATGGTGCTCTACTGGTGAAAGGAACTCAAAATGAAATTTATATTTAAAGGAGCTTCATATTGTTTGAAGTTTAGTCCTCTGTGAAGAGAGGTGGTGACTCTGTCAAACAAACTTGATGAAGATGTGAACAATGTTTCAAATATACAAATATTTCCAGTCAGGATGAAGAATTTGTAGTGCAGCTACAACATATCCAGGTATTTCTCAGTTTTTGGTTTTCAAGAAGGATAAACTTGTACGTGAAAGCCATATTTGGAAGTCTTGGAATTTTTTTGATTCCCTATTGAGTGAAACTAAGCACTAAGAAAGGGAATAGTAGTCATAGTTTTGCATAATTCTATGTTATAATTTGTAGTGTCTATTATGAAATGAAGTATGCTATGTTTTTGAATAAACTCATTTAGAAAATCTTAAGCGAGTTAAGATAGAAATTTGTATTCTAAAAGCTTAAGATCATGTTGTAAAAGGAGTTTGAGTTTCCCTATGTAACTACAAAGTTAATATGACAAGGTTTGTAGAAGTGTAATCAAATGTATCATCAACCTATGCAACCCTGTTTGGACCCAAGTGTAACAATGCATAGTGTGCAACCCCTATCATGTAATAAAAGAAATTTCTCTATTGAAATATATAGAGCCATAAACTTTCATGGAATTTGTGGTTTCCCAAATGTCATACCATCTAAAATCAGAGATAAGATACCAAAGTTTAATGGTGATAAGTATTAATCAACAAGTAAGAATCTCTAATAATTCAATAATTTAATGGATGACTTTGAGGTAGATCATGAGGATGTGATCATGAGACTATTTTTCAGTCTCTAAAAGGAAATGCAAGAGATTGGTTCTCTAATTTACCAGCATGCTCTATCTATTCTTGGAGTGATTTCAAAGTAGTTTTCATTGAGTAATTTGGTGAAAGAATCAATGCTAGATATATAATCAATAACTTTATGAGCATTGAGAAAGAAGAGGATGAGTTGGTCCCAACATTTAACCAAAGATGTGCTAAAACATTGAGGGATATTCTTGAGGTTTTGAGACTAAGTGATGCAGTGTGTTTAGTTGTATACTTTGGTGATTTCGATAATAAGATGAACTATCTTTTAAGAGATAAGGATCCTAAAACATTGCATTAGACCTATGATATAGCCATGACCATTGAAAACAACTAAATATATGGAATGCACAAGGGTTGTTTCTCTACAAGTGTTTGATGCCTTGAGACACCAAATGTTGATGAAAGGTTTAAGTCAGAAGTTAAAAATAAATGTAAGAGCACTTACACCCCTATTGTTTTAGCTTGCACATCATTCCATAATGTTGATCACATAGAGCCCCAAATAAATTTTCAAAAATTTGCATGCATTGTGACCCTATGGTCTTGATTCAAACCCTCTCCTGCATAAGTAGACATGAAGGAGAATCATCATATGATCTCTATGGAAGATTAATGGATACTCTATCTACAATTCTTGAGTGTCAAAGACCTGAGAATTCACTCTATCCACCAAAGGATTTCAAGCTTGTTAGGATTGACCAAGTGTGTGAATTATTTTCTCTTTTAAAAAACACTAGAGATGATCATCAAGAAACTATTATGTTTTAAATCTGCAATGATAATGATTCTGCTACTCCATATGAGTGAAGTAGAACTTAGATATCACATGAAGGAGAAGACAGTAGAGAAAAGGTTGAAAATTTACACCTCAATTAAGCTAGTGAAATGTGTGTTTTCAATTCTTTTGAAAATTCTTGTACCTCTAGTCCTATTGAAGATATAAGACTGAGAAATCAATTTGAAGAGCCTTCTAGCCATGCTATCTCAAATGATGTGGATATGGTGGAAATTTTAGGTATGTGTGCTGAACAATTAGAGGATGAAGTGAGAGATAGTATTGGTTACTATGAGTTCAAAGCTGATTGTGATTATTCCTATGAAGAGCACTGACTGTGGTGTTTTCGAATATAGTGATACTAGAGAAGATTTGGAACTCCATGTGTAGGAGGAAAAAATATTTTCATAAAAAATGAATGTAATGGAAAACCCCTTATTTGATGAGCCTCCATCTTCACTAGAGATGAGAAATGATGATCCTTATTGGTGCAGAGATAATCCAATCTTTATTCAAAACTTTGATGATGCATTTGATACAGTGTTAGAATGTGGTCTTGAGAAAACAAAGCAACACATTGATGAGCTCCTAGAGGGAATTTCTTATGAATATTTTACATTTGATACAAATGTTGTAGAAAAGGTTGAGTGTCATGATGCTAGCTACTTGGAAGAGTATGAATACTTTAAGTTTCTAATTTAGTTGGGAGGTATTTTGATGGAGCATGACAATGAGATGAATAACAAGGAATGTTATTTTCAATATGAATATACTGCATGTGTTGAATGTAACACATATGTGTCATGTGATAATGGAAAATTTTAGTTTATGCTTGATTATTAAATAAAAAATGATAGATATTACACTAGAAATGGTAATCTCATAAAAGTTGTGAGAGATGTTGGTGGCAATGTTTGTAATCAAGTAGATTTTAGTGGTAATTACATATTTTTTCTTGTAACAAGAGTGTTATACCTATTACAGTGGTGTGGCAGAGGTAAATGTGGGTTGAGGAAAATTAGTTCCTTCAATATTCTAGTGTTTTCCAAAGGAAAACATTGGTTCTTCTTTTCATTTGGTGGTCCGGGGCCATCAAATATGGTTTAAAAAATTGATTGAGACATTGTCACCCAATGATCTAGCACTTGGTCTACTCTCCCGAAGATATGGAATCTTGCCATGCCCACAAGGGGAATGCGTCCCCAATTGAAACCACTGGTGGCACCTTCAAAATTTTCAAATTTTGAGTGCCAATTATGAAAAAAGTTGATTTGCACACTTAGAAATGCCCCTGAAAAAATTGCCCTAGTGACCTACTTTAGAGGGTCATAATTCAGAGCCTGTTTCAACTTTCATGTAAAATCCTTTGGTGGGTGTACTCATGTCACATATGTGAACATGTATGTCTATTTTCAACTTCCTATGATGATTTTTATTAAGGTTTTTAAAAGAAAATCTAGAGGGTTCTAGGATTGTTTTGTTGTTTGCAAGTTCTTAGTCCTACGAAGTAGCCTCCTGTTCAAACTAATATTTCACAACTAGATGATTGTCATGAAAAATAGGTTATTTACATACATTATGCCCACATTCATGAGCTCCCTAGTTTGGTTTCAGAGCATCATGATCAGATTTGATATTTTTTCGAGATCAAAAGCAAATGCAATTTGTTCAGCTTTTACATCTGCATTTTTGAAATGTTTCAAGGTAGTCAAATTTGACCCCTAATATCTAGTGAAAAATGTGAATTGAAGAAAAGCCCTCATGTACACATACTCAATGGAGCTAAATGATTTGTTTTTTCTAGTGGTAGCTTCCCAGAAGGTGATTTGGTATTTAATGCTCTGCATCTCTCATGTTTAAATTAGAAAATTCCATGAAGGTCAGCCAAACCTTTAGGGTACTGTTTCTTTTAAACAACTTAAGGAGAATCATCTATTTATAGTGTATTTGATACTTTTGCACACAAGTATCTATAAATATACTATTGGGATTACCCTCCTAGGATTAACAGAGCCTAAAGTACATTGGATAAAAGGTTGTATATCAAGCTCATGTTTTTTTGCCACTAACCTTGAAGATTCTTGAACACAAGGGTTAACTACCCTTTCGAGTATTTTAAGGTTCTACTTGAAAAACCACCAACACTTGTCTCGCACTTAGTGGGGGAAAGGAGTTGATAGCCTTGTTCTAGTAATGCATTTTTTGTTGTCCCTTAGGCTTGTTATTCACCTTATACCTATACAAATTGAGATTGGGAGGTGGATGAATTCCTCATAGGTTGATTCTCATTTTCCTTACTAGTCTTTTGCATCATTTCTTTTTTATTTCCTTTCATGTGATTGCATGTGCATGATGTGATCCCCTGTGACCTTCTGTTTGATGTTTTCTCTCTCTTTGTGACATTCCTCTATTTGTACCTACACTCTTCTCTATTTCATTAATCTCTTTCACTTTTTATCCTTTTCATTTGTCTTGTTTTTTCCTTTTGGGGATGACACAAGGCATCGAGACATTTATGGATCCTTCATGTTGACCCAAAAGGCTTTCTTTTTATTTTTTCCTTTTCATTTCATCTTTGTCTTTTGTCTTGTGTCTTCCTTTTTGGGATGATGCAATGCATTGATACATTCATGTCTCCTTCATGTTGACCCAAAAGGCTTTATTTTTCTTTTTCCTTTTCATTTCATCTTTATCTTTTTTATTGTGTTTTCCTTTTGGGGATGACGTGAGGTATTGAGACACCCTATGTCTCTTCCATGTTGAACCAAAAAATTTCCTTTGTTTTCTCTCTCTTTGTGTCATTCTTCCAATTTTATGTGTATTTTGGGAATGATGACAATTCTGAGTTCTCTGAAAACATTGTAGCAAAGAACATATTGACCCCAAATCCATAGATCCTTTATGAGTTTGGTGTTTTAATTTTGGGAGCAACCCCTCCCTTTTCCTTTTTCTCTCACATGACGCAGCTTTACTTGGAAACATATGACTTGGCATATAGGACTTTCTATATTGTCTCACATGTCTTCTCTTCTTGCATTTTTCATTTGCTACTTTAAAGTAATTTCTCATAGTATGGTGTTTAGCAATTTCTTTAAAGTGGGGGCATACATTGGCATTATTCTTTTGCATTCTCCATTTCATGGTTCTTAGTGAAGCCTTCTTACTTCATACGATGTGTTTCTCGCTTTGTGGATGATATTGGGTGTGATGTCCTTCATGATCATGATATCTCTTAGCATATTACATTCCTCTTAGTGGCTTGATGTGACACGTTGCATCCCCTAAGTTGCGAATCTTCTATTATTTGATTTGTCCTCTCTTGGAGATATTAGCCACAATTTTCCCTAAGCTAAAGACCTCACATGAACTAAGAAATACTCCTATGAACATTTCTATTTTACATTTTTCATTTGTTGTTATATGGCAACCTTTCATTTAATACAACTCACATGCCTGTGGAGCCATCCTCTTTGTTCATGAACTCCAAGGATACAAAGTTTCACTTGTCTCATGAAGCTCGAAAATCATTTTTATGTGGTACCTTATTAAAGTTATCAAGAGGTATAAGGGTATGTGAAGGCTCATGATGGGCCAAAAAGTAGCGATATGTAAGTGATATGATGGCCCATGTGGCTGATGACTTTTTTTTAACCCAAAATTAATGAAACGAAAAGGGTTTTTTAAGGATATTCTCAGCTTTCCACCAATATAAATTATGCTTTACTTTGAATTTAATAAATAATTATTATTCATTTTCTATTTGAATTACGACTAAAGTTCTAATTGATAGGATAATTGAAAAAAATCTATAGCTTTCAAATGGTAAAAAAAAATTTGAATCTGAAACATGCATCACATTCTATGCTTGTCATACTATAGGATTAGAAAAAAAAATTGAATTTCATGAAGTATTGACCAAGTGAAGGTGGTCAGACATACAATTTTTTATATTTTTGAAAATTAGTAATAAAAAAATCATAATTAATTATTTACTTGGAAACAAATTACAAAAAAATATGCATCACATTGGTACATGAGTCCTCTACTTATCTCTAAAATCTTATAAAAAAATATTATCATTTTATTCTGGTTAGGGTGGTCAGACAGACACCTACTTCTTATTTTTTCCCTAAAATTTAATTACTACTGCATTAAAATTTCAAATTTTCACTAAATAGCTTCTTTTTTTTTTTAAATAAACATAGTATTTTAGAAATTACATTCAATTTTCTATAGATTCTCTTATTACATATTTTTGAAATAATATAGTTAACTTATTCAAATTTTTACATCAAGTTTCCTAACTTTGATTTTTTGAATTTTCGTCACCACTTAAGAGCCTATTTTTTCCATGATGATCCTGCACATACCCATAACTTTGGTATGATTGAGCAAGAAGCCTAATCTGAGGCATGAATTTCCCCATAGCCACTTGCGAGTGTGTTAGTGCATACCAACCATGAGTGTATGTTTCTCATCTTTTAGGACTTTTCACCTAGTGGACAACCAAGAGTTTTTTCACCTCAGAGTGAGTATACATTTTTTTGACAAACATCCTAGATCTGATCCACATCGTGTTGGAAAAATGGTTGGAGCTTGATTTGGCTCTCTTTTATCTTTTACCTTTTTTCTCTTTTTCATCTTTGGCATTGTATGCTTGAACTTTTTTGTTGCTCTTTATATCATTCCCATGTGTGTTCCTTTGTGCTCATGTTGGTTTGTCTTGGGATCTTGATCCTGGGGGTTTGATCACCCCTCTTGATCATTTTAATATCATCTTGCTAGAATTGGTACATTGGAACCCCTCTTGTTGTGTGTTTGTCTACATTAATATGATTTTGAAGCAAGTTCATCCTCTCACTAAAGTGGGGCCCCAATGTGACCACTACAAAAGTAGAATTCTACTTTTTTTGGTTGTTTGGGCCCTCCTTCTAACTTTGGCTTAATGTTGCCTTGATTTAGTGTTGTAGTGTGGGTAACCTATTCACATTAGGTCTTGGACCCTTGTGAACTAATGGATTTTAATAGTGCCTTGTAAAAGTGTTGTAACACACTTTCACATTTTTCTAGGGATTTATCAAATGGCTAAGAATAATCATAAACATAATTAAACTTAATATTTCGTTATTTTGAGTGTTTTAAAGTGTTATAACACACTTTCACATTGCTCTAGTATTTTAATTAATAATTGGTATTTCCTATGCTTTAATTGGTTCTATTTTGCATCCACAAGCCTCATTTATTGTATATTTTCAAAGATAATCCTGACACCAACCATTGACCAATCATAATTAAAGTGTCCTTAGCTTGTGTGGCATAGATTTAGTGTTAGGGAATCATTCACCACATTGGATGAATGAGTCCCACCTAGGTATTTTTGGCCCTGATGTAGGTTTCACACATTTCTAGACACTTTTAATTTTTTGATCCCATACATTGTGTGTAATAGGACTCATTCGCTACCTTGGGTGAATGAGTCTCATGTGACCAAAATTAAAATTTAATTCAAATTTTTGATAGGATTTTATTCTCATAGATATAATGTCATCTTTTAGTGTTTTAATTTCGAGAATTCTTGCATAATTGAGTATAAATACATGGTTCTTTCACTCATTTTCTGCTAACAGGCAATCAAGTGATCCTTATAGAAAATTGAGTTAACAAGAGCATTCAAGCATTCAAAAGGGTATTCCACTGTCTTCAAGGGAATATTATTCATCAATTATTGATGAATTCAGTATCCATGAAACATATCAAGCATCAAGCATGTTAGTGAGCTAGTGTTGTGATGTAGCATTGAAGATCCAAGACCAAGCATTGTTCTATTCCTCTTTGTAATGCCCCACCAAGTGACCTTAAAGGAATTTGCAATTAACGTCTCAAGCGAACCAATTTTTTTTATAAAGTGCATTTAACATACACATTCACTTACTAATTAACAACAACCTCTAATGCTACAAGGTTAGGATTACTAAAACCCTCACATACATATTACATATAACAATAGCATTATAAACTTTATGAAATAAACATCATACATCATAAGAATACCACATAACATAATAAGATGAACATCCAAGATACAATCTCATAAACATTAACTTAATCCAATAGTTACATCACTCATTCCCAGAATGAGACAATAGTACAAATGTATTACAATAACATAATCTCACCTCATAAACATAAGAGGGATATAATAACTTATACAAAATGAAATATTACAATGCAATAAATTTTAACAAGAACCGCGAGCTGTCCATCTGGATGTCTCACCACGAAGTACTAAAGATATATGGGGACCCAACGGTTTTGGTGCATGTTCCACCCAACCAAGTGGTACCCGAAGGCCCACCCCCATTGCTAGGAGATAGTAACAAAGTAACATGGACAAAGATCTACAACCACTAACCAAAGGCAGACTCATACTGACATAACCAAACAAATGCCATAAATAAGTACAAATCCAGTACAACTCAAGTACAACATTCACATCACTGACATAGGTCACATTGCTTCCAAACATAAAATAGATCAAGTATGTTTACAAAACCATACACATAAAGCAATTAACAACAGTTGTCCTAGATAGAGTCTCATCACATAGTAGTCATGAGATCTTCTCTAGGCATCCTTCATAGGCTCTGGAAATCCTGGTGGCCTCAACCATATCCCAGCCCTCATACTCACTCATGCGGCATCAAATACCTCTCGTACTGACAAGATAAATGACTATGCCATTCCAGGCCTTCCCAGTCATCCCAAGTCTAAATGAGCCCTTGTGTCTATGAGTGAGGATTAATTATCTTGATTAATGTGCAAGACATCCTAATCATCTAAGTACATTAATTTAATTATCACTTGATTAAATCACTTCTGAAGGTTACCCGGTTTACCACTTTGGGCTCCGGCCCCTAACAAAATCCACTCTTCTATTCAACAGCACACACCCAAACAATCCACCAAGGGGAATACAAGTGCATACCAACTAGGCATCATAATCCACTCCAACACAATGAGGAAAAAAATGATAGAACTCGCTCCAAATATCTTGGAGGCAACAAGCACATAGTCCACTCCTTTCACAGGAGGTACCAAAAGATCCCCGTTCGTGGAAACTAGGTAAAACTGAAAAGACGCCATGCACTACCCAAGGGAAAACAACTGGATGGCATAAAGATTCAACAACCCTTGTCCTCTAAGTTCTTCTGGAAGACTTATAATTTAGGACTAACACTAAATCCCAAAAACCCACAATGCAACTTGACGACATATCAACAAAAGCATTCAAGTCATTAATCAAATCTAATATTTGGATTTCCTAAATCCATATTCATTTAATAGGTAACGTTAACAAGGTCAAAGACACACTTACAGGGTTAACTCAAATAATCATATACCCATATTTCTATTTCCATTATAGGAAGTCTCAAACAATTTAAACTTACATCCCTTTACGAAATACAAAGAAACTAGAACATTTAAGGCAAACACGAGAAAGTTACTATTTTTGGATATTCTATATCCATATCTCTTTCATATTTCATTCACAATAAATTAATTGCTCTAATTGAAACAAAATAAATTAAACTAACTATTTGCCTCATCAATATAAACAAATTCTTAATTTACTTTTAAATCGACGCGAATCCATGCAAGTAAACTCTTTCCATTTCCTAACCAAATCTTACATCTCATTCAATTTTCAATTTAGAACATTCAATCACTTTAATATAATAAATATTGTTTCTCTATCCATTTACCCATATACACTAATCAATCCATTTTAAATCTCTATTCAATAATATATTGCATGCATCTTATTAAATTAAAACACTATAATGAATTTACACTTAATATATATATATATATATGCTCCATATTTTATAGACACCAAATATATATATTAATAAATTTAATTATATGTATTCTTTAATATTTCAATCACAATGATTAAATTTCTCTATGGAAATAAATAAAACATAATAAATATTTTCCTTTTTCAATATAATCATTTCCTAGATTTACTTCTAATACAACATAAAACTATTGCAAATGCTATATTCAATTTTCTATCCAAAAACTATATCTTTTCAATTCTCTATACAAAAAACATGAATATCTCTAGTTGGTAAAATATCTTTTTGCTTATCTATTTAACCATGCCTTGCAATCTTACCTTTTAAAACAACCGAAATCAACTACTAGTAAAATTCTTTCAATTTTGTAATTACACCACACGTCTATTTCAAAATAAATATATTTTAATTAAATTATATTTAATAAATATATTTATCTAAATATTTTAATTAACTCATTCAAAACAATTCTCGTTTACTACCATTTCTCATTGAACATTAAACAAAATAAATTATAGCATATATTCTCAATAGCAACCACTCATATAGTATTTACATTAAATATACATCCATATATTCAACTATATATAAAAATCCTATATATATATCTCTACTATCTTTTACATAGTATCCATTCAATAAATTTCAATTAATTAAAAATTCTATTAAAATATTCCATATCATATATATACAAACATTCATATATATGATGTATATATTTTACCTCTTATATATATCTCTATTTAATATATATTTACTTTTAATTTGATTTTCTGAATTTCTCGGTAACCAAATTTTTAAAAAATAAAATAAAATAAATAAAACAAAATAAAAATTAAAAATAAAAAAGTTAAAAATAAAAAGAACAACAAAAAATAAAAATAAAAGTAAATCCTAAATGGATTGGGGAGGGGTCGGCTGTAGCCGAATCCCCGACCCCTCTCCATGGTGCGGCCTCACATGGGGGTTGCGCTATCTTTGGATAGCCGCAACCTCCTCAATATGGGGAGCGGTGGGGTGTGCGCAGCACCCCCACTAGTGTACAGCCAAACACAAAAAAATTACAAAGACTACGAATATTTTATTCGCCAGAATTTCCAAAGCTAAAAATTTTAATAAAACCTAGAAATGTGTCGGCCGTACAGCGGCGTCAGAAATACAATTCAGTATTTTTAAAATAGAAAATGTATATATATATATATATATATATATAAATGAATTTCAACAGTAGATAAATTAGGGAAATTTTGTGAAAATAATCACCTACAGGCAAAATTATAAAGCTTTTCCAGAAACAACTCAAATTTCAAGAGACTTAAAACTAATTCTTTATAATCCATTTTTCTGAATTCTAAAACAATAAAAGAACAATTATATCAAAACGGATCTATATTAAATTTAGAAGCTTCAAATCTTGAAGATTTCTCCACCTAATTTCTACATAGGGTTTTCAAAATAAATTTGATTTTCTACAGAGGGTTTCATTTTCTAAAAACATTCTAAGTGCATTGCTCAATCTCTATGTTTGATTCCAAAAACAAAATAATCGATTTCCTCAAACAAATTAAATTCAATTGAGGTTTTCACAATTTTCACTCAATAATTTTCACAAAAACAAAAGTTGCAAATTTATTTGATTCTTTTCTTCTAATAACAAATTTATTTTCTAAAACAGATTTAACAAACAAATCTTTAATCACTACTATTAAAAAGAACACAATCAAGAACAATAAAAACATAAAACCTGGTTCAAGAAGCTACAGGAAAAGATGAATTTCTGATACAAGCCTCCTCCCAAGATTTCTTGAATTTTCTTCAATACTCCAACGAATCCAATCCAAAACCCAAAAAATGCAAACAATCTTTCCTCCAATCAATTCTACAATCAAAACTTCCTTCAAACCCTTCTTTGTGCAAATTTTTCCAAAATTTCTTCTCTGCTCTAAAAATAATTTTTTTTCTAAAAACTTCTCTCTCCCAATATTAAAACATGCATTCCTTATAAATCAAAAAATGCCTAATCCAACCCTAATTCACATTGCATGCAAATTAGATATTAATTTCAATTTCAATTTTTGAAAAACCCACTTTCAATTTAAAATGCAATTTGAAATAATAAATTAATTTTCAAAGTTGCAACTAATTTCCCAAATAAACATTTAATTACAATTTTTAATTTAATTCCCACAAGTTGAAATTAAATTCCAAAATTAATTTTAATTCTTTTATTTCCTTTCATTCTCCTGCATCACGTTTAATTAATTAATTAAATTATTTAATAACTAAATTCAACCCCCTTGGATTAAATTTAATTAATTAAATAAATTAAATATAATTAATTAATTTAAATATAAACTTTTATCCACATTGCATTATTTAAATTAAATAACCATCAACGTGATTTAAATGCAATTATTCTAAAAATTGATTAAATAAATATGCGCCTTTCAGAATCAAATAATATTAAAATAAGGTAAATTATGACTCAACAACTAAGACTGACGACACACTAAGGCTAGGGCATAGACTTGACACATGTTACCTAGCTACTATCTCCCGTTCAACTTAACCATTGGATCGACACGCTCAAACCTGTGAAACCAAGTGGATTCGATGTCATTTACCTGCAATCTTGAAACCAAGTAAACAACATCATACAATATATCCAACATATAATTCACACCGTGAAGAAGAAATTACGGATTCGCAGGGCACTCACAAGTGAGTGATGCAAACTCGTCCTCTTCACCCATACACTCATCAAAACTGACACTTTCATCATAATTCTAATAATCTCATAATAACATCTCATGCTAACTCTACAACATCATTAATCCATAATGCATGTGAAACAATAATCAGATAACCACATCCCACAATAATAGTTGTCGCTCAATAGTAGGGATCAAAACATCATAACAAAATGTATCTACTATCAAAGTAACTGCAACCACACATAGCATAAATCAAACCGAACAAGAAGCAAAACGGAGGGGTATTACACTCTTTGTCAAAGATCAAGATCTACATCCTTCATGGCCATTTCATGTTGAGTTGCAAATTTATAGACATCCTTTACAAGAAATCATTGAAGGTATCATTTTTCATATTTCATATTATATGTTTCATGTTTCATGTTTGTGTTTCATTGTTTCATCCTTTGGTTTAATTACCTAAAAGGGGTTTGACCAAGGCAAACCCCTATTCCCTAAAAATCAACATTTTCTCTCTATTTACTTTTTTGATTGTAGATATAGGTGCCTTTGATCTTGAAAGATAATTGAAGATAAGGTTACAATATTTTTAGATTTTTCTCCCTATTTGCAAGGTTATAATATTCACAAACAGTCACTTATGGCCCCAAAAATTAGGGTTTCAGATATGGGAACCTAGAGGAACATAATAAGAAAATGAGAAGAGCAGATCCAGACTTTGAATTTCTAGAAAATATAAACTAGACTCATTCACCAAGAGTGGTAAATGTGTCCCACTATAGGTAATGTTCAAAGATCTTTATTAATTTGGATATCCATTTGGCTGAAACTTGATCTTGTGTAGAGACCCAAATCTAGGACTTAATCACCCAGAATGGCAAATGAGTCCCACCAACTTTAAAAATTAGTGTTTTCAAGTTTTCAGATCTCCATTCCATCTCTAGCAAGTTTCCAGGTGCACACTTTCAATTCTATAGCTTTATGTTTTATCTCATTTTCATTTCTAGGTCATTTAGTGAAGCATTGCATCAAATTAGGTTTTGCATTTCATCTTACATTTCATTGTCTTTTTCAAGTCAAAGCTTGGTGGTGAACCCTTTTTTAATTTGAATTCATAAGATAAGATACCTTATTTTCAGATCTCTCCCTCCATTCCTTATTGGATTGATATCTCTAAGGTGTCTTTGAGTGTAGCAAGTGTGAAATAGGAACCCTATCCTTGTACTCTATTCTTCCAAGGTATGGTGTATTGTTTCCATTGACTACAGTAAGTGCAAAAGCTACCACCATTTCCCCATTAATGATGAAGCCTCTTTCTCACCAACTTACATTCATTCCTTCTTCATTACAACCATCATCCACACCACCCTCCATTTTCGAGGACAAGGTCAAGATAACCAAAAAAGCATGTGGAGAATATAAAATTTAAAATTCCTTATACAAAGGGAAACTCCCTACATCTCCACATTCATAGGGTCGAACAATCAACTTGAAACCAAAATAAACTTTCAAAAACTTAAATAAATGGGGATTAATAGACAAAGAAGACCTGGTCCTACAAATGGATGTGTCAACTTGGTCTTACAAAGAAGAAAAAGATCTTCCCATCCTAGACATCCAGAGGTATCCTAAAGGACATGAGTTATGAAAAAACTAGGGATACAAAGGCAAAGGATTGGTTGCACAAGAACAAGGAATCATGCAGCCCATTCAGCTTCGAGAATATAAGGATAATCAAGGACCTGGATTCTCGGCCACTGATTTGGTAACCATAAAACCCTACTGTTCTCATAATAAAGGTGGGAAGACTTCTACTGATACAAACTCTCAAGAGGAAGCCATCAGTGAATCCTTTCACACAATCACTAAACTTTTTGACACTAATTATGTATTCACCATTTCATCCTCTCTTGACCTACCACTGTATACCCTAAATTAATTGACTAGGACAAACAAGACCTCCAACCTTAGACACATTCCAAAATGATGAAGCAATTGCAAAAACTATGGGAGTCTAAGAACACCTCCCATTAGGAGATAACCAAATTACACTATATAAAGATGCCTAATTTGGACAACAAATCATGTGCCTCTATCACAAAATAAAAAAGATAAAAATAAGAATAAAAGATCCCTTAGTGAAAACCTTGATGAGGCACTTTTGGATCACAAAAAAGTAAAAATAAAAGATCCATCCTTCGATGAAAACCTTTTTAAGGCATTGGAGGATGGGGCGCATGATTCGATCCTTAGAAATGATGAGACATCTATTGTAGTAATTGAGGACATCACACACATCAATTTGGGAATAAATGAGGAATCAAAAATTACCTACATCACTAAAGAGCTAGAAGAGACATTTAATAAAAATTGGGCGAGTTCCTCAAAAGGAGATCCATTAAATTTTCTTGGACATAAAAATACGTGCAAGGATTGGATCCATCCCTCATAGTGTTGGCACTCTCAAATTTGTAAAATTTGAGGTGCCTATTTCAAGAAAATTTGCCTCTGCACTTTCAGAAGTGCATCTGAGGGGTTAGTTTGAGTGACCCACTTTGGAGAATCAAAACTTGGGGCATGTTGTTTTCCAAGTAAAACCCATTTGTAGACGTGTTTGAATGACATATGTGAACGTGTGTGTCAATTTTCAGCTTCCCACGATTGGTTCTGTCAGGGTTTTGAAAAATGAAGTTGGAGGGTTTTTGCACTGTTCTGCTATTTGCAGATTTGTCAGTTTGTGAAACAGCCTCCTGTTTGAGCTTGGATTTCCCAACCAGTTGACTGTTATGTCAAAATGAATGTTGTTCTGTGTTCTCCATACCTAAATGATCTCAGATGTCACTTTGTAGAACTTCATGATCTGATTTGCTATTTTTAGCAAATCGAAACGAAATGCAGATTGTTCTATTTTGCAGTTGCATTCCTAACAACCTTTCTGAGAAGCCAATTTTGATTGTTAATATGTTTTGATCGGTGATGTTTCAAGAAAATTCCTTTTGCACATGTTCTCAAGGTACTTAAATGTTCCACTATGTCTGATGGCAGCTCACCAGGAGTTGATTTGTTATTTTTACAAATGGGCAGTTGGATCAGTTTCAATTGGTTCAGAACAGTTGTTTCAGAAAAGTTTAATCGGGCAAATTCGCTGATTAATATCTAGTTCCTCATGATCTTTTTCTCTGAACCGTCTTTTGCATTATACTGATGGATCAAATGACTATGTGCTTGCAAGTTTTTAAAGTCTCATGAGGTCGTTTGCCCAATTTTCAAGAATGATTCCAGAAGGCAACTTGACCTGTTTTACCCATTTTCCAAATGTGCCATAAAGTAGTTTTTAGTGGCGACCCAATTCATTTTTCAACTTCTGAAATATTCAAAAGGCAGTATCAGACCGTTTGAGGGTAAAACTTGTTTGAAAACAATTTTTTTTTAGTCGGGCCACTTGGGGCCCAACCTGCTTCGCATTGTTGTGGCGTTCTTCAAATGGAATATTGCAATCAAGATTATGAGAACAATAATGTTGGTGAATTGCTTGTTTAGTATTTCCTAAAGACAATTATAGCAAATGCAAAGAGACCAATCGGGAGCAGTTGGGAGCAAGGTAAAATGCATCCATCAAGGCATATGAAGGAATCAGTGGTGGCAACAGATACTTAATTTGGAAACGAAGGAAATGGTTGCCGATGTATTGAGTAAAGAAAGTAACAGGGATACATTGCAAGAATGATTATTTGAGGGTTCAAAATGTAGATTGCACAGTTTGGTATGAGCAGATCAATAGAAGAAAGGTTGTGCCCATGTTTGTTATACACCAGGAATTTACACTAAAAATAGAGTATATTAAAAATGATTGAAGGTTTTTCTCTGGGCCTAACAGAGCATTGATCCATAGGAGAATGGAATTGCATTTTGACAAAGCTCGATGGTTGTATTGTGAATGTTTTGGGCATAGACTAGGTAATGTTTTTATGAATGTGAAGTTGATTGTTGGTAGGAGAAGTTGCATATGCATAGAATGCATTCATTGAAAAGGCATTTAGAAACTTTCAAGCAATGAATCGATGGTTAGGCACGAGTTGTAGGAGCTCGATGGAAATGTGCAGAGGCCTATACCAGTCAAAGGGGAAGCAGGACCTACAGAGGGGAGCGACCATGTGGAACCCGCGACTGGCAGAGAGTGGAGTGAGCATAAAGAAGAGAGGAGCTCAGTAGAGGAGACTCCCGCAAAAGGAAGGCACGCAACAGGTGAAGACCCCCACAGAGGAAGGATGTGACCAATGGGGGGTGCACCAAACAAGAGGAAGCCAACAAGAGAGAAGGAGAAGCTCGCATGGAGACCATGACAACGAATGGAGGCGACACACCTGTGCAAAGTGGAGAGGCCCGTGAGCTGGTGGATGGGAAAGCGCCGCTAGCATGGAGAGGACCCGTGAAGGAGGCATGGAGCAGGTGCGTGAGCTGGAAGAGGCATGCAGGGAAACTTGCATACTAAACAAAAGCTTGAGGAAGGCTCGAACCAAATGGAGGAAGGTTAGATGGTGGGCACGGGCATTAGCAAAGGACATGCGTAAGAAATGAGGGAGAAATCCATGCAACAGTGGAGAGACGCGGCCAATGGTGTGGGGAGTAACCCGTAGGGTAGAGAGAAAGTGGAAGACATCCCCGTACAACAGGAGGAGATGACCAGAGACAAGCCAGCAGTAGAATGGAGGTGCGCTGGTCACAGAACATGGGAGCCCATGGCTAAAAGAAAGGAAACTGCGCCAGCAGATGCAAGGAGCTCACGCACAGGGGAAGGATGTGAGGATGGCACTAGGAGTGAAGGCCATGGCTAGCATAGGAACAAAGAGGGTCATGACTGGTAAATGGAGTGGGTGTGGGGCGCTAGTGAAGGGGAGATAAACACCATGGGAGATCTACGCAAGCAGCAGGAAGATAGGCATCCATCTAAGCATAAGGAATAGGGAGAAAATGATGAGTAGCCGCCATGAATACACCAGAGTAGAGCAAGTAAAGTATGAGAAAACAACTTAGGGCAAAACACAAATGAAGATGCAAATAGGAAATCGACGGTCAGGAAGCAAAGTGAACTCCAGCCAAATCTTTGTCATTGCTCGCCATTTCTCCATCCATAAATGCTCATGGGTTACGCATCATGGGATGGCGGGGAGATGGGAGAAGCATTAAAACATTATAAAAATTAAATGTTTCCCTATGGCTCTGGTCAAATATTTTAAATGGTGGGTCCCATGATTTTTTAAAAGGCTTGGGTAAACCGAAATATTAAAGGGAGTAATAAAAAAATTATTTTGGCGGGATTATGTTAAGTAATATTAAATTGGGGGTGGGGCCCGTTTTATCTTCTCTCGGGTATTGAATTAGTTTTTATTGACTGAAATGAGGGGTGCCCGTCAAAAGCATGGGTTAATTCTTTTGCCTAATATTATTTAAAATGTTTTCACTTTTGTAAAGTGAAACCAGGCTTTTAAGTATGTGTTTTAAATATATATTTAAAACATTATGAGCACCTATAGCAATAAAATACAGCCACAGCAAAAAAATGCAGCAAAGGGGAAAAAGTAGAAAATAGAGATAAGAGGATTTTCACGGGGGTGGAGATTTTTTCTTTTTGCTGCAAATAATGAGTGAAGAGTGGACACATGGCATTTTCCTGTTGAAGAACGAATTGAGCACATGTTGTTTTTGAAGCAAAATCGAGTTTGTTACAAGGAAATGAAGAAGATATTTTGCAGATCATTGTTCAACGGTGGAGATGATTCCAGATGGTTGTTCCTGTTTGGATTTAGGGTTTCTTCTAGAATCTTTTCTCCTCTTCTTATTCTTTTCTCTTCTCATTGTAAAAAGAGGTGGGAAGATTGGCAAGTTAGGTTAGCAAGTTAGCTAGTCGAAATTCTGGTGTGGAGCAGCATTTTAAATTATAAAATCTATAGTTACAGAGGCAATGCAAGTGGATTTTGTGTCATTTTGTTGTAAGATTTGAGTTTATTGGGATTTAGTGTTTGATAACAGTACTGGCATTTGAGTTTAACTGACAAATCCAGGCTCATGTCTCTCCTATGTGCAAATGTATTCAAATTTTGAAAGAAGTAATCAAGGGTTATTTTGTTCTTCTCACTGTTGTGGTGTGTACAATTCTGGTTTTAGCATTAATTTAAAGAATTAATTAAACTACTTAAATGAGATTGCAGATTGATATGTTTTGTACAAGGATTGGGTAAGAAGTATTGAGATGAGGTACAAATTGGTGATACTGTAAGGCAGTATGATCAGAGATATTGCATGTTATGTGTTAAAATCTGCTATGAACCATTAGGTGTTGGTGAATTTGACTCCTCCAATGGATATGGCACTGGTCTAATTTGCATCTGTTCTTTGTGATGCAGCGTTTTGTTTGTGTTCACCTGGGGCTTGCTACCACCATTTTAAAACTAATGATTTATCTTTCACCATGAAACCATGTTATAACCATCTCATGCTCCCATTCTATTGAGGTATTAAGTGAGATTATCTATTTTTCAAAGTTAATGACTGTTTATGATTTTTGTTGCAGAAGTTGTAAACTCATTACTGGGATCACCCTCCCGGGTCTTGCAGAGCCCAAGGTGTAGGAGGTTATTATTAAAATCCTCGTTAGTTGGTCTAGGTCCTCCGAGCTACCCTTGATTGGAAATTTGGAAATTCCATAAGTAGAATAGGAGACAAACCTGGTTTACATCAGAAAAAACACCAACACATAGTACATCATTTGGCAGTCTATCTAGATGAAAAAAATTGTCAAGAAAAAATATGAAAAATGCATCTGCAAATAGCCCTGTTGGTAAAAGCATAATTATAGAAACCCTTAGAAGCTAGATTTATCAATCCTATTGACTATCCTAAATGGGTGTCCAACATTGTACCAACTGCACTATATAGGATTTATCAAACCTATTTATTATCCTAAAGAAACACTTTGGGAAGCTATCCAAGTGCTTGTTTTATGAAGATGCAGTGCACTATATAGGCCATATTATTTCAACCAAGGGAGCCTCTATAGACCTTGAGAATATTAAGGAGATCATGGACCAACCAGTTCCTCAAAATGTGTTTGAATTTTGTAGCTTCTTGGGCCTCATGCGATAATATAGAAAGTTTTTGCAAGGGTTCTCTCAAGTTGTGTCCCCAATCATGTCCCTTCAAAGAAAAGGTATACAGTTTGAATGGACTGAGAAGTGTGAGCAAGCATTCCAATTCCTAAAGGAGAGGCTCATAGTAGCACAAAAAATGGCCATCCCTAATCCTAATGGATGATTCATTACAATCATAGATGCTTCAAGAGAGGGATTGAGAGCATTACTAATGGAAGATAGACAAGTGGTAGTGTATGAATCAAGAAATATTAAACATCACAAGATGAATTACTCATCGCATGATTTAGAGTTAAATGCAATAGTTTATGACTTGCAGATGTGGAGGAATTATCTCTTGGGGAAGCCATCTAAGATCAAGATAGACCATTTGGGGTTGAGATACATTTTTACTCAGCCAAACCTTAATCTATGGCACAAAAGGTGGTTGGAATTCCTTAGTGAGTATGACTTCATAATTGAGTATATAAAGGGAAAAAATAATATAGTGGTGATTTTCTGGGTGATAAGCACTATGAAAGAGTAAAGATCACCTAGTAGCGAATCAATGAGATTATCGATTTGATGGGTATGAAATCAAACTGGGTGGCATTTTGAGATACCAAAGAAGGATTTACATCCCAAAATTTGGAGAGCTGAGGAAGTTGGTTCTAGAGGAAGTTCATAATGCACCTTATTAATGACACCCTAGAGTATCCAAAACGATCGCAGAATTGAAAACTCTATACTTTTGCCTTAAACTCAAGAAGGATGCAATGGAGTATGTAGTCAGATGCTTAAAGTGTTAGGAAGTCAAGGAAGAACATGCACATCTAGTAGGGCTATTGTATCCTCATGACATACCTAACTATAGATGGTAGGTGATCAGTATGGACTACATACAAGGGTTATCATTGAGCAAGAATCAACATGATGTTATCTTGGTTGTGATCGATAAGTTGTCCAAGGTGACACAGTTCATTCTAGGAAACCTTAAGGATGGATCATTGACCCTAGCTAAGAAATTTTTCTAAGAGATGTTTCACTTACATGGAGTGCTAGAGACTATCATTTCTGATAGAAACACTTGGATGACCTCAAGATTTTAGATGACCCTGAATGTCACATTGGAAACCAAGTTGAGTTTCAGCTTGGCTTATGATCCTCAAACTGATGGATAGATGGAGAGGGTAAATTAGGTATTCAAAGACCTCCTCCGAATGTACTGCATGGACCAACAGTATAAGTAGGAATAATACTTACCATTGGTAGATTTTTCTTTACAAAAACTCTTATCACACATCTCTTGGTATGGAACTGTTCGAAGCTCTTTATGGGTAGAATTTTCATACACCCATTAGTTGGGATAGATTGGAAAACATCATCATTGTAGGACTTGAAATACTCAAGGAGATGGAAGAACAAATGAAAGTTATTAAGAGCAGTCTTAAGGATGTGGCAGACCAATAGAAGAGTTATGGCGACAAGAATATAATTCTTAGATAGTTTGTGGTAGGGAATAAAGTCTTCTTAAGATTCAGGTCTCATAAAATTTCCATTACCTTTAGAATTTCTTCCAAGTTAGCCTTGAGATATTTGGGTTCATTCGAAGTCTTGGAAGTGATCAACCCCATTGCTTATAGACTTGCTCTATGAAATTCTCTAGCTGGAATACATAATGTGTTTCATGTTTCTTTGCTTAAGCCATATCATCTTGATGTAGCTCATGTGCTCGCTTGGAAATCCTTGTAGGTATAGGACCAAGGATTGGTGCTAGTGGAGCCCATTAGAATCTTTGATAGATGTAATATTAAGTTGTAGAGCATGCATATTGCTTAGCTTAAGTCCCAATGGGACAAGTATTCAAAAGAAAGTGCTACTTGGGAGAATGTCAAAGAGATAAAAAACTCCTTCCCACATTTTATTTCTTAGAAAGAGGCTTTTGTTAATTTTGTTTGAAAATTTTGGATTGAATATTGTAATGTTTTTGCTTGGAAATAAAATGATATGATGTTGAAAAAGGCATAGATGCTCTATTTTTTATTAAATAGACATCGGGATGACGTCTCTTCCATGAGGGAAGGATGTCATAACCCTATTTTTATTGCATTTAAATTAAAATATGATAAATGGAATTATTGAGGACATCTAATATGTTGAATGAAAAACTTAATATTTTTGAAATGTTTGAAAGAAGTTGACCATATTTTGACTATGCGATATTTTGAACTATCTTATATAACTTTACCATGATTCAACGTTACTAATGAACTATGTAAGTGCAAGTGTGTGAAAATGTTGGAAAAAAGGTTGAAGGATGAGAACACAGTTGAGGTAGGATCATTTATCCTAATTGAACGGTAAGCTTGATGGAATCTCAGTACACACACCATAAAATGGCATGATAGTTGCATTTAAACTTTCATATAGAAGATTATATTGACTTGATTTGAAATGATTCAATGTTTAAGAAAAATAGGCTTGTGAAATGATATACATGTGATTTATTATCTAATTGTCTATTTTGATCTCATTCTTTCACAATTTAAAAGAAAATGATAAGCATGGTTAAACATATTTGTATGTAACTTAAAAAGTATTCTTGAAGGATAAGAAAACCACTTTATTCAAAAAAATCATTATTTGAATAAAATAAGTTTATTCAATAGTGATTGAATACTAAAATAATATTATAAACAAAATACAGACACACACATATATGTATGTATATATGGGGTGATCCTTTTGGTGATTTTTCTAGCAAAACCTAAAAATTCTCTAAAAAGTTTCCAATTCTTATAATGAAGAAATTATAAGGTTAGTGGCCAACACAACAAGCCTAGGATTTTATGATCCTTACTCCTTCAGTTTTGGCTCTAGAAAACTAGGGAGGGTAATCCCAAATTATATCTTCATCAAATATATCAAATTAAAAACAAATTTATTCTTGGTTAAATGAAAATAAAGCCCATCCCACTAAAGATTTGGCATATCCTTTAAGTGAATGGCTACTTATTTGATATAAATCAAAATACTTCCATCCCACACGCAATTCATTGAAAAAGGATTTTAAATGAATATTGTTCTTATTTTAAGTTCAATTCTAGGTGTGCTACATTCTAATTCTTCATGCTAGATTTTTTGATAAACCAACCAGTGTCTTATCAATAGGAGCAACAAAGTCTAATATGTAAGGATCTATAATATATGAACTACTCAATTTTAGAAGTAGATGAAATACCCTCATACTACTTTGTAGACTATGAAAACTCAAAATGCCTAAAAGAGACATTCACTACTTATGAATCTTGTTGGTGTTTTTTCCAGTACACCTTAAGAGAGCTCTAGAAGGTAGCCAACCTTCATTATCAAGAATCTCATAGATGAATGGCCAACTCGATAGGTAAAGGATTTTAAGCCTTTGACCCCTACACTTTAGGCTCTGCGAGACCAGGGAGGGTATTTCCTAGTGGAGTTCACAAGGGATTCTACTAAAAGAGTGAACATCCTACACGTATAGGTTCCCCTTTATGCGAATAGACATTACCTAGCAAAATTTTGGCCATATTTCACACAAATAACCTTCTATTTGTTTGGAACAAGGTATTATTTTAGACTTGCATCTTAGAATAAAAACATGATTTAGTATTGTCATCATTATGAGTCCTCGACAAGGTATTTTGGGTGCTTCACTAGATCAAAGAGATGTAAATAAGATAAATAAGTGCCTCATCAATTAGGAACAAAGTCGAATACATCACAGTTGGTAATGCCTAAATCATGAAATTAATGGCTTATTCTCATAATGCCTTACACTATGAAAATTCGCAGCTACCAAAACACAACTTCTTATCATAATCTTGGGCAATTGCTTACAAACTTATGGATCTCTTCAAGTATTTTAATTAACCTCTTAGGCTAGAACAAGAACATAATCATAAATTCAATTAAACATTGAAATACAAATGATAAAATGCTTGGTTTCCCATTTATAATATTGTAATAATTACTTACAAGAGAGAAGATGCTTTCATTTTGTGGATTTATCACAATATCAAAGATTCATGCAAAATTATCTAAGAGTATTATACATAGGACTCAAACCCAAGACAATACCCTAGTATGTCCTATATACATTTTGTACTACATTCATATTGAGCGTTTACCTAAGCCATTCTTGAGACTCAAAAAGATCCCCCTGTAATGATCCTTGAAATCCATTTTATACGTTAAGTGAGCAACAAGAAAATGGTTCATTACAGTTACATTTCCAATAATTTTGAGGTCATTTCACCTCGAGGAGTTTCGTTCCCAGATAGTTATATCTTCCTTTTCACATAACGGGAAAGCAAAAGGAAAAAAGAGGTGCCAAGCCATCGACCGAAGATGTGACACAAGCTTTCCAAAAGGTATCACCATCGTAATCTGTACTTTCCTAAAAATAGGAAAAGTCACCATCAACATTAGCAGCCAAAAATCCCTCGAACCACCCACATCAAGAAACACATCACTACACCTGACACCCAATCACTACCAATAAAAGATCATGGGCATCACCTAGCCTTGTCACTAGCTAAAAAAAACACCCTCACCTAGCCTCCTTATAGAGAGTGGAGTTGCAACCACCACCTCCTCATCTGAGTCAGTATATGGCATAAGAGCAATAGAGAAATGGCCACTACCAAGGCCAACCCCTTCAGTCTCCTCCAAGGAACTGTCACTAATCACAACCAGAGAGTTGGCATTGTCAGAACAAACGCTAGGGTTTGTCTCTGTTCTCATTAATTCTTTCACAAATGCCTCAGGCCCCCTCTTTTCAAACTTGACTAATTCTTCTTAACAAGCTCTTGGTCAAAGATTATAAGAATCTCTTACAATAGTTCTCCTAGTCCATTTGTGAGCGCTCCTCTTTGACTTTCTAATGGTTGGTGCCTCCTTGATTGCACTTGTATTTTCAGGTTCATAAAAAAATGGCTCCTATGAGCTCAGACGTCATGACCTACACACTGGCATGGAAGAAGAGGTCAACTAACTCATTTTTTTTGCAACACGAACTTGATGCAAGATGTGTGCCAGAAAAACCAGAAACCATCACCAGGAGACTCCTAGACACAAGCAACATGAGCTACACTAGCACTAGATACAAAAGAAGGTACCAAAACATAGCAAGAATAGCATATCCGTCAAAGCACCATCAGACCACCTTGGCAAGAATTCACCAAGTAGAAAAACTTATTGCCTAGCTACACTCGTGATAATTAGCCAAAGGAACTAATTCAAAACAAAATGGTGAACAATCTGAAGGACAATCCTCATTCAATAGATGAATTCAAAGAATAGTAGAATTAATGGCCATCCTAGTTTTCTCTTGTGATTGAAAAAATCAATCACTTGCATGTCACATCTTAGTCGTCAATTGTCATGGATTCAAAATCAATCAATGAGGATCACTAAGGATCACCACTTTCTTTATTATCGATACTTAGAAATAGCGAAGAAGTTCTTTAAAACCACCACGTACTAAGCCATATCCCAAAACCATCAATCTTGACATGCACATTGTCGATCCTTACAACCACAGGAAAATCCTAGCCACAAACCAAAATAGATCGCCCATCACCAATTCATCCTTCCCATATGAGTCTCATCAAGCAATGGCTAAGAAGCCATTGAAGAAACATAAACCCTAGATCATAGTCATGAAAGGATCTTGATCGTTGGTACATAACCACATCACTCATCATGTGTTTGAAAACTACCAAACCATCCTAACCTGCGATAGATCGAGCCCGCACGATGAAGAAAATTAACCCATCGGTGGTCACGGGTTTCATCCTAACCTGCAAAAGATGACACGTGACAATGGAGAAGCCTATGATGCAAACCACAATTACCTATTGGGTGCCACCATCTTAGTCCATCGCCCATTGTGTGTTATCCCCAAGTAGACCAACCTCAACCAGTGAAATGTTGCACCTTAGCGATGGACCATGACCAAGGCATCAACGGTCGTGAGTTTTGCTTCATCCTGCACAAAATAGTTAAGAGGGTAGTGATGGGTCAAAACATTGACTGCATCGCTCATTAGGCATTACTTCATCACAAACACAAATGAACATGTGAAGGAATACATGTGGCTAATAGAAAAAGAGGAAGGGCATCGCTCATCATGGGTTGCATGAGGAAGTTTTAAAACGAATGAATTACAGGCGATGCAAATACTTAAAACCCAACTTAAGGAAAACTTATGGCACATGCACCAAAGGTTATTTTAAAAGGACCACCTAGTCATGACAGGCAAGATAATGAAAGGTCCGGTAAAACCATAGGACTCAAAGCCTTGAGGGATTAAGGAAAAGATCAGGAACTGACACAACCGTTCAACTCATAAATAGAAACCTGGAGGCCAAGTGAGGGCGTGAACATGGAAAATTTGTGAAACCAAAAATCTAAGGCAATGACTATCACAGTTTAACCATAATAATTGAATAGAACCAAGAAAATTTTAGGGGTTCCAGCAAATCCTAAGAAATTTCTTATAAATTTTATACCCTCTTCAAGCATTTTTATCAAATATTTGAGTTAAAGCTGAGAATAGAATAGTACATTCAAATATAACCATTTGAAGATAAATGATAACACCATTAGCATTTGCATTCATAACTTGTATGAATTATACATAAGAGAGTATTTTTTCTAAACAAAGCTTTCTTTCTATGTCAGTACTTTTTATAAAACTAATTTAAGACTATTACATATAGAAATTCATTCCCAAGACCATCTACTAGCCTATTTACTCTTATCCTATTCAAAATTCAATTTTTTAGCTAAGCATTCACCCAAAACCCTATTGAAACTCAAAAGTTTTACCTATGTAATGAGCCTAAAAATCTCTTTTATAGAATAAGGAAGTGTTGGAAAAATAAGGATAGACAATTGAGAGGGGGGGTGAATCATTTGTCACAGAATTTAAAACATATTTAACCTTATTAACCTTTAATCTTAGATCTGATAAATAACAGTGAAAACATGAATCAACATCACATCAGAAACACACATAACAACAAGATTGTTTGTGTGGAAACCCTATTAGGGGAAAAAAAATGGTGAAGGTTAATCGACAATTTATACCATGTTAAAGTATAAAGAAAATGAATAAGGAATGCACATGCATTGAGGCACACTTCCTAAAGCTCACTTCTCAAAGAAGACACACTGTCTTACATAAAACATTCAGATTAAATCGATCTAAAGAGGTTGAACTAAGAAATTAGCTTCTTCAGAATCCTGATGATAGTTTTGGTTAGGCACATAAACACATCTTCACACTTTGCTCAAACTTCTTCATGCACTTTGCTCTGCAATCAAATGATCTAATCTCTATTTGCACATAGCACTCACACAGTTCGCATTACACACTTGACTCTTTTTTTAAATGAAGAAACAATCACTCTTATATATCTGCTTCATGGAATTACATCAACAACTTTTTCGAACAAAATAAAAATAATAAATGAATACAAACGGTCAACCCAATTCATGAACAAATCTCAATGTACACCAACTGAAGTTGGTCACAGCATAATGAAGACCTAAAACAACATCCTTGAACATGCCAAGCATTCAAAAATTAATCCATAAGGATCCACAACACACTACAACCACCATGTCGGCCAAGAACATGAAAACTTGAACACACAAAGGAAAAATATTCAATCACGAGCTCATTGGTCAATGCAGACATGCAACAAGGATAGAACATAATCTAGAAACATCAATGAACATCATAGGAGTCTACGCAACAACTAAAATTTCTAGAATTACATTCTCTTCTTCTAGAAACACTAGCTACGGTAATAGAATAACTGCAGGAACACAAAAACTCACAACTTGCTCCAATATTGATGCGCACCTCTGAAAATTACAGAGTATAAACTAGATAGGCTTAGAAACAAACCCTTTAAAGTGAAACTTCTTAATATTGACATAATGAACTTTCCACCATACTGAACATCATAGCTTCATAGGCAGTCTTCAACATATTTAATATATTTTTCTCAATATCCTTGACATATACATCCTTCAAGACATCAATTCTAATAGTGTTGACATAAATGACAACCACATATCAACAACAAAACCACAACATCCAACAATCTCCCCCTTTGGCATTGATGGAAACACATGATGTGGAAAATACCATCAACACAACTAAATTTTCTTCAACAGTCTCCCCCTTAGATATTACACTATTCTTCTCCCTTTTTCCAAAATTACTCTTCTCCTCAAATTTTTTCACATTGCTCTTATCCCCCTATGACATCAATGGAAAAAGGTACACAAGCTCTAAACTACAGGAGCAAAGGTTTCTTCAAAATCAATACCTTCCATCTGTGAGTACCCTTTACATACTAGTCTTTATTTATTCCTAACCACTTCACCTTGTTCATTTAGCTTATTCCGAAAGACCCATTTGGTTCCAATCACATTTTTATCCCGAGGTCTCAAAACAAGAATCCATGTATCATTTTTCTCTATCTGTATCAGTTCTTCCTTCATTTCTTCCATCCAATATTCATCTTTACATGCTTTATTGATATTGTTGGGCTTATTCTTGGAAATCAGAAAATATTCTTCTTCAATTCTTCTTCTAGTCTACACACCTTTGCTCTTATCTCCTATAATCTAATCTTCAAAATGATTTAGCTTTACATACCTCAGAAATTTGGGATTCTCTTGAACTTTTGGTTCTTCTATTCTATCTTCTACACTTCCACTAGTTTATCCTTCTAGACTCTCTTGATTCACCGAAATAATTTGAACTTGATTATATGTCTAAGAATTCTTTCCTTTATCAGTACTATCATTTCAATCATCTGAATCATATTTATAGTATCTAGATGATCTAGTAGTGTCCTCATCAACTCTAACATTTTCACTTTCAACCATTTTCCCCAATCTTCTATTATAACATTGGTAGGCCTTCCTCTTAGTAGAGTAACCCAGAAAGATTCCTTCATCACTCCTAGCATCAAACTTGCCTATATATTCATCTCTCTTGATCTAACATCTACTTCCAAAGATTTTGAAATATTTAACAGTGCTTACAGATTTTCTCCAATAGATATGAGGAACATTACCTTCCAACATCATAGTTCTAGTAGCATCTAGAATTGTTTTGTTCTTTCTCTCAAGAACTCCGCTCTATTGACGAGTCTGAGTATCCTATAGCAGTCTCTTGATTCCATGCTATTCACATAAAGAATTGAACTCTCAGGAATTGAACTCACCACCTCTATCCAACCTTAAGCATTTAATTATCAAACCTATCTCATTTTTCTCCATAGCTTTGAAACTTTTGAACTTTGCTAATGATTCATGTTTTTCTCTTAAGAAAGCAACCCATATCAACCTAGAGTAATCATCAATAAGCAACATAAAGTACCTTTCTCCTTTTAGAATTCTGATTCTGGAGGGACCACATAGATCACTATGCACCAACACCAATACTCCATTGGAATGATGTTGTTTTCTCCAAAAATAAATTCTAGTATTCTTTCCCATCTAACATTCCTTTCATATGGTGTTAGTAGGCTTCACTAGCTTAGGAAGATCTCTAACTTCTTGAGTGGAGCTTACTTTAACAATGTTATCAAAATTCAGATGGCATAGCCTCCTATGCCATAACCAGCTTACATCAACTTGAGAAATTAAACAACTTTCACTAGCAAACCTCATGTGAAAAATGTTACCTCGTCTTTGTACCTAAAACAATTACATTTCCAGAACTTCCCAGTATCCTGCATTTTCCATCTTTGAACTTAATATTGTATCCCTTTTCGACCATCTGTCCAACACTCAACAAATTATGCTTCAATCCTTCTACATAAAGGATATCATTAGTATTATATTTACCACTAAGAGAAATAGTGCCTCTACCACAAATCACAACATTGTTGTCTCCAAATATTACAACACCACTGTCATATTTATCCAAGCTTATAAACTTGATTTTACTACCAGTCATATGATTTGAGCATCTATTGTCAATCACCCACTCATTTTTTTCTTCAATTCTGGCTGTAAGAGCCTTCTCAATATTCTTATTACTAGAATATTCAGTGGACACCAGATCATTTTCCTTGATAGCAATGAATACCCATCCATATTCATTTCCATTTTCTTTATCAGATTCATCATCAGTAACACCTTCTTCAACATAATAACATTTCTTTTGAAATCTAGGCTTGTTAGGTTTAGACCTAGGAACTCTTGTAGGACACCTTGATGCAAAATGACCTATCTTATTGCAAGGGAAACATTTTATAGGCAACTTTCCTTTATACTTACCTTGTCCTCTGGCTTCTCTTTTCATAATCAATGCTTCCAGTTCTTCTAACTCTCTTTCTTCATCTTCAATCTGTTTCATCTTACATTCATACTTGAATTTCTTTCTGGAACTTTCTCTCAGATCATATCTTTGTTGGTTTCTTCCAGATATAGTAGCTTTAAATGCAGATTTTGTCTTAGGAGTAGATTCACCAAATTCACTCAATTCAAAGGAAATAATCTTACCAATCAACATATCTCTTGTCACCTGTGTTACTATCTTGAGCTCTTCAATAGCACGAGCTTTCGTTTTATAATAAGTAGGAAATGATCTAAGCACTTTAGATACAATCTCTTCTTCATCCAAGATTCCACTGACACATCTAATACCCATCACTAGTTGATTTAATTTTTGCATGAAAGAAATAATGTTTTCATCTTCGCTCATTTTCAAGTTTTCCCACTTTCCTTTTAGACTTTGTAGTTTAGCAACTTTCACTTGTGCATATCCTTCATACAATGTTTCTAGCTTCTTCGAGATGTCATATGTTGTTTTCAGACCCTTTACATTTTTCATCTCTAAATCTGTTAGAGCACTCAATAATGCTTCTATAGTCCTAATATTTTTTTCAGCTTCTTTGATTTCATTAGGAGTAGAGGGACCATTCCGAGGAATAACATATATGTTCTTTGTAATCTTCTAGACGAGTTCACCAATGCCCTTTAAATGACACTCCATTCTAGCCTTCCATAGAGAATAGTTTGTTCCACCGAATCTAGGAATATCCTTCTTGTACATGATGCCATCTCAGATCACCTCAAGCTATTAAAATTCTTCAAAGGAACCTGCTTTGGTACCAATTGTTGGATAAACAAGGATAGAAAACTAAGAGGGGGGGTGAATCAATTGTCACAAAATTTAAAACTTATTTAACCTTATTAACCTTTAATCTCATATCTGATAAATAACAGTGAAAGGATGAATCAACAGCACATCAAAAACACACATAACACCAATATTTTTTGCGTGGAAAGCCTATTAAGGGAAAAAACATGGTGAAGGTTAATCCATAAGCTATACCCTGTTAAAATTATAATGAAAATGAATAAGGAATGCACATGCATTCAGACACATCTCCTAGAGCTCACTGCTCAAAGAAGACACATTGTCTTACATAAAAAATTTAGATTAAATCCATCTGAAGAGGTTGAATTGAGAAATTAGCTTCTTCAAAAGCCTGATGGAAAATCTAGTTAGGCACATAAACACTTCCTCACACTCTGCTCTACAATTGAATGATTTTATGTCTATTCACACACATCACTCACACACTTCGAATTACACACTTCACTCTTTTTTAAAAATAAAGAAACAATAGCTCTTATATATCTGCTTCAAGGAATTACATCAACAATTTTTTCAGCCAAAAACAAAAGAATAAATAGGGTATGTGTAGGATCATCATGGAAAAAATGGGCCCTCAAGTGGCAATGAAAATTCAGAAAATCAGAGTTGGGCCACTTGACATAAAAATTTGAATAGGTTATCTATATTATTTCAAAAATACGTAAGAATAGAATCTATGCAAAATTGAATTTAGTTTCTAAACTACTAGGTTAACTTTTATTTAAAAAAAAATTATTTGGTGAAAATGTTAGATTTCAATGCAGTAGTACTAAAATTTTACAGATAAAATAAGTAGGTGTCTATCTGACCACCCTAACCATAATAAAATGATAATATTTTTTCATAAGATTTTAGATATAAGTAGAGGACTTATGTCCAAATGTGATGCATATTTTTTTGTATTTTTTTTTCAAGTAAATAATTATTTATGAATATTTTATTACAACTTTAAAAAAATATAAAAACTCGTATGTCTGACCACCTTAACTTGGTCAAAACTTCTTGATTTTTTTAATTCATTTTTAATCCTATATTATGCCAAGCATAGAATGTGACACATGTTTTGGATTCAAAAAATGTGATACCGTTTGAAAGCTATATATGTTTTTCTATCAGACTATCAATCAGGACTTTAGTTGTAATTCTAATAAAAAATAAATAATAATTATTTATTAGATTCTAAGTAAAATATAATTTATAGTGGTAGAAAGATGAGAAGGTCCTTTACAAACCCTTTTCGTTTCATCAATTTTGGGTAAAATAAAAGTTGTCACCCACATGGATGAAGTCTAGAAAACCAAGGTAAGTTGTTAAACACGTTTTACGTGTTGACTTTTTAGGATTGGTAGGTCCAAACCAGATACCAATCCTAATACCGAGCCTAATCCCTTGGCATTAAATTTTGTCTCAGCATATCGGATATCCGATTCAAATCCAATATCCGATTTGAATTTGATATATGATATGTTTTAGATATGAATTTAAAAAAAATTATACAATCTTTAATATATGATTTAAAAATGCAATAAATTTTATAATTTAATATATATAATATACAATAAAGTTTATAGTTTAATATATATAATATCCAATAAAGTTTATAATGTAATATATTTAATATACAATTTATGATAATCTCTTACCAAATTATGTATTTAATATATAATATATTATAAAGTATAATATTTCAATATTTCAGTTAATCTATAAATATTTATATATATATATATATATATATATTAACAATATATAAATTTTTAAATATGATCTCTTTCCCTCTCTCTCTCTTCACCTCTATCTCTCTCAAGTCTCACACTCAATCACTGCTCTCTCTCTCTCTCTCTCTCTCTCTCTC